>BSBK01000170.1:872500-1255282 GCA_027943335.1 Chamaecyparis obtusa
AATGATTTAGAGAAGTGCACTATTTAGTGTGTACATTTTTGGCGCCCACTATGGGGCAGAACATTATTGTTTTGTCCTTCATTTCATGCATTTTCAAAATTTTTTTGTCATAGTTTAGCATCATTTTCGGCTCTCTATTTTTCTATCTCAGAGTGTCATGTGACATTTTTCCAGTGCTGTGTGACAGTTTCTTGTATAGCAGGGTGACACTTTACCAGTTAAAAGTGTCACATTGTTTGACAAATAATATCGCACTGTTTATTATATTTTGTCACCTGCAAGTTAGCGAACTATCACACAGAGATAAATTGTTGCCCTCGTATACAAAAAAGTGTCACGTGACATTTTTGGTGACTGTACTATCACCTAGACCTAAAAGTGGTTGTTTTTTAGCTCTTTTTTATTTTTTTGAAAATTTCAACGTTTTCACTTTGGAAAACTGGCACCCATTTTTTAGAAATTTTCACATACGGTATCAAAAATTTAAGTGTGATATATCATTGGAAAGCTCTTTTCAAGCCTAATCCAACCATGTTGATTTCATTTTCAAATTTTTCCATTTGATCAGCTATTTTCCTTGCAGATTATCTAATTTTTGATGTGCTAACCATAGTGGGGCTAACAAGTTGTGCTTGTAGGTGCCTTCATTGCTTGATTATTTTCTTAAAGGAATGCATGTCAAAGCTCCAAATGCACAAGGGCTACTAATGGTTTTTGTAGGGCTGCTCAAAGAATAAAAACCCAATCAAGTGCTTGTTTAATTGCTTTTATTTTAAGTGTGGCATATACTAGTTGTTTCATTTCATAGGCACTTAATATCTTGTTGTAGGAGTCTTTTGGTGGTAGGAAATTATGCTCTTCACCCTTGTGGTGAACCAAAAATCCTAACCCACTTTTAGACTTTAAAAACAAGAGGGTAATTGAACTCTTTGTTTGGTGTGTTTGGGGGAGATTCTTGAGCTAAGAGATTATGCTCTTCACCCTTGAGGTGAGCCAGAAATCATGACACTCAAAAGTCAATCCACTCTTTGTTTAGCATTAGGATCCTTTAGTGGGCCTACTCTTGAGCAATTAAGAGGAACGACCCAAGTGGGGACAAGCTAATACCAAGCTATTCCAACCCACTATAATCTCAAGGCTATCAAGGACACAAAACCTTGGTAGACATAGTACTTGTCTTCGCTTGGTGTGAGTACTTGTGGGATTGTGACCATGCGAAAAATATCAAGAAGAATGCTTAAGGTACTCTTGTGGCAGCGATGTCCATTACTTGCCGCAAGGTAAGGAGTCCCTTTGGTGAGCAAGAGGGGTGCTATGAACGGAAGCCCTTACTACGAACCATAGATAGAAGCCACCCTATTTTTCTGCTTAGCTTCTTGGTGCAAGGATTGATCCAAGTGGAACAACCCAGATCACCCCAAGATTACTCACCATCTGTGTTCCTTTGGTTGTGTCATTGACACCTCCATGACAAAGCCAACATCTATTGTGGGCAACCACTTTGTGTGATGCAATGGAACATCAAGTGTGGGCCAAGTTGATAAGTATTGAGCCTTTGTCCTTCTCGACTAGCAAGTGATTGAACTGTTCTCGTTGTTAAGTACCCGTGCAAACATTCTTGAACATACAAACATTGCGGTAGTGCTCATAGAATTTTTCATTTTGATATCCCAACTGCTTGTCTTGGCAAGGTTGCTTTTGCTCTTGCACAAGTGTTTGATGACATGTTTGATCACCTACTATTTGCAAACTTGTCTACTTCCTAATATTATTGTGCTCGAAACCAAGAAATTGTACTTGCAATCTACAACATTGACCAAATTGCTTTCAAAATTGAGTTTTTCACATTCACTAGTCAAGAGTCATACGATACTGAAACATCATCGCATACCTTCAACCAAGAATCTTGAGATATTCTGCTATCCTACTACTGTTGCAATTTGGAGCTATTACACTTGCATTTTAACCTACTGTAGAGTGTCTTTTTTTGTTCTTATCTAAAGCTAGTTTGTTACCTACATGCTTAGGATTGTTCTAGACTAAAACAAATGAGCTAAAACTATTGGATTTGAGCCTATCGAATGTCACTTTTGATCACTTGTGAAAACATGGTTACCTATCTAGCTACTTGCTAATTGAGATTCTTGCTCACATTTAGGCTTGTGTCAATTTTCTACTATAAGTTCTTGAGCACTTTGACCAGCCATCTCTATTGTTCTATCTTGACAAGTGATCATCATTGGCTTTTTCTTATCTCAACATCTAAGAAACTGTCTCATTTTCTTGGTTGAACAACTTTCTTTTTTATGCCGGTTACAACTCGGTCTCAATTTGAACAAGGCAGTCACCCTTTGTTCAATTATACGTAGTTACCTTCTCCCACTAGATGCTCACGAGTGCCTATTAGCAATGCTAGTTCTAGTTCTAAGGATTCTAAGGCTACCCCATGGTACAAAGGAGGTTTCCTCTTTTCCACATTTAAGTCTTCCAAAAACACAGACATTGTCTCACTCACTCTCACTGAACAAGAAAAATTCTGTCATTTGCAAGATCACTTTGTGCATAAGGAAAACTAAGTGCGCTTAGACAAAGAACACAACCAAACCATAATGGATGCTGCTAAGTACATGGATTTTAGAGGAATGTCTCATGAGAAACCCGAGACTAGTAGTTATGAGCATAGACCACTTTTTGGTACCAATGGAAATTATGGGAACACACCACCAAGGTCCCCTCCAAGATGGACTTTTGATGTACCTTCTTCCCCTCCTAGACCCCCTCCCTCTCACCATGAGGAAGAAGCTATTGATGAGGTTTCTAGTGAGGAGCTTATGAGATTTGAACAAGATGAGGTCTCCCAAAGAATGATGCACAAACTCTTCGAGCATAATGGAGACCAATATTTCCAATATATGACTTCTAGAGGATACAAGCTTCCTCCTGGCTATGATGTCAAACAAATTTTTCAACAAAGAGTACCAACTGAATTGGAAGTCCTTAAGGAAGAACTACGTTAGACAAATCAATGCCTTACCCAAATAGAAATAGAAAGAGATCCTCCAAAGGTCTCCTTTGTAGAATCTATTTGTGCTCTTCCATTTAATAGGAGTCTATACATGGTCCCATTTCCTAGGGATATTGAGGTTCCTAAATATGACAAGTATGATGGAAATAGTGACCCCCATGACCATGTGTGTCACTTTTATGCTCTTAGCATGGAATTCCTTCATGAAGACACATTTTTTCTACAATTATTCCCTCGAAGTTTAAGAGGAAAAGCTTTAGAATGGTTTGCAAAGTTGACACCTCCTTTGAAGACTTTTGATGAGTTGGCTATGCGCTTCACACAACACTATTTGTACAACATTCAACAACCTATCACTATGATAGATCTAAGCACTCTAAGGAAAAATCAAGGTGAGCCATTTGCTACTTATCTACAATGTTGGAGATCATTGTATTCTAGATATTCTCATCAGCTACCTGAGAGAGAAAAGATTGACATCTTCGTCAAAACTCTAGTGCCTGAGCTATATTATGATCTTAGGAAATAATTGTTCTCCTCTTTCAATGACATGGTTGAAAGTGCATATCGAATTGAGGATGTGGCCATTAGAAAGGAGGATATTGTTATTAATAAAGATACTAGAGGCAATGGAAAGGATAAGAACAAACCTTGGAATAGAAACAAGTATGTTGTTAATGATGGTGTGGTGGACATCCCTAAAGCTAAAGAGACTAATTTCAACCTTTCTAATGCCATCTATGCAAAAAAACAACAAGAAGATTCCAACACTTGAGATGCTCCTAAGCCTTAATATTTTGATCACAAGACACTATCATTGAAACAAGGGCCACAAGACTGACAATTGTTTCACACTTAAAGATATTATACAAGATCTCATTGATGGAGGCACAATTATCATAGATGGCTTAGTTAAAAATTTTGATCACCAGGCTTTCAAAGATCCTCTACCTAAGTATGACAAGGGGGATTCCTCTCAACCAAATAAGAAGAATCACAATGCTAAGATCAACTACACATATACTTCTAATTCACCTGTGATCAACATGGTAGAGCTTATTGAGAGTGTTCTTATGATGCGACCTCAAGATGATAATAAAGTTAGTCAGGGTATGCCAAAGTTGGTCTTGCAAACACGTCGTAGTTCATCTTCCCAAAGTGAGGCACTGAATGTTGTTACTAGGGGGCAAGCTAAACTGGTCCTTAAAACTGCGCCTGATCCCAAGCTAGCCTCATCTTTCAAACCAGCAGATCCTCTAGCTTTGTCTAGCTATGATCTTGTCCATCAGTTGCAACAGACACCAACCTAGATATCTATTTTTGAGTTGCTTGAGCTATCCCCTTTGCACAAGGAGATACTTGAAAAGGCTCTATGTATAGGTAATGTCCCTAATGACATTGAACCAGATAGGTTCCAGGCAATTGTTAACCACATCTCATCACCTCATTATCTCTCCTTCTCTGAAGTAGATGACACATCTCTTAACCACCCTCACAATCTCGCCTTACACATTGAAGTTATGGTCTACCACACCCGAGTCCACCAAGTCCTGATAGACAATGGTGCTGGGTTAAATATTATTTCTTTCAATGTCATACAACAACTAGGTTTGTCAAAATTTGTTGTCGATCCTAAGTGGAAAATCACTATAAAAGCATATGATGAAGTTGAAAGATCTTCCAAAGGTCTTTTCATGCTACCTATTCGAGTGGGCCCTATCATGAAAGATATCATGTTCCAAGTGTTGGACATCCCACTTGCTTATAACATTCTTTTGGGTCATCCTTGGATCCATGACATGCAAGTTGTTTCTTCTACATACCATCAGTGTGTCAAATTCCCTCATGATAATGAAGCTAAAATTGTTATTCCAGGGGATCATTCTATTGCTATTAATGCTCTTGCTACTGCTGAAATGTTTGTTCCTCATAAAAAACCTTCTAATGATCCTACTACATCCCTGGTTGCTGCTGAGAAAACATTTAAGATGATGAGCCTTGGTATGGGTGAATACACATTGGATTCCCTTGTTGCTATGCCTACTTCTCCTAGATCATATGGGAAACATTTTGATAAGATGAAGCCTTCTACTTCTGCTATGATAGTTTTTGGTAATTTTGTTCAAGCATCCATACTCTTAGAGGCAAAAAGGGAAGAACAAGCTGTTAGGGCATGGATCTATAGAGACGAAGAAGACAGTACCACTATTTCTACTCCTATTTCTCCCAAACGCTATGGTAAAGGCTATAAATTTTTGCAGAAAATGGTCTATCAAGGTCAAGGACCTATAAATGATAATGGACATGCCCTAGTCAAGCCTTTGAGTCATACTAATGGCCAACCCTCTAAGATTACAACAAGTCTAGGATATGGTGCCGATGATGACCTCCCTACATGTTCTAGAAATGCTCCCATGATTAGTGATTCAAACACAAATACAATTGAGTCACCACTACACACTATGGCTCAAATGGGAGACAATCTTCCTTCTACTTCACTCCTTTGGGAAGGAGAATGCATGTCTACTGATGATACAACTGAAACCTCCACATCCAAAAATTTTATACCTAATGAGTCATTGAGCTTTGATAGACAGTGTAGAAATATTGCACACTTAATGAAAAGAGGAGATCTCACAAATAATGATGCTGAAGCCTCTACTTCTAAAGGTACTAAACCTTCTTGTTGCAAGCATCTCAATAGAAGCGTAACAATAGATTCAAATGAATATGAATGGGATACTCTATCCGATGGATCTTCCATAGTGGATATGGAAGTGGATATGGTTCATACTTATGGTGACCAACCCGATGTAGTTGATGAGTCTCACATAGGGTCTGATGAGTTTAATCCACATATTGCTTTAGTGGACCACGCTAGTCCTTCTATGACAAGTCTAGATCTTAACACTTTCATAGCTTACCCTATAGGCTCAAACTCTCTTGTCACCAGAGATGACATCCCTCGCATAAATGCTATTGAACCAGTCACTTCATTTCATTTCATAAAATCAGATCTCATAGCTTGGTCCACCCAAGATCAACATGCCATCGAACCTGTTATTTCTTCAATCAGTGAATCGGCAACAAAAATGACTGAATCAAATATCCAGTATCTCAATCATCAAATCAAAAGAAAAGAGCAATGGTCAAATGGTGAAAACCACATTGTGGCAGTATTTGAACCTAAAAAAAGTAAAAGTAAAGATTTGCTCAAAAATGACGATTATTCAATAAAAGATGAAAAGCTGATTCTTTACAAGAACATGGTGAACTTATCTGAAAATAAAATTGCTAATGTCATGGTTACTTTGACATCCATTTTAGAATTGAAAAATCATAAATCACACTTTAAGTTCCTGGTGGAAGAATTACACTATCTTGCTCATAGTCTTTACAATGCCATCATATTTTCCTATCTCCCAGATCATGTTATTCTTGAAAATCTGAAGTGCCATCTCATCCATCATGCCTCACACTTTACCCTCATATCTGAACTTATATAGGGAGGGTCTAGATGGAACTCTCCTCCGGTGTCTAGAAATAGAGGAGTCAGACAAAGTGCTAGGAGAAGTCTGCGATGGTATATGTAGATCACACTTTAACGATCCTGCGCTAGCTTGGAAATTGCTTAGGGCTAGTTCCTATTGGTTAGAACCTTGTATTATCATAGCAGTATTTGGTTCCAGTGCCTCTCAGTTATCTACATCAAAGGAAGTAGAGCTTACCAAGCCTATCAATGTTCTACAATTGCAGAAGTTCTATGCCTAAGGTCCTTGAGCTCTTTGTATATATTTTATTGATCCTAAAAAAAATTCCAAAAAAATTCATATATGATGCTGAAAAAATCCTAAAAAGCATATAATGTCCTTAAAAAAAAAGAGAGCATCCTAGTGAAAACCTAGCAATAGGCGCTTTGATGTCTCCCCAAAACAAATCAAAAAATGCAAAAAAAATAAAAAAAATAGAAAAAGTGCCTTGGTGAAAACCTGGAAATAGGTGCCTTGGTAGCAAAAATACAAAAAAATTGAAAAAAGTCTTGAAAAAATCTATCAAGTGGTGAAAACCTAGAAACAGGTGCTGCTTGAGACCCTTGCACCTATGTCTATCAATCTTGCATGGCGCTCCTTCTCTCCACTTCTCACTTTGCCTCTCCTAGCCTGGAATTGACTCTTGTCTTAGTCTAGGGGGCATATGTTGCTCTAAGCTTATCTTGGGTCTCTTTGTGTGTTCAAGTTTCTTGGGCCTCTTGGTTCCAATGGTGTTTTTCAACACCACCCCAATTGTGTTTTTCAACACTTTCCTAGCGTCGAGTGTTTCTCAACACTTATCAGATATCCTATCTACAGTCTCAAATACTGCAATATTTCTCACTAGCAGATGCGATACTCAAAGTTTGACTCTATGACCTACACACACGCACTTAAACACTTGACTCGCTAAGACTTGTTTGACTTTATTTCTTTGTGTGCTATCTATGATGATTTCTTTAATGAGTTTTCTTTCCCTAAGAAGTTTTTGATGATGCATAGCTAGAAGACTGAGGGCATGAGGACATGTTTTATTTTTTTTTCTGCCTGTGGGTATATTTTGTTGATCTTGGTTGTCATGAGCATTTATGCTTGTTCCACTTGACTCTAGGATTTACAAGGTATTATCCTTCACTGTTTTTGCAAATGCATGCTTATAGTTATCTTGACTTTATTGTGTCTCGATGTGAGCATAATCTTGCTATATCAAACTTAGGTAATCTCATTGCACTAGTCATCTTGACTTATATGTATTTGGTGCCTAGGTGGGATTTCCACATTCCTATCTGATATAGATCATATTCAGATCCACATAGTTGTACTAGTGTGTATTATATGATCTTGTGATGCTACCAATAACGCTCGATGATGAATATTAGAGTCTAAAAGCTTTGTAACCTTGCAAGTAAACCACTTTTCATAGTAGCTTGCATTCTTAAGTTCATGATAGTTAGTTTTTCATCTTGCATATGGAGAGAGCTCTCCTTTCATCTTTCACAGACTTATTAGTCAAACTGCGCTCACCTTTCACTTCTTCCTGATCATGTCTTTCACCTCTTGTCTTACATATCACATCATTCTCTATTCATTTTGGGATCGAAACCAAAATCCGCATTCACCTTGATCATCAAAATCACATTTTTCCCTTCTTCTACATAGTTGGCTGACCTTTTGAGGCCTAACCCTTCGATCTTCACTGGGGCATTCTTTCCTTCTTCATTCCCATCTCTCTCACCCTTCTAGTCTTTCATTCACATTTTATTTCATCTCTTTGAGGTCTTCACTACTTGATGGTTATTCTATCATCTTTCATCTTTGATTATGATTTTTAGTGATTTGATCATGTTGCTCTTTCTTTTGCCTTCCCTCTACTTGATTTCAATTTTGATCCCGAGGGGGTAGACACATCATATCTTATTGGCTATTCTCCAGAGCATATGCTTGACCATTCCATTTTCTTTGATTGATCTATCTTTGCGCTTGACATGTTAGTTCTCATCTTGAGTTCTAAAACTATCCATCTCTTTCCTAAGTGTTCAGTACTGTCACTACCAGGCTGACCATGTAGAATTTTCTCTCTCTCTGCACTTCATTCTTTGGAGTCAGATCTCTATCTATTGCCTTCTTGGCTGATCTATTCTTTGACATAATGTGTTCCCAGATCGATCACACATTAGTCAAAGAGGGGAAAATGTAATCATCTAAAAATGGTCATCTAGACTATTAGCCCCTTTCTAGCATTATTTGCTAAAATCATCAATTGCTTATTCTTGATCAAATCCTAGTTCTATCATTTATTCAATTATTTTCTATGGGCTAACCATTTTATCCTAAAGTCTTTATTTAATTAAAAGGAGTTTCCTCCTCTTTTATTAAATAAAAATCCCCCACTTTTCCTCTTATCCTAAGTTGCACAAATAAAGCATTATTCTTATTTTATAAAAAGAAGAAAAGCACTTTTTGTCTCATATGGACACAAAAGTCAACTCTTATTTTCTCATTGGAGGATACTTGTGCACATGGATTTCTCCTCTTTGATGCTCCACCATTGATTAAATCTTTTTCCTCTTAATCTCCATGGTCCATTCTTTCTCATTTCTTATAAAAGGAGAGCTCTCTTCTTCATTCTAGATCCCCAACTTTTTATACTAACGTTATGTTGCAGGTTTTCTTGGTCACTTTGGAGCTTTTGAAGATTTGGAGCATTCTTGGCTTTTGCATCTACATGTTATTCTAGTTTCATTTATCATGGTATTCATAGCTTCATATTTAGCTTAGTTTCCTTTATGCTTTAGATTACTTCATGTAGCTTAATTAGGAGGTTTTATAATACTTGTTCTTTCCTTTCATAGCTTAGTTGCATTGTTCTTTCATTTTATAGCTTAGCTTGCATTTCCATTTCTAGCATAGTTGCATTGCATTTGCATTTCCATTTGATTCTTGGGGATATTGGCATTCTTGCCCTTGTCTTCATTTGAATCTCCCATTGCATGGTTTACTAGCAAGGTTATTAGCTTAATAGCTCTAGCTAAGAGCATTCTTAACACCCTTGCACTCCATGCCTAGGGAGCTCCAAATCAATTTCTCAAGGTTTCCAATCCATGGATTCTCTTGGAAGAAATGATTTAGAGAAGTGCACTATTTAGTGTGTACAATGCGCTCTTAATCAAACATTCTTAACTCATCACTAAACATGAAACCAAACACGCATATCAAAATGATATGTGCAACTACTAAAACAATATAAACACTATCAACTCCATCAGCTAGACTCAGGAAATTGTAATTGACAAATAGAAACATGGTTACTCAACTTCAACTACACAACTAACTCTGCATTCATGAACATAGCTCCACAAACATGTTTACAACATAAATATAAACACGCAAGGCTCCATCATAACCATACTAAAAATAACCTACAAACCTTTGCTTGTAACATTGTTAGGATCACTACTGAAACAAACAACTACAAAAATGTTTGTACTCAAAATCAACCTCCACATCTATGATATCATGCTGATAACATATCTAAGAAACATATGCTCAAGGCTCTCTACATAAGACTTCAACACACACTAATTACCATATGTTGTCATCAATGACAAACATACAGTCAACACTTGTTTGCTGGAAAATCTCCAACAATCTCCCCCTTTGGCATTGATGGAAAACATATGGAATGAAAAAACACCACCAATCCAAATGTATAATTATTTTATAACATTCTCCATTTCCTCAACAAAACTCCCCCAAGGATGAATGCTCCATCTATTGTTGAATGCTCTGAATATCAACTGCTACATCTTCTTACTAATACATACCCCCCCTTTCTAGAATAAAGTAACTATTTTGTTTTTCATAATTATATACTCCCGCTTTGACATCAATGGAAAAGGGTGCCAAAAAAAATAAGCATAGGTACTACTCCTGAAGTAGAGTAGTCAACCATTCATCAGTCACTGAGGACTGATGCACTACTTTAAATTCTAATTAGATCCAAAGAAGGGAATTACTCCCAGCTTCTCCCTGATATACTCAAATGTATCCTTGGGTAAAGGCTTTGTAAAAATTCTGCTAGTTGTTCTTTTGTGCTCACATAATCCAATTTTACTTCTTTATCTGCAAATTTCTCTCTTAGGAAGTGATATTTTATCTCAATATGTTTTATCTTTGCATGCATCATAGGGTTCGTTGACATATTGATAATGCTAGTGTTGTCACAATGAATAAAAATAGGGTAATAAATATGAATTCTAAAATCCTTTATCATTTGTTTGATCCACACAATTGTAGAACAATTTAATGCTACTGCTACATACTCTTCTACTATGGACAGAGAAATACAATTCTACTTCTTGCTTGTCCAAGTAACTAGTCTATCTCCAAGAAATAATGCTCCTCCTGAGGTACTCTTCTTAACATCAAAGCAACCTACCCAATCTGCATCTATATATACATGAAGTTTTATATTCTCCAAATTAGGATACCTTAAACCATAATCTATAGTTCCTTTCAAATATCTGAATATCCTCTTTACTACCATAGGATGACTTTGTTTAGGTTCTGTTGCAAATCTTCAAACAATATCAACTGCATTAGAAATATCTGGTCTAGATTGAGTAAGATATATGAGTTTACCAATCATAGACTTATATAGGGTCTTGTCTACTACTGTAGAATCATCTTCTTTTGAAAGCTTTCTTCCTATTATCATAGGGGTACTTACTAGCTTGTAATCATCCATCTTGAACTTCTTCAATATTTCTTTCACATACTTAGACTGATTAATGAAAATACCTTTGTCTGTCTGTTGCACATTCAGTCCCAAAAAGTACTTGATAGGTCCAATCACACTCATTTCAAATTCGCTCTGCATCTCTTTAGAAAATTCTGCACTAAGCTTGTCATTACCACCAAAAATAATGTCATCAACAAAAATAGAAACTAGTAATAATCCTTTAGGTGTCTCTCTTATGAATAAGTTACAATGTGCTACTCCTTTCTTGAATCCACTCTTAGTCAAGTAACCATCTAGTATTTCATACCATGCTCTAGGGGCTTTCTTCAGTCTGCATACCATATGAGGCTTGTCTGATAAAGTAAATCCTTTAGGCTGCTCTATGTAGACTTCTTCCTTCAACTCTCCATTCAAGAATGTTGACCTGACATCCATCTGATATACTTTAAAGTCTTTGAATATTGCATAGGTTAGAAATAACTTTATGGCTTCCAATATTCTTATAGGGGTAAATGCATCTGAATAATCAATTCCTTCTCTCTGTACATATCCTTTACATACTAGTCTTGCTTTGTTTCTTATTACTGTACCATCTTCATTCATCTTATTTTTGAATATCCACTTGGTTCCAATCACATTCTTGTCACTAGGCTTAGGGAAAAATTCCCATGTATCATTCTTAACTATCTAATGTAGCTCTTCTTTCATTGCTTCATGCCAATCTAAATCATTACATGTATCTTCAACACTTAGGGGTTCAATTTGTGAAAGTAAACATATCACTTCATCAATTGTTGAAATTTTTTCCTTTGATCTTGTCATGAATTTTCTATTTTGATCTCCAATGATATCTTCTTTTGAATGGTATCTAGATGTGAATTTTGGAAAATTAGGTGTGACTTTCTCATCTATCTTTTGTGATTCTTCTTCACTTGTTTCAGGATAATTGAATAATACATCAATGTTGTCAAACATTTCTTCAACAACTATTTATCTACTCATAGGACTAGGTTATTCTTCAATCATAGGTGCATAATCATGATATCTCTCTTGAATCATAAAATTTTCATCAATCTTTACATGAACACTTTCAATGATCTTCTTCAATCTTAAGTTAAAACATCTATAAGCTTTTCTTTTAGTAGAGTAACCAAGAAAAATACCTTCATCGCTTCTTGCATCAAACTTGCCAATAGATTCATATATCTTGATGTAGCACTTGCTTCCAAAGATTCTAAAATATTTTACTATAAGTACATTCCCAAACCATAGCTCATAAGGTGTCTTGTTTGTGCCTGGCCTTGACTACAGTATTGACTGCATCTCTCCAATAGGTGTGTGCAACTTTTCCTTCAATCATGATAGTGCACATTGTGTCAAGTATGATCCTATTTCTCCTTTTTGCAATTCCATTCCACTGAGGGGTTCTAGGTGCACTTAGTTGTCTCTTTATCCCATGTTCTTCATAATACTCATAAAATCTATCCGAGGTGAATTCTCCTCCTCTATCTGATCTTAGACATTTAATCTTTAATCCAGACTCATTTTCAACTTTAGCTTTGAATATCTTGAACTTCTCAAATGCTTTAGATTTATCTTTTAAGAAAACAACCCACATCATTCTAGAATAATCATCAACAAACAAAATAAAGTACCTTTCACCATAGTATGATCTTGTTTGAATTGGTCCACATAAGTCTGTATGCACTAGATCCAATTTATTCTCTGCTAAGTTATCTTTTTTTTTGAATGAATTCCTCGCATGTTTTCCCATCACACATTCCCTGCATATTGTATCAACTAGTTTTGGAATACTAGGAAGGTCTCTTACTACCTTTACATTTCTTATCTTTACTATATTGTCAAAATTGATGCAACATAGTCTTTTGTGCCATAACCAACTGTCATCTACTTTAGCAACAAAACAACTTGCTTCTGAATTAAGCTGAAAAACATTACCTTTTGTCTTTGAACCTGATGCAATCATTACTCCTTCTTTGTTATTAATGATGCACTTATTGTCTTTGAATTCCAATTGATATCCTTTGCCAAGCAACTGTCCAACACTTAGTAGGTTATGCTGTAAACATCAACATATAGAACATCATTAGTATTATTCTTTCCATCCAAGGTGATAGCTCCTCTACCTATGATAGGTTTAGGAGTGTTGTCTTCAAATCTAACCATGCCTCCTTTGTACTTATCTAGATGTACAAATATATCTTTGTCTCCTGTCATGTGATGTGAACAACTGTTGTCAATGATCTAGTCTGTTCTGATGTCTTCTTGTAAAATTAATGCTAACTGTTGTGCTTTCTTTTCATCTTCAATATCCATTTCATCAAACATTTTCTCCATATCTTCAATAGTAGTGAATCCAATTTCATCTTCTACTGAATCTTCATCTGATACTCCATCTCCAACATAGTAACATTCTTTTGTATACTTAGACTTGTAATTAGTTTTGAACTTCTTGACTCTTGTAGGACACTTAGATGCAAAGTGACCAATCTTGTTACATAAAAAACATTTGAATGGTAACTGACCTTCATATTTTCCTTTTTGTTTTCTTTCTTTCTTAGCAATCATAGCAATGAAATCATCTAGTTCTTTATCCCCATCATCATCATCGAAGTTACCAGAAGTGTTCAAGGATTTCTTACCATGGACTGAAGCTTTGAAGGTTGTTTCACTTTTAGGCTCTATCTTCAAACTTGATATCTCGAATGCTAAAATCTTGCTAATTAAGGTCTCTCTTCTGAAGTCTTTTGAAAACTACATATTCTCATCTAGGATGTTTATCTTGCTCTCATATCTTGCTATCAAAGTAGTCATCAACTTATCCATTATGTCTTCTTCCAAAATTTCTCCACCATTGTTTCTGATTCCTGCAATTGCTTCATTAATTCATTGATTGTAGGCTCTGATGTTCTCTTCAAGTAGCATCTCCAATGTATTGTAATTTTTCTTCCATGTCTTTATGCATGCATTCTTGGCTTGGATATCTCCTTCAAACATGTCTTCTAGATACTTCCATATCTTGTAGGCTTTATCTACTTTCTTGTTCTCTGAAAACTCACTGTCAGACAAGGCACTGATAAGGGCTTCTTTGGAAATTGTATTTTGAGTGAACATTTCCTTTTCCTTAATATTTGCATCTTCCTTTGCAAGATCTGATAAAGAGGGAATGTACACTTCTCTAGTAGCTACTTCAAAAATCTCAAAACCAATGCACTACAAATGTGTTGTCATTTTGTTCTTCCAGTCTAGATAATTATCTCCATCAAACTTAGGACTTTCTTTTCTAAAGAATTCCATTTGATCAACCTCAAGCTGTTAAAATTTCTCTCTGAGGCACTTGGCTCTGATACCAATTGTTAGGAATAGTCCCAAGAGATAACTGAGAGGGGGGGTGGGGGGCAAGGGGGGTGAATCAGTTATCTACAAGATTCAATTATTTATCCAATTAAGTACATAATAATATTAAGCACATACACAATAAGATAACACTTAACAAAACATCACAATTTTGGTTACGGGGAAACCCAAATAGGTAAAATCCTCGGTGGGAATTAACACCCACTATAAACTACACTAGAGTATAATGATCCATGCTAGAAGATCTTACAACCCTGTTAGGAGTTGATCTTTACAATGCATGAAGTATAGTGACCTATTCAAGGGTTGGATTGTGTTAGGAGTCTTTTATAAATAACCTTGTTAAAGGTGAGGACACAATATCTAAGAGAACACTTCTCAAATGGTGAAGGCTGCAACCTTCTGCATAATAGATACACACTATATCTAGATCTTGGTGAATTGGAAAGTAGACCTTCTTTCTTGATCAGTTCTAATGAATAGCATATACTCTCTTCTTCTTCACATAGATCTTCAACTGATGATTAACTGTCTCAGTACATTCACATCTTCAACTCTCTCTTCTCAATCACACTTAGCAATCACAACTGACTATCGATAAGTATCTTTCTCCAAATGATATAATCAAGTCGTCCTATTAGAAATTTATTGAAATCATAATAGAGAAACAATATAACTCTTCAATAACATCTCCAATGGCTAAACCAAGCATGCAACACAAATGGGACCACACAACTCAATATGAGTAGACACGTTGCTTCACACAGTTGGCTTCACAAAATTAACTTCAACTTTATTCTCAAGCTGAAATACGTTCTGCGCTCTTAACCAAAAATTCTTAACTCATCACAAAACATGAAACCAGACACACATATCAAAATGATAGGTGCAACTACTAAAACAATATAAACACTGTCAGCTCCATCAGATAAACTTAGGAAACTGTAACTGACAAATAGAAACATGATTACTCAACTTCAACTACAAAAATAACTCTGCATTCATGAACATAGCTCCAAAAACATGTTTACAACATAAATATAAATGCGCAAGGCTCTATAATAACCATACTAAAAATCACATACAAAACTCTGCCTATAACACTTTTAGGATCACTACTGAAACAAACAACTACACAATTGTCTAATCTTAGAATCAACCTCTGTGTATATGATATCATGCTAATAACATATCTAAGAAAAATATTCTTAAGGCTCTCTACACAAGACTTCAACGCACACTTCTTACCATATATTGTCATCAATGACAAACATACAGTCAACACTGGCTTGCTAGAAAATCTCCAACAATAAAAAATACAAGAAATTCCCACCCAAGGATTTGCACAAAGGGACTATCATTGACCCTTAAATTGGGTTTAAGGTGGAAGAAATACCCTAAGGGGAGAAAACCATATCAAAGGATCAAGCCTTCACAAGGCATCATATAATCAATCTTCTCCTCTACTCCAAAATACCAACCCAACTCCCTTATGGCCCCCATGGAAGACATGACCATAAATACTCCCTTATGGCCCCCAAAACAAAAAAAATAGAAATGGTTTCATGGAGCCCATACTCCATGTTTTATCCCTCTCCTCCTTGAGGAGAGACTCTACACCCATGGGTTGTCCAAATAGCCTTCAACTCCAAGGCTACTCTTCACTCCCAAGGGTGACTGGGCCTTGAGACTCCCTTACACATAAAACTTGCAATGCATCACAAGGAAAAACAATACAAAGGACAAAGACATAGCATCAACAATTTTTCTTCAAGTTCAAGCATACTAACACTTGCACATATTCACAACATCATAAGCAATAACAAAGAGAAATGAGAGAGCCACCAACTTAGATCCAAGCTTAAGGATGAAAACTTGAAGAAGAACTCCCTCCTTCCTAAGTCTCCTTTCCCCAAGGCTTCTCCAAACTATCAATGTCTCTAAGATAGAGAGTGGGTGTTCAAATTCTCCACAATGGAGAGTCCCCACTAAAAAGACCTCCACACAAATCCCCACAACCCCTAGGGATAAAATCTCCTTTCTCATTGGTTGGTCTTCCCTAATCCCCTTACAAGCTTTCCAAAAATGGGTTCCTAAAAAGGTTGGATAAAAAGTGGGCAAAGACTTTGCATTTTAATGGATGGTGTTCTTACCAAGACCTTGCTTACAAAAATTGATTTTCGGCCATTTTGAAAATTTAACTTTTGGAAGGGTCTTTTTGTCAACTATGGGTTGTCCTATGGTTTAAATTGACCCTTACCCATAGGTATACCAAATGGGATTACTAAAAATGACCCAAACACACCCCTAGGCACCTTTCTAACCAACCAAAAGTCCATTTTAGGATTCAATTCGAAAATCAATGACATAACTCTACTTCAAGCTCCCTAACCAAGGGATTCACATGGGGATCCTAAAGGGGTACTTTCCTAGGTTGGTGGAAAACCAATCCTCAAGTGGAACATGTCATGGCCACATGTACACATTACTAGTGTCAAGTGACACAACACAAATTACAAATCACAAGCCACATGGCATTTCCACTTGAGCACTCACATAAACAAATTTACAATTGCAATTTAACAAATTTAATTGAGACATACAAGCTCATTACATTTACAAATAAAATACAATATGTAATATAAAAATATATCTCCTCCTTTTTTGTTTAGAGATATATTTTATATGTGAGTTGTAGGAGTGTATGTGATGGAAAATAGAAAATGTTGTGGACATGCAAAGTTAATAAAACATGAATACTTATCTCGAAAAGGAGTAGATTCGAAGATCACTATTTTCTAGTGTCTATGTTCAGCTTCATGAAATTCTACAACAGAATCTGGCCTGGAAATGGAGAAATAGAGAAAACCCAAAAATAATTTGTCTTTATAAGCAAGGTCATCCTTGACCCAAGATAGGGGTAAGATCTTACCCCAGGGTACAATCTTACCCCAAAAGGTCATCCTTGACCTGCATAGCTTCGATGGAAATTTTGTTCATGGATCTGCACTGATATTTTTTGTCCCACACTTGTACATGCAAGAAAAAGAGAGTTTTTGTTGTTTGGATGAGGGGTTTTCTTTGGTCAAACCCCAATTTGGAATCAACCTTTATAATATAATTAAAATAGAGAATGCTAGCAAGTAGTAGAAGTAGATATAACAATGAAGCTATGATACTCAATAGATATGCAATTGTATTTGAAATGTAAACAAATATGTTAATATGAAAGCTTGGAATCAAATATAAATCAAAACCTGCATGATTGAATTCTTGGAATCCACCTTGAATGAAGAATGAATGGATCTTGAAGATGAATAGAGGATCTTGAAGGAAGATCACACCACCATGATGGCTAGATCTAGGGTTTTGAATGTTGAATCTTGAATGCTTGAACCAAATCCCTTCAAAGGCTTGAATGCTTGACTCCTTGATCTTCAATGGATAACTTTGATGCTTGAATGTAGATGAGCACTTGAATGATTGAGAATGCTAGATTGATCTTGGATGTCCTTCACACTTTATTACTTGATGAAAAGATGGAGAGCTTCATGAATAATTAATCACTTGATGATTGATGGAGAAAATGAGAGAGGAAGGCTTCCTTTTATACTAGTCTAGGGCACAAACTTCTAGAGAGGCTGACATAAGAGAATAAATTCCAATTAAGCCTTAACCCCTAGAAATGGACCTAGATTAAATATAATTTAAGAGTTTACCATTCTGAAACCCGAAACAGCTGACCCAGAAGCTGGAAAATAAACTTTTGAATTTCCCCCTGCATCTGAAAAACTTTTTGATGAAAAGTGAGACATAGGTAAAGGATGAGGTAAACTTTGACCTAGGTCAAGGTCGAGGTTGACCTTGACCCAGGGGTTTAGGATTCTTGGAAAATGAGCCAAAAGAGGAAAATAGTGCTTGGGGAGGCCCAAACAGAGCCCTAAACAGGCACAAAAGATGGGAAGGAGGCATAAAACATAGGACAATATGATGATGGCCCCCAAAAACCCCCTAAGGAGGGCTAAATTTTCTTAACATGGAAGTGCTTCCATTTTAAGATGATACATTAAGCCCCCCACTTTAGCGAGAGTATGGAAATCGAACATGCTCACAGTAAAGGAGAAGAAGGATCCAAGTGGATTCACAACGAGATAGAATAACACTTAGTTAAGGACACAAGCCCCCAAACTAAGGATTCTAACTCAACATACACGCATGAGGGTGCGAAAACAAACACAAAACCTAAAATGGCCCCAAATCAACTAGTAAAGGAAATCTTGCTAAGAAATGCTTCCTATACTAATATCATATTTGGAAAGCTATCATAAAGATGCCCACCTTACCGTGAATGACCAAGGAGGGAGAGCCCAATAGATAGTAAAACCTGATAGTTCACCCAAAAATTATGCTTTGCAATTTAAATGCATCTTCTGATAGATTTTGGAATACACATAGATCCACCATCTTGTATCACTATGAATATAAAATGCATGTTTCCTCAGGATTTGGCAACTTAAATGTGTTACCTTCAGGAGATTTAGCATATTGAAAATTGAAAAATGTGTGTCTCTTCAGGATTTAGCAACTTATGTGCATTATCTTTAGAGGATTTAGCATATTGAAAATTGAAAAATGCGTCTCTTCAGGATTTAGCAACTTATGTGCATTACCTTCAGAGGACTTATCATATTGAAAATTGACAAATACATGTCTCTTCAAGATTTAGCAACTTATGTGTGTTACCTTTAGAGGATTTAGCATATTGAAAATTCAAAAATGTGTGTCTCTTCATAATTTAGCAACTTATGTGTGTTACCTTTAGAGGATTAGCATATAAATGAAAAAATATAGTACAAGGGAGACCCTATATATGCCCCCCTCCTTATCATGGCTATCTACTAGACATGATAAGGAAGATGAAGAGGATACCTACTTCACAATGTAAGGAGATATCCTACTTAACAACAATGTACACTATATTCTTAGTGAAGGGTATTGACCCCTACATCCAAGAGTATAGATAATAGTGAAAAGGATATGTCACTCATGGAAAATTATCCTCAAAGAAAGAAATCTTATCAACAAGACCCCCAACGTAGAGGAGTGCTTTTAGATAAAATATCATCTTTCAAAGATAAACCAAATGGGAACAAAGATTCAATCATCAAGCCCCCTACAATGAAGAGGAAGAGGAATATTTGAGTTGAGGGAAACAACCCTAACCACCAAAGAAAGGGAAAGAGTTTATAAAGAACATAATTTTCAAAATAAAGAAGAGGTGATGACCTAGGACAACAACCTCTCATACAAAAGGATATCCACAGTTAAAACATCGGTCAGTATAATGAAATAATGTTGCAAGATAAACAAATGCCACTAAGCTAAGGAAAGTGGATCCCTAGAGAGAAAGAAAGAAGAACCTTGCCCCCAGGGTGGAAGGCAAGGGATACCTTTGCAAAAAGTCTTTAGAAAAGATATCTTGAATATTGAAAGAGAATCTATGGATGCTGATGAACATAATACCAAACCATAGAAAGAGAAGATAGAAAGAATACCAATTAAGCTCAATAAAAAAATCCTAATGGATCCTAGGAGACTAGATTAAAATACACATCTTTCCCCCCAGTCCAGGGACAAGAGGAGAAGAAATCTATATTATATCAGAATAAGGGGTATCCCCTATATCAAAACTATGAAGGAATTGTAAAACTGCATGAGAGTGAGATATAATTCCTAAAGAAGCTCTTTCTCTAACATATAATTTGAAATGCACTCAATCAGAAAGTAAATGTGTATTATTGTAATGAAAAGGACATTTATACTTATATAGAGCATCTATCGGCATAGGTCTAAAGATTTATTTCTTGGAATTAATTAACTGAACATACACCTTCTTAGCTACCTCTTGTCAAATTTTAGGGTTATCTATGGTAGGTGTAGGGAGAAGAGGAGGATGATGATCAACATCATCCACCTTGATTTGAGATTGTGAATAACCAACACCATGCATATCTTGTTTAGGGGGTATATGAACTAGATACTTAATACCATGCTCATTAACACCAAGCCCTAAACCTCTATAACCTTGTTTAGTCATCATATTAAATCCTGTAGTGTACATATCATGTAAAAATTCTATGGGAGGTGATTGTTTATCATGTTCATGAGTAAAGGTTGTATAAGGTGGAATAATAGGTTTAGAAGATGTTTCTTTTCTCTTCCCTTTAATATATTTTTGGATTGGATAAGAAGGGGAAGGTAAATCCAAGAACTCTTGCACATCTGCATCATGAACTATAGTTTGAATCCCATCATAAGTATGATAAGAACTAGGGATAGGAGATGGAGAATTAGGCATATTAAGAATGTTAGGAATCAGAGTAGGATTAGGAAGATTCAACACTATATTAGGTTTTATGGGATTGGAATTAGGAATATTAGGAGATGGTATATCATCTACCTAATTCTTCACATATTCCAAAAGAATAATAAGTCCTCCACATAAATCTTTAATGAAAATTTTGAAAGTAGGAAGATTAGTATCAGTCAATCTCACAATAGCATAGGCCAATGAAAAATGAAGAGTAACCAACATAATGAAGTGGATGATACTCTCATAAACATCATATGTATGGTAAAGATATGCTAAGAGAAGGATAATAAATAAAATAATCACACACCAAAGCATCTTAAAGATCTTCATAGAAAATGAAATGCAAGAAATATTTTTGTATTTTGTTGAATATATGGATTTTGTTTTATTTTTGAATTTAAAATGCAAGTTCATAAAAGAAATATAATCTTAAGGAAAGAAACAAAAGCATCTAACACCAAAAAGAAAGAGTTGTCTATCGTGGGTTCACCAAAATGTAATATAAAAATATATCTCCTCTCTTTTTGTTTAGGGATATATTTTTATATGTGAGTTGTCAAAGTGTATGTGATGGAAAATGGAAAATGTTGTGGACATAAAAACTTAATAAAACATGAATACTTATCTTGAAAAGGAGTAGATTTGGAGATCACTTTTTTCTAGTGTCTATGTTTAGTTTCAGGAAATTCTGCAATTGAATCTAGCCTGGAAATGCAGAAATAGAGAAAACCCAAAAATCTTCTATCTTTTAGAGCAAGGTCATCCTTAACCCAAGACAGGGGTAAGATCTTACCCTGGGGTACAATCTTAACCCAAAAGATCATCCTTGACCTACACAGCTCTCACAGAAATTCTATTTGCGGATCTCAGAAGTTCATCGAAAAGGGTACTCAGATCTGCATTGATATTCATTGTCCCACACCTGTACCTACAAGAAAAAGAGAGTTTTTGTTGTTTGGATGAGGGGTTTGCCTTGATCAAACCCCATTTTTGAATCAACCTTTAAAATAGAATTTAAATAGAGAATGATAGCAAGTAGTAGAAGCAGATCTAACAATGAAGCTATGATACTCAATAGATATGCAATTGCATTTGAAATGTAAACAAATATGTTAATATGAAAGCTTGGAATCAAATGTAAATCAAAACCTCCATGATTGAATGCTTGGAATCCACCTTGAATGAAGAATGAATAGATCTTGAAGATGAACAAAGGATCTTGAAGGAAGATCACACCACCATGATGGCTAGATCTAGGGTTTTGAATGATGAATCTTGAATGCTTGAATCCTTGATCTTCAATGTAGAACTTGGATGCTTGAATGTAGATGAGGGCTTGAATTCTTGATAATTCTATATTGATCTTGGATGTCCTTCACACTTGATTTCTTGATGAAAAGATGGAGTACTTCATGAATAATGAATCGCTTGATGATTGATGGAGAAAATGAGAGAGGAAGGCTTCCTTTTATACTAGTCTAGGGAAAAAACTTCTAGAGAGGTTGACATTGGAGAATTAAATTCCAATTAAGCCTTAACCCCTAGAAAATAAACTTTTGAATTTCCCCCCACATCAGGCAAACTTTCTGATGAAAAGGTAGACCTGGGTCAAGGATGAGGTCAACTTTGATCTAGCTCAAAGTCAAGGCTAACTTTTACCTAGGTCAAGGTCGAGGTTGACCTTGACCCAGGGATTTAGGACCCCTAGAAAATGAGCTAGAAGAGGAAAATAGTGCCTGAGGAGGCCTAGATAGAGCCCTAAATAGGCACAAAAAATGGGAAGGAGGTAGAAAATAAAGGACAATATGATGATGGTCCCAAAAAAATCCCTAAGGAGGGCTAAACATTATTAACATGGAAGTGCTCTCATTTTAATACGATACACAATACAATGATGCTTTGTCTCTTATTAGACACAACCTTGGCTTGCACTGAATTCACATTGGTCTATGTCTGGCTACCCGATATAATACCATGGTCTAATTCCCTGCACACTAAATCCAACATCAGTATTCTAAGAATATAAATCCACAACATATATGAATCAATTACATTCATCTTAACTAAACATTTGCAACATCACATAATCAATTTGAAATTCACTTTACATATTAATTTAACTCTTCCCATTTGTGAAAACATATATAACCACATCATGTAAATAAGAAATTTAACTTTCAATACTTAATATAAAACTCATAGCATCAAAATTGCATCCAATATCTATTTCCTAATAAATCACATAAATAAATCTCATCATGTCATCCTAGCATTCATAAAAGCATATTAACCATAAATGAAGATCCTTAATAAAGTCACAAGATAATTATCATAATAATCATAAAATAATGTGCATCTAACATCTAAGGTGATGAAATCTATGAAATAAAGTGTCTAAAAACCATAGTGCACCAAAATATAGTATCAAATAAGCTTATCTCAAATGCAAAAATTGAAAAGATATGACAGCTCAGGGTGAGGCCTCACATCCTCCCCCCTAGGCATGAAATTACTCCTAGAGTTCATCAAAAAGATGGGGACACTGTGATCTCATCTAGGTTGCATCCTCCTATGATGCTATAACCTCATCATAGCAATCCCACTAGACCCTAACTTGGTCCAGCTCTTGGCTTTAAGAGCTAGCGTCCGGCGTGCCAAAATGTGAATGGGCTCCAAAGCTAGCTGTTAGTCTGAATCCACTTGCAAGGCATGCCAATCTATGATATGAGACTCATCAAATATATACTTCCTCAAAATTGATACATGAAAGACATTGTGGATGCATGCCAAGCTAGGTGGCAAAGCTAGAGAATAGGAGATATGACCTATCCACTCAAGAATCTCAAAGGGACCAACAAATCTGGGTGCAAGCTTAGAACCCTTTCCATAATGAATTGGACTCTTATGTGGTCACACTCTTAGAAAAACTCTATCCCTAACTAGATAACTACAATCCTCTCTCTTTGTGTCTGCATACTTCTTTTGTCTATCATGCACTTCCTTCAGACTCTATCTAATCAAGGACACTTGCTGCTCCAACTCTCGAACTAACTTAGGACTTGAAGAAATGCTATCCTCAATGTGGTCCCAACTCAAAGGTGTCCTACATGGTATACCATATAATGCCTGATAGGGGGGCATACCTAGAGAAGTGTGATGCCCATTATTGTAGGCAAAATCTACCAAATGAAGGTACTCCTCCAACCTAGTCTGATGATCCATGACATACATGCAGAGCATATCCTCCAATACCTAATTTATCATCTCTGTCTCAGGGTAATAAGCATTGCTAAAATTGATCTTAGTGCCCAAAGCTATCTATAATCCTTTCTAGAAGAATGATGTGAAGAGAGAATCTTGATCTAAAATAATCTTACGAGGTATGCCATGAAGTCTAACAATATCCTACAAGAAAACCTATACCACTACTAGGGCTGTAAAGGTGGTATGTATAAATGAGAAGTGGGCTACCTTGGTCAACTTGTCAACTATCAGCATGATAGCATCATGGCATCGAGATGACATAGGAAGACCAACAATGAAATCCATGGCAATAACATCCCACTTCCACTTTGGTATCTCATCAGGCTAAAGCAAACTACTAGGGTGATGATGTTCTGCCTTAACTTACTAACACTCAACACATTGCCACAATCTCACCTATATCCTATCTCTTCCCTAGCCAATGGTATATCTATCTCAAATCTGCGTGCATCTTCTCTAGAATGGAGAGTCCCCACTAAAAATACCTCCACACAACTCCCCATAACCCCTAGGGATAATATCTCCTTTCTCATTGGTTTGTCTTCCCTAAGCCCCTTACAAGCTTTCCAAAAATGGGTTCCTAAAAAGGTTGGCCAAAAAGTGGGCAAAGACTTTTCATTCTAATTGATGGTGTTCTTACCAAGACCTTGCTTCCAAAAGTTGATTTTCGGCCATTTTGAAAATCCAACTTTTGGAAGGGCCTTTTGGTCAACTATGAGTTGTCCTATGGTTTAAATTGATTCTTACCCATAGGTATACAAAGTGGGATTACTAAAAATGACCCAAACACACCCCTAGGCACCTTTCTAACCCCCCAAAAGTCCATTTTAGGATTCAATTCGAAAATCAATGACATGAATCTACCTCAAGCTCCCTAACCAAGGGATTCACATGGAGATCCTAAAGGGGTACTTCCCTAGGTTGGTGGACAACCAATTCTCAAGTGGAACATGTCATGGCCACATGTACACATTACAAGTGTCAAGTGATACAACACAAATTACACATCACAAGCCACATGGCATTTCCACTTGAGCACTCACATAAATAAATTTACAATTACAATTTAACAAATTTAATTGAGACATACAAGCTCATTAAATTTATAAATAAACTACAATACAATGAGGTTTTGTCTCTTATTAGACACAACCTTGGCTCACACTAAATTCATGAGAGTCAAGAATATGTAAGTAGATTTGAGATAGTTATACCATTGGCCAGGGATGAGATAGGATATAGCTGAGATTGTGGCATGATGTGTTGAGTGTCAGAGAGTTAAGGAAGAACATCATCACCTTGGTGATTTGCTTCAGCCTCATGAGATACCAGAGTGGAAGTGGGATGTTATTTTTATGGATTTAATCATTGGTATTCCTATGTCATCTCGATGCCATAATGCTATCATGGTGATAATTGACAAGTTGACCAAGGTAGCCTACTTCTCACCTATATAGACCACCTTTACAGCCCCAGCAGTGGCATAGGTTTTCTTGTAGGATATTGTTAGACTTAATGGCATACCTTGTAAGATTATTTCAGACTAAGATTCTCTCTTCACATCATCCTTCTAGAGGGGATTACAGATAGATTTGGACACTAAGCTCAATCTTAGCACCACTTATCACCCCGAGATAGATGGTCTGATAGAGAGGATAAATCAGGTGTTGGAAGAAATGCTCTGCATGTATGTCATGGATCATTAGACTAGGTGGGAGGAGTACCTTCATTTGGTAGAGTTTTCCTACAATAATAGGCATCACACTTCACCTGGTATGCCCCCTATCAGGCATTATATGGTAGACCATGCATAACACCTTTGAGTTTGGACCACATTGAGGATAAAGTTGCTTTAGGTCCTGAGTTATTTTCAGAGTTGGAGCAGCGGGTTTCCTTGATTAGATAGAGTCTAAAGGAAGTGCAGGCTAGATAGAATGATGCAGAGGCATTCTTGGTCTTTGGTAAATTTGTAGGGTGGTTTTTTATTTGGCCGGTGTTACTCAATTGCAGCCTTAACCAATGGTCTTAGTTATTGAAGGAAGATCGGTCACTAAAGGAACTCAGTGGAACTTCTGGTGCTTGGTGGAACTGGTGCTCAGTAATGCATGTGTTGCTCGATGTTGCTTGGCTTGGTTGGTTGTTTCACTGTTGCTCGGTTGTTTCTTTGGTGCTCGGTAGTTAGTCTTACCGACTAGAGTTCTTAAATATTTTCTTGGCCGACTTGGTGAATTTATTTTTTGTATCTTTTTTTGGATTCTCCTATGTGGATTTGGAGGCTGACATGTTGAATTAAATTTTTGTAAGGTGATTTGAGAGCCAACTTGTATTGCATTTAATATTTGCTAGTAGGGGTTAATTGTTTCATCCATCTGACTTGTGGCTGATGGTTAGTATTTAAGGGATGTTTGGGTAGTTATTTACGGAGATTAGATTGGAAGTTCTGAGAAGAAGATCTGGGGGAACTGGAGAGGTGAAGTTGTGGAAAAGATCATGCGAGATCTTGCAGATCAGATTGTTATCTAATAGTTGGTAATAGTAGAGCTAGTGGTTGAGGCATGGAGACAAGGAGATTTCTTGGTGGCTTGTGAGCACAAGTTCAGATCTACCTTAGGGTTTCCATCAGTTGCTGATAGTTTTTAGAACTAAACTAGCTGGATTGTATTGGATCTTGTTGATCTTGTAGAATTACTTCTTCATTGTAATTGGCCCTAACCCAAAAGGCCTTACAGCTAGGCATGTTAATGGAAAATATGCTTTGAAACATATCTTGTTGTATTATGTTGTTGAGTATTTCACTGTATTGATTGTTGGCTGCAAGGTTGGACTATCCTTAATTGGATCCACCATATTTGATTGCATCAAGTGGTATCAGAGCCAAGGTTGATCTTGAGTGAAAGTTGATCTTGTTGGTGAAGGGATCATATGATCTGAGTTGTAGATCCGTGGCACTGAACTTGTGGAATCTTGCCCAAGTTGTTCGCAAGGTGACAGGTTGCAATCTGACTTGCATACAACTTGGAGATTGTCACAAGGTGATTGATGTAGGGTTTGTTGCAGAGGGTTTCTATTATCTTTAAGGATGCCTTCAAGAAGATTGGACCCTAGAGTTATTGTGGATCTCTGTGATGCTATAGAATTGAAGATTATAGAGAAGGTGAAATCTGATTTCAGATCTGAGATGGAACTGATGAAGAATGACATGGTCACTGAGATCATGAGAGTTGTTGCTAGTGTACCTTGGAATGCTAGTACTAAAGATGGTTATGAGGAAGTTGATGATGAATTTGAAGCTGCTGGATCTAGTAGTGATGACCAGAGAGATAGATTTGGTGAAGACAAAATTGGTCGATTGCATAGATCTAGAGCTCGGTTAAGTAATAGTTATCGAATGGAAGTTTCTACTTTCTCTAGTACTTTGAAGCTCGAGAACTTGATTGATTGGATTGGTGAACTTGAAGATGTAATATCCCAAAAATGGGCTATAGGTTCATTAACCTCTTACATCAACAATTCGATCGAAATTGACATCAAAGTCCTAACCTAAGGCACATCTACACATCAGTTTATCAAAAAACCTAATTGATTATCTTAATTCTACATCGGGGAATATTATATTACTAATTTATCCTAATTATCTTTTATTAAATATTATTTGGTGATAAATATCATTAATTATCCTAAAATTTGATTAATTAAATATTCTAAATATTTAATTAATTAAGTTTAATACTGCCACTTAATTATTTAATTAGATTTAATTACATTTATTCATAAATTATATTATTTAATTTTGACAATAAATCAAAAATCTTAAGACTAATTGATTAAATTCTTATTTAATTGATTAAATCTAGTTGTCAATATTTAATAATATAGTTTGAATAAAAGATGGATTAAATAATTGGTTAACCCATAAATTAGTTATTTTAATTCAAAAATCAATTAAGTTAAAGATAAATCACTTTATTTAATTAATTAATTCATAATTATCTATGCACATTTGAAAGAACAGTTAAACTTTAAATTAGAAAATCAATTCAAGTTGTTATCTTTTTGAAACTCAACATCTATTTTGAGTTGAAAGTTGATCTAAACTTCTGATTTAAGTCAAAAAGTTGTTCTTGCATGATTTTGCATGATTTTGTGAGTTAATTATTCTTAATTTCTCGTTAACTCAAAAAATCAACCTGAGTTTATCAAGAGTGATTTATGGATTTTCTCAATGCATCCTCAAGCCCTAGATTTCTATAAAATCAAGGCTCAGCTCTTCACAAATCATCTCTCAAATTTGCACAATTACTCTAGTGAAATTGCATATGAAGAATCAAGCTTTTGCGAATAGGTGACTTTGTGAGATCAATTCATAATTTTTCATAGCTTTTGCATAGATTTTCATATCAATTCATATCATTATTTAGGATAATCTACATATCAATTTCATATATTCATATAGTTTTTCATCTAATTGCATCAAGAATTAAAAAAAATAGATTAATCTGCATTCATATCTTATTGCTTTCAATCATTTAAATCCTTCGTTTAGGTGTTGCATTGTCACTGATTTAGTCTAATATGAGAATATTATACGCACACCTAGTAGAAGGTAGTAAATCACCTGGTTAGCTTAGTTTCATTTATTTGTAGATTTCAATTTTTTCTAGCCTCTAATGTTTTACTGAAGTGTTGTGTCCACAGCTAGGTACAATTTTCACACACATTTTTGGCACCCTCTGTGGGGCCCTGAAACGGGTTTCCATTTCATTTCTAACAATTTCTATCAATTTTATGTCATTTTCTAGCCAAAACTGTGATCTTTATTTTCTGTCCATACTTTTTTCGTACGAGTTTTGTCAGAAAGTCATACCAGGACTCCTTGACTATCGTACGATAGTTGGTGTTTTCAACACTCGCATAAGTTCTTATAGATTGTTGTTTGGGAGCTACTTCGTTGTGTGGGCATATACCCACTGTCGTATGAGTTTCCAAATTGTCATGTGGGAGGTAACTGATTGTCATACGAGTTTTGGTACTAGAATTCAATTGTCATTTCAGATTTTCAGCCAGTTTTCTAGATTTGATTTTTGGATTTGGACTAACAGCTAACCCTAACAATTGAAATATTCTATTTCTAATTAGTATTTGATGATTCTGATTGGAAAAGCACAACAAAAATTAAAAAATAGGTAAAATCTACTAAGTGCGCTGCGAGGAACTCAGGTATTCTATTGCATCTGATAACACTTAATTTTGGGATATAAAATGAACTCTCACGTGTCAAGCTTGTGTGACTTTTCCTGCTTTCATATCACATACTTTAGTTTTGGGCTATAAAACAAACATAGATTTGATTTTTGCATGTATGTTACACATAGTAAAT
This sequence comes from Chamaecyparis obtusa, assembly GCA_027943335.1. Taxonomy (NCBI): domain Eukaryota; kingdom Viridiplantae; phylum Streptophyta; class Pinopsida; order Cupressales; family Cupressaceae; genus Chamaecyparis; species Chamaecyparis obtusa. The sequence goes on from BSBK01000170.1 coordinate 902,189, forward strand.
AGGCCCTATGAACACTATTTATAGATGATCTTGAGAGAGTGGGCTTCATTCACTTGTTTTACATGTGAAGCTCTTCTTGACGATAGATCCCCTTGTAGGTAGGGAGTTTACTATGATTATCTCACGTTCACTTGGTTTGGTCCTCAACTTTGATCGGTACATTCTCTCTTGGTCCCACTTAGAGAGCTCGGTAGACATCATTGCTGACATCACAAGCCTTGGTGAGGTAATCCCAGTCTTAGCATGTCGGATTGATCTGTTTGCTGTGTTTGGATAAAAGTGATAAGGTGAGAGGACTATGCTCTACTCCCTTTTTGGGTAGTATCAAAAACTCAAATCCTTGGTTTGGACCAAGTCCCCATGTGGCATCTTTTGTGAGTCACCTTTAGAGAGGGTTAATAGTAGTGGACATTCCCTTTATTGGGTCAACCACATGGATGGAACCTCAAGCGGTAATAGCCATTTTCACTATGGTAGAAACACTCACTATATAAATGTCTTTGTGGAGGAAATCTCCACGAGTGTGGTCTCTTGTTGGGCTGCCAGATCTCCCTAACAGCTCCTAATTGATTAAAAACTTAGACCATGTCAAAACCCTAGTGTGCCTGGATTGGAGTTCACCCTCTTGAGATCACAAAATTTGCAGAGTCAGACCATTACTACAAACCGTAGCGAGGCCAAATTTTTCATTTTCTAGGACTATGTCTATTATTGAACAAATTTTGAGAACATACACAAGTAGCACTCCTAGGGATTAGCAAAATAAATCACTACGTTGATTTTGCTCTTGTTCATTGTTTTGAGGTGATTGATTGCATCCCTTTTCTTGTTGGTCTACGTGTTTTCTATCTACTTGGTCCTTTGGAAATGAACTATTACACGAATCTACAAACCTGGATAGCAAAAATCTTACAAACAAACTGATTCTAAAAACTAAAAAATTGCAAAATCTGAAGCAAAATTCCTTTCTGGAGTCCAAAAGTCATCCCACAGTCTTAGAAAGTCATACAAGTTTTGCTAAAAGTCATATAAGAACCCCCATATTATCGTACATGAGCTTTTATATTGTCGTACAAGTTTTGTCAAAAAAAGTCAAAGAAAATCAAACCCTGGTGTCAACTGTCATACAAGGCTTGTCAATTATCGTGCCAGAGCCTACCCAAACTTGTACGAGCCTAGAGAAACTCATATGAGAATTTTGAAAAATTGCCAGAAAAATCCCAAAATTGTTAGAAATCAAATTGTTACAGCCTACTTCTAAATTCTATAAAAAAAAATCATTGTGTCAGGAACAGAGCAGAACAAATAGAAAAATCCAATCTATTAACCTGAAGTGGTCTCTTGAGTTTGATCTAGCCCTCTGATTTATCGATTTGATCTCAATTTCATCTTGTGTCAAAACCTTGTCAAAATCTTCAATTCAATTTAGTCAATCCTCAAAACCACTAAGTGTTGCAAGCTCATGTCCACCATCTTTTGGGCATCTAACCATACTACTAGGGCACAATATCCTTCATTTACATCCAATCTATCTTTAATCAACTCAATCTTGACAAGGTTGCATCATTCGATCTTCTTGAATCAAGTCATTCTTTAGTTTTCTTCATCTTTCTCTTTTGCTTCACCCAAGGTTAATGGTGGAAACTAGAGCTTCATCACAAAGAAAACAAGGAGAAAAAACCAAACTCTCTTCAACCGCATCTTCTATAATGGTTGAGACATTTCATCAACCTTTCGACACAACTAAATTTGCAGAAGATGCTTTTGGAAATCTTTACTTGAAAGGTGGTTACATCACTCCTCCTGCATCAATCTAGGTAGGTAATCAAGCAACTCCTCCATCATCAATCCATGTAGGTCATCAAGCAACTCCTCCTCAATCAATCCCTGGTAGTTCTCTTAACAACACTATGTCTTAAGGAGGAGGAAACCAAGGGTCCCAAGGACATCAATCCCAACATGGTGTGGATCAAGAACCCAAACCTTTTGAAATTGCTCAATACTAGAATGATGATAATTTCAAGAAAATGATGAAGCATTTCTTGAAGGAAGATAGAGAGGCATATTTCCTTGAATTGGCTCAACAAGGTGCTAAACTTCCTCCAAACTTTAATGTTGACAATATCATCACACATGAGGAAGAAAATCCTATCACAACCATGATGAAAGAGATGCATGTCATACAAGTCAAGCTCAACAAACTAGAAAAAGAGAAGGAACCTAAAGAGTTCTCCATGGAGGCTCTATGCCCTTTTCCATTTGATAAAGACTTGTACATGCCACCATTCCCAAAAAGAGTGGAGATGCCCATATATGATAAGTATGATGGAAACTCTGATCCTCAAGATCATGATAGAAAATTCTATACTCAATCCATGGAGTTCATGCATGAACCAACCTACTTAATGCATCTTTTCCCTCAATCTCTGGGAGGGGCAGCCATTCATTGGTTCTCAAAAATGCCTCCAACAATCAAAACTTTTGAGGAGTTAATCAAGCTATTCTATCAAAAATAATCCTACAACATCAAACATCTGGTCATTATGATCGACATTTGTAATCTGAAACAATACCCAGGAGAACCATTCATGACTTTCCTCAAACAATGGAGGAAATTTTTTTCTCTATATGCTAGACCCATTCTAGAAACAAAGAAGCTAGAAATCTTCATCAACAATCTTGTTCTAGAAATCAACTACCATTTTCAAATGAAAAATCATACATCCTTTGATAAGATGGTAGAAAATGCAATCAAAATTGAGAAAGTCCTTGTGAAAAAAGGAGACATATCACTCCAAAAAGAGAAGTATGAATCTAGATCTAGTTCCAAAGACAAAGGCAAAAATTGGAACAAGAATAAAGGCATCGTCATAGATGGCATTGTTGATAATGTATGTGCCCCATCTAAGGCACCCTCTTTCAATCTCACTATTGGCACCCAAACCATCAAAGCCTCAAAGGAAAAAGTGATAGAATCAAACAAGAAGCCATTTGACTACAAGCCTTGGGCTACAGATCCTAAATGCAAGTTTACTCCTCTTGGAGAGTCCTTGGAATTTGCCATGAAAACTCTATTGGCCAACAAAATCATCACATTTCCTGAGATCTAACAATTTGATCTTGAACCTAAACCAAAATGGTGGAAAGAGAACAATTTCTATGATTTCCATCACAATAAGGGTCATAAAATCAATAACTGCATATGCTTGAAGCATCTCATACAAGACAAAACTGATAATGGAGAAATTGTAATTGACAATCATAAGAGCAATAATGATCATACGACATTCATGGAACCATTTTTGAAACATGGTCAAGGGGATTCATCTTCTTATCCTAGCATGGGTGCTAAAGTCAATTATGCTTACTCTGGAAACAATGCTGTCATAAACATGGTTGAACCTTGCTTATCTGAACTTTGCAATGTCATCACCATTGTGTGAAAAGATAGAGATAATCAATTAGAAAATGCAGTTACTTGATCACAAGCTCAAGCACATCTACAAGGACAAAATTTAGATTCATCAAATATCCCCAAGATGCATTTTAATCTTTCATCTGCTTCTAAATAGAGCACTACCTCTAAATCATCAAATCCTAAAGACACGAGGCCTACATCATATAGTATTGTCCAACAACTCCAGCATACCAATGCAAAAATATCAATGTTTGAGTTGCTCCGGATATCTCCAGCTCATAGAGCCATCCTAGACAAACCTCTGCTCAAATCCAATGTTCCTAACAACCTTGATTTAGACAAATTCCAGACTATGGTTGGTCATCTGACGTCTCCCCAGTATATCTCCTTTTTAGAGGAAGATGATAACTCCGTAAGTCATCCACATAACCAGCCCTTGCACATTGAAGTCTTAATCGAAAACCATCGTGTCAAATGTGTGTTGATAGATGGAGGTGCTAGTCTCAACATTTGTTCTTATAGCTTGATCACACAACTAGGATTATCAGAAGCTACCATGGATCCTAAAAAGAAGATAACTATCAAGGCATATGATGAACAAGAAAGATCTTCCAAAGGAATAATTATCTTACCTATCAGAATAGGTCCAGTTACCATCGATATCACATGTCAAGTTCTTGACCTACCTTTGGCTTACAAAATTCTTCTAGGGAGACCTTGGATACATGAAATGTGATCTATTCCTTCTACATACCATTAATGTGTGAAGTTTCCCTATGAAGGAGTAGAGGTGACAATTCTAGCTGACATATCTACAACTTGCAATGCATTGAAAGAAAGTGCTGACAAACTTGTTCCTAATAATAGAGAATATTCTACTAAGAAAACAAACATGGCATCTACATCCAAGATGGAAGACATTGCAAAAGAGGTCAAAATCAAAGACAATGGCATAAGAGAATATACTATGGAACTAGTCCTATCTCTAACATCCCTCCCTATCTCACCTAAATGTTATGGACAGTCTTTAAAACAATCCAAACTAGAATCCAAAGAACCTCTTGATACCTATAAAGGAAATTTTTTGGCAAAACAAGTTTCCAAACAAGAGTTTGAAGAGGATGAAGCTGTGCTTGCATGGCTATACAAAGATGAACCTCAATCCCAAATTGTTCAATCACGTGACTCTAAAACACTAAAAATTCCTTCCAAGTCATATGGGCTGGGGGATAAACTGATAACTGTAATGGGATATCTTGGCAAAGGACCTCTAGGAGTGAGGGGAAAAGGTCTCATGGAACCTATTACACATACTGGTCATCTCATGTAATAGAATAGATTGAACCAGAGGAAAACAACAATGAGGAAGAAGATAAAAAACTATCAGACAGTGATGATTTAGAAAGCTTTGAATTGATTCCTTATGCATGCTTATCTCAAGAAATCCTAGATCTTCTCAAAGCTGAAGATGACCCAATAAAAAGAATCAATGTTGTAGAAACACAAGCACCTCCTATGGAACAAAAGACAATTGCACCACAAGAACCAGATGATCTTAAAGAAAACCACACAAACTAGGAAGAAGATGGTAGCTATTGCAAAATAGATTCCCATGAGTATGAATTCAAATCAGACTCGGAAGGAAATCCTGCTTGGGGAATTCACCTTGACCTTACACATATTCTTGATTTTCCAAGAGGCCTAGATGAAGAATCAAATGATTATGAGTGGGGAGTCATTCCAGAAGAAGATGAGCTTATCATAGAGAAACATGTAGATGTCATTCACCAATATGTGCCTACACCTGACGTAAGTCTACAGAGAAATGATGAACTTAATGAGTCTGATCCACTTCTTCCTAAAGTGGAATCCAATAATGATGTTGTAGCTCTTAATGAACTAAACATCTTGAGTAGTAGTATCACCTTTGATTTTGTGATTCAAATCATTGCCAATGATGTCAATACCATGTGGATTAATATGATTAGCCAATCCCTTCCAGAGCTTACTATCCAACATCTAGATCTAATTGACCAAATGTCTGAAAATCCAAACCGGGACATCTATACCTTCAAATTGGACTATGCCCTTACATGCTATCTCAATGTTATTGAACCTATGATTACTTCCATTAGTGAACCGAGCATTAGCATGATGTAGTTAGATATCAAATAGCTCAGTCAAAACAACAAGAGTAAAAAGAAAAAGAGTTCTGAGGGTGAAAACCACTTTGTGGCAGTCTCAAAACCTAAAATAGTAAAAATAAAAGACATATCTAAAGGTGAAAACTTCTCTGAGGTGCCTAAGGATGAGATATTTGATGTCCTTCCAAGTCATTTATAGGATAGATCTCTAGTACTGATTGAGCCCACTCAATCTATCAACTTGGGCACAACAGAGGAACCACAACTGATTCATGTAGCACAATCCTTATTAGAAGAAGAGAAACAAGCATTCACTACATTCTTAACAGAAAAAAAGATCAACTTTGCATGGAAGTATTCAAATATGCTAGGATTCGATCCTAATCTTATAATGCACCATCTCTATATAGCTCTAGGAGTGAAACCTATCAAACAAAAGTTGAGGAAGATGCATCCACATGTGGCACTTTTTATCAAAGCTGAGTTAGAGAACTTGCTAAAAGCCAGATTCATCTGAGTTATTGATTATGCTGAATGGATCTCAAATATTGTACCTATTTCTAAACCAAATAAATCAATCAGAGTATGCACAAATTTTAGAGATGTAAACAAAGCATGCCCTAAGGATGATTTTCCACTACCTAACATTGATATGATAGTGGACATGACTGCGAGTTTTGAGATGTATTCCTTAATGGATGGTTTCTCTGGATATAACCAAATCAAAATTTCTCCAGAGGATCAAGAGAAAGATTCTTTCACATGTGCATGGGGTACCTTTTGTTGGAATGTCATGCCATTTGGCCTTAAAAACACTGGTGCTACATATCAAAGAGCCATGACATCTATTTTCTATAACATAATGCATCTAACTATGGATGATTATGTTGATGACACCTTGGCTAAATCTATGATAAGATCTAAACATCTAAATGACTTGAGAAAAATACTAGATAGAATGGAGAAGTTTAGTCTCAGACTAAACCCTAAAAAGTGTGCTTTTGGTGTCACTTCTGGAAAGCTCTTGGGCTACATTTTTTCAAAGAAAGGCATTGCGGTTGATCTTGCTAAAGTCAAAGCTATCATGGAAATGCAACCTCCTAAAAATATCAGTCAATGAGAACTCTACAAGGGAGAGTACAATCTATCAGACATTTCATATCTTAGCAATATCTATCAAATCCTCCTATTTTGATGCCTCCTATACAAGGGAATCCATTGATACTATATGTCTCCACCATAGATACATCATTGGGGCCATTACTGGCACAACATGATGAAAATAAGAAAGAGAGAGCTATATATTACATCAGTAGAACATTGGTAGCATATGAGAAGAACTATTCAATGATAGAGAAATCATGTCTAGCTATGATCTTTGCATCACAAAAAATGAGACACTACATGTTAGCTCATACAACACAACTCATAGCTAAGATTGATCCACTGAAGTACCTACTAAGAAAATCTGCCCTCACAAGTAGACTAGCTAAATGGGTGATGCTATTGAGTGAATTTGACATTGGATATGTTGAAAGAAAAGCTATCAAGGGCTAAGTCATTTCTGATCAATTGGCTGACACACCATTGTTTGATGATACACCAATGCAAATGGAGTTCCTAAATTCCTCTATCATGAATCTCTCTTCTAGAACATGGTAGTTATTCTTTGATGGCTCCTATACATAAAATGGATCTGGAGAAGGCATATTATTCATAACACCTCAAGGATACTCAATACCTAAAGCATTCAAAATAAATTTTCCTTGCACAAACAATATTTCTGAATATGAAGACCTTCTTAATGGCATGAAGATAGAAAATGAGTGGCGAGTAACAAAGTTACATGTTCTTGACTCACAACTATTCATCCATCAAGTCAATGATGTATACCAAACAAAGGATGAAAAGTTAGTTCCATACAAATGCATGGTCGATGATCTAAAGAAATATTTCATATCTATCACCATTGAGAAAATTTCTAGATTGGAGAACAAGGCTACTGATGCTATGGCAATGCTACCATCTTTACTACAGTAGCCTGAATATGAGCTATGTTACAAGTTCCTGGTGGAAGCACTTTCATTCCTAGCCTATGATTGCCCAGAAACCTAAATGATTTGCACTGTTGTAGGTCATGATTCTTTCAAATACAAAAACCTATTTTCCTACCTTCAAGACCAAATCATTCTTGAATCCTTTAACCAGTATGAGAAATGAAACCTTATTCGAAACACATCTCGATATATTATCATTTGCAATGATCTATACAAACAAACTCTAGATGGTAGTCTCCTTAGGTGTTTAGAATGTGATGAGTCTCAACGTGCATTAGAGGAAGTCCATGATAGTATATGTGGATCACATTCAAATGGTTTAACACTAGCTTGAAAACTTATTAGGGCTAGGTACTATTGGCCTAAAATGGAAAAAGAGGCTATAAAATATGCAAAGAATTGTCAAAAGTGTCAAGCCCATGGGAACTTGATTCATGCACCAGGGATAAATCTTATTCCCTTTACTACACAATGACCTTTTCAACAATGGGAATTTGATCTTATAGGAGCCATACATCCTCATTCTTCTAATGGACATATCCATATTATTACAACTACAGACTATTTCAAAAAATAGGTAGAAATAGTCCCTTTGACTCAAGCAACCGGCAAGCAAATTTCCATGTTTATTCTGAACTACATCATATGTCAGTATGGAATCCCACATTCAATAGTCACAGATAATGGTGGCCAATTAAATAATAGAGATTTAGATGATTTATGTGCCAAATTCAAGATTACATAACATTGGTCATCAATCTACTATCCTCAAGGGAATGGACAAGCAGAGGCATCTAACAAGAATCTATTGAAAATTTTGCACCATATAGTTAATAAAATAGGAAGAGACTGGGATCTCATGATTAATCTAGCTCTCTGGGCCTACATAATAAGTATCAAAATGCCCGCTGGGGCTACACCATTTGCTTTAGTTTATGGGTTTGAAGTGGTACTGCCTATTGAGGTTGAAATCCCATCACTAAGAATTAGAATGCATGGTCTAGTAATTGATGATGACTATAGAGTGTCTAGGTTGCAAGAAATTGAACTACTAGATGAGTGAAGACAAGCAGCATATGATCATCTTAGAGTATATCAGAAAAGAATGTCTAGAGGCTACAACAAGAAAGTCAGACATAGAGAATTTCATGTTGGCGATCTAGTCTTGAGAGAGAATCCTAAAAATCAATCACATCGAGAATGTAAGGGGAAGTTTGAACCCAACTGGATAGGTCCCTTTGTACTCACTACTAATTTTGGCTCTGGAGCCTATCAAATCTCAATGACTGACAAAGAACAGATCCGTGAACCAATCAACATTTTGCATCTGAATAAATTCTACACCTAAGGCATTCAGTCTGTGGTAAAATGTCCTGAAAAAATTATAAAAATTAGAAAAAGTCCTTAAAAAAATGAACATCTTGGTGAAAACCTAGCAATAGGCACCTTGATGTATCACAAAAAAATAAAAATAAAATATCAAAAGTACAAAAAAATTGAAAAAATGAAAAATACAAACAAATGAGAAAAAGAAAAAGTGCCTTGGTGAAAACCTAGTAAACAGGCACCTTGGTAGAAAAAATAGAATCTCTACCAAGATGGTGAAAACCCAGCAAACAGGCACCATTTGTTTCAAAACACTCCATCTATCAGTGCAATCTTGGTCTTTCCCAACTTCTAGTCTGCTTTAGTCTGTATATATCCTTGTTTCAATAAAGTCATTCTGTACACCAATCTGCAAAAGTGTCCCTCTCCTATCAATGTCATATCCTATGGTCTCCAAGTATACCCCAGATGAGTCATATCCAGTCAGAGTCCTTTGAAGCTACATCTGAGTCAGTTAGTTAGTCTCCTCTCCAAAAAGGATTTTACATCTACAACAACACAAACAAACATCAAAATAAACTGAAAACAATCTATGCTTCACATTCTTTTATCTCCTTGTATGCTTACTGATTTGCATTGAGATTTTTGCATATTGTTTCCTTTCCAGCTCTTTGATGATGTCCTTTTCAAGATTTAGAGAATGATGACTAGGGGCTTAATCTTTTCTTTGTTTTCTGCTTGAGCAAAAATCTAATAACTTTGGAAATTTTGGATTGAAATGGTGTCCGTCTGTAAGAGCCTCCATTTTGTGTTGGATGACCATGAGTACCTCGACCATTGATACTCAGAAAATTCAAGGAAGTTTGATCTAACTTTATCTTTCAAGTGAGTTCTTACTCCTACTGTGAAACATGATCTTACCTAAGGATGTGAACAATAAAGGGTCACTACAGGTAATTCACATTGGATTTAGAATGATCTCTTAATTTCTTGATGTGTTTGTACCGCAAGGCATATTTAGGTCATCACGATGTTTATGTTTTGATCCTTATACAAATTGCTATATCAAAATGGACATGATATTCAAGTCATCCTGGCATTTATGCCTTGGTGTTTATATCTAATCTGACATTCTGAAAACAAAATCAATATTCATATGTCTATGGTTGTCTATCCAGTGGGTGTTGTATTGATTTTTGTGCATACAAATCAATATTCATATGTATATAGTTTCATTACTAGTGGATGTTGTATTGATTTATCAGGTTACCTAAAAATTCAATGATGAAAATGACTGACACATGATCAGTGACTACGTCTTAGGTCTTAGGTTTGCATTTCACTTTGCATTTTGCATGATCTCACAAATTGCTGAATAAACTTGAACACTTAAATGATTCTTCAAACAATGCTTGACATGACACAAAGAGCTGAATCTCACATGAAGGTTTCTTTATAGAACCGCAAGTAGTCACCATCTTGGGTTAAACATCCTTTCGACAAATGACTGAGTACATGTCTTCATCAATATTGTTTTCATTGCATTTACATCTACATTTCATAAATCATTCCATTCATTTGCATTACATACATGTGCATCCATAAAAACATAAACAAATCATACATTTGCATAATCCATAATCACATAAATTACATAATCCATACATTTGAAAGAAACCATTGCATTGCATATTCTATACATTCTACACTACTCAAAGCATTTACATCACATGATATAATCATAAACCAAAAATGACAAGTACAAATGAAGTCATAACCATAAACTTGATCTCATATATATATATATATATATATATATATATATATATATATATATATATATATATATATCATAAAACCTTGGAATAGTCAAGGGTGCACTAATGGCATAGTATAAAAAAGAATGAGCTCATGTGAGCTATCAGAATCAGATCAAATGGAAAAAATGAAAAAAAATCAAAAAACAAGATAGATCAGCTATTTGCCCAATCCTCTACATTTGGTGGAGGTGGTGGTGCATCTAGCACTGCCTCAGCTTGTGGTGCACTGGCTCCCTCTGAAGCTATCATATACTAAGAGTATGTAGGTACTCTCTGAGTAGTAGGAACTACAACATAATATGCAGAGACATAATAGGTACTCCATGTTGTCTAATGAGTCACCTCTTCCTACAATATCCTTTTCTCCTCCCATAGCTCTGATCGCTGCCTCTCAGCCTCCATGAGCCACTCCTCAAGTTGGGCACTCTGCAATCTCAGGTCCCTAATTTTTAATCTCAGATGCCTAATCATCTCTTGAGGAGTTTGTCCTAAACTAGGATCTGCCTTTGCAGTAGGCATATCTGTGTCCCTAGTAGGCTGATTAGCAGCCTCTGTCTTGTGCACCTTACAATGTCTCACCTCTGCTCCCAAATCAAAATCTGTATCAACCTATGTAGGATCAGTACTAGCACCTACATCTTGCTGAGCACCTAGAACCTCATCAACACTACCAATACTGCCCAAAGTGCCATGCTTCCCTGTAGTGGATCTCCTCTATAAAACTACAAACCTGCTTGCTATAGAACTAGATGGGTGAGGTGGTCTCATCTGACCTATTGGTCTCTATGGTGGGAAAAAAGCTCTAGGTCTTGGAGGTGTAGGCTAGGGCATAGGAAATTTTACATCACACCATCTCTATTAGAAAGTAAAGTCCACTAAGATAACTGAGAGGGGGGGGGGGGGGTGAATCAGTTATCTGATAATTATAACCTTTATCAACTTCAATAGATTTCAACCATGTAAGAAATGTAATTACCAACCATAGAAAGATATTCATATATAATAACACAATGACACAAGATATGTTGACTAGGGAACCTCTTGATCAAAGAGTAAACCCCGGTGGGAATGATGCCCATAAAAGATGCACTAATATGAATATTCCTTGTGAAAGGATGGACTCTATTAGGAGTCTTATGAAATACATTCAGTACATATGAATCCTTGTTAGGAGATTTTGAATCCCTGCTAAAAGATTCTAACTTTGTTAGGAGTTATGGAAGACAAAAGGACCCATTGCCTAAACAGCTTCAATGGCAAGATCACTAAACACACTGTCCAACTGATCTCTAGATTATTCAATAGAATAATATCAATTAATTACCGATCTCAACAATATGTTACCTCTTCTTTGACTGTGCCAAACCACACTCACTACTACACTAAATCTTAATTTCAGATCTCTGTACCTCGCATGTCTTCCTTCATAAATTCACTTTCACAATCATTCACTTTATCAATTCCACACATCACACACACTTACAAAAATGAAAAAAATTCCTTCCTTTATACCACACTCAAGTAATTACAAATGAGTCGGCATCCAATTAAAAAAAATAAAAAATTCACACGTTACATCAAAAATTACACAAAACTCTCAGCTTCCAATTAGAATAATTCTTCACTCATGTGACCTCAAAGTTTGTGCTATCATCCATGTCACTATCAACATGTCTTCAACTCTTAGAAAGTAAATTCCACCAAGATAACTGAGAGGGGGGGGGGGGGGTTAAATCAGTTATCTGATGATTATAACCTTTATCAACTTCAACAACATTTAACCATGTAAGCAATGTAATTACCAACCATAGAAAGATATTCATACTCAATGACACAATAACACAAGATATGTTGACTAGGGAACCTCTTGATCAAAGATTAAACCCTGGTGGGAATGATGCCCAAAAAAGATGCACTAATATAAATATTCCTTATGAAAGGATGGACTTTGTTAGGAGTCTTATGAAATAGATTCAGTACATATGAATCCTTGTTAGGAGTTATGGAAGACAAAAGAACCCACTACCCAAATAGCTTCAGGGTAAGATCACTGAACTCACTATCCAAATAATCTTAGTATTATTCAGTAGAATAATATGAAATATGTTACCTCCTTACTGTGCCAAACCGCACTCACTGCTACATCAGATCTCACTTTCAGATCTCTATACTTTGCATGCCTCCCTTCACAATTTTGCTATCATACTTAACTCTTTTCTTCAGTTCATGCATACCGCATCACAAATCAATATCAACAAAAAAAAACATTCCTTCCTTTATACCACACTCAAATAATTAAAAATGAGTTTGCACACAAATACAAAATAAAAGTTTCCACACGCTACATCATAATTACACAAAACTGTCAGCTTCCAAATGTAATAACTCTTCACTCGTGAAACCTAAAAGTTTGTGCTATAAACCATGTCACTATCAATGTGTCTCAACCTTCCTTTTAACTGCACAAAACTAGATCTCATCCCAATTAGGAGATATCATCTGATTTCCACAAACTGCTACTCAGGAACACTACCTGAATACTACGTCCACCAAAATGCTTATAACCTCTATGAATAAATGAATTTCTATCTATGCTCTTAACCATAGAAAAATAACATATCAAAGAATATAACCTCAACATCACATAGTTGTATCTACAATATCCCATGTGTGCTAATCAAAACACTATTTGCTTCTCTGCTAGTCTCCAGAAGATCATTGTGTTGACATCAATGACAATCATAGTCATGAATGCAACAACAACTGCTATAGAATGACTGCCAACATCCAAAATTCATTCCTAACAATCTCCCCCATTGGAATTGATGGCAACATAGATGAAAAACATCCAATGTTCCAAAAATCCAATACTACTGCTCTAACAAACATTTCAAATCTTGCTTTGTTATCCTATTCAGTTCTCTCCAATAGATGGTACAAGTGGTTTTTCATGTACACTTCTCCCCCATTGACATCAATGACAGAAATTTCATCACTATGTCAACAACAACTCAATGTCAATAGACACTATTCATAAAAATACATTCACAAGAGTCCTCATGACTCAGCTCACATACTCCCCCATAGAGGAAGTACCAACATCCAATCCAGAAGAAAGATAGGGCTCATATACCACTGGATGGATGCAACCAATTGCATCATTACTCAAAAGTAGGCTGGGGCATAACCCCAAGCATACCTCTCAGATACTCAAATGTATCCTTAGGAAAAGGCTTTGTAAATATATCTGCTATTTGTTCCTTTGTGCTTATGTACTCCAGTCTGACTTCTTTTTCAGCAACTTTCTCTCTTACAACATGATATTTGATCTCTATATGCTTTTTCTTAGAATGTAGTACATGATTCTTAGACATACTGACTATACTAGTGTTGTCACAATGTATAACAATAGGTTCAACAAATTTAATTCCAACATCCTTCAACATCTGCTTCATCCAAATTATGTGGTTACAATTGTTTGCTGCTGCTACATACTCTACTTCTGCTGTGCTCTATGAAATACAATTATGTTTCTTGGTTAGCCATGAAACTAATCTTCCTCCAAGAAAAAAGGCTCCACCACTAGTTCTTTTCTTGTCATCAACACTACCTCCCTAATCAGCATATGTATATGCACATAGGGTAAAATCATCATATTTTTCATACCACAATCCATAGTCCATTGTACCTCTTAAATATCTCAGTATCTTCTTTACTACTGCATAATGTGACTCTCTAGATTTAGCTTGAAATCTTGCTACCATTCCAACTAAATGTTGTATATCCGGTCTAGTATGTGATAAGTACTGCAATCCTCCAATCATGGATCTATATTTCTTCTACTCACTACCGATGTTTCATCTTTGCTAGATAGTTTATGTCCTATAACCATAGGTGTTCTGACTGGTTTATAGTTCTCCATTCCAAATCTTTTCAGCAAATCATTCAAGTACTTTGTCTAACATACAAACATACCATCACTATTCTATGTTATCTATAATCCCAAAAAGTATTTCATCTCACCAATCATACTCATTTCAAATTCAATCTTCATTTCATCAGCAAATTTTTCACTAGCTTCATCTTCTCCTCCAAAGATAATGTCATCAACAAAAATAACTATAATCAACAAACCATTTTCAATTTCTTTTGTATATAGATTGCTATTAGCTGTTCCTTTAGTAAATCCCAATTTCAACAAATACTTATCCAATCTAGCATACCAAGTTCTAGGTGCTTGCTTTAGTCCATATAATGCCTTTTTTAGTTTACATACCATGTCTCCTTCTTGAGTCAAAGGAAAACCTTCAGGATACTCAATGTAGACTTCTTCTTCCAATTCTCCATTCAAAAATGCTGATTTCACATCCATCTGATACACTTTGAATTTCTTAAAAGATACATAGGCCAAGAACATTCTTACTACTTCAATTCTTGCCATAGGTGCAAATTTTTTTTCATAGTCAATTCCTTCTTGCTGCAAGTATCCATTACAAACTAATCTTGCTTTGTTTCTTACTACTTCTCCTTGTTCATTCATCTTGTTTCTGAATACCCATTTAGTTCCAATCACATTCTTATCTTTAGGTCTAGGGACCAATTCCCATGTCTTGTTCTTTTAAATTTGATCTAGTTCTTCTTTCATAGCATTAATCCAATGTTCATCTTGACAAGCTTCACTAGTAGATTTAGGTTCAATTTGAGAAATCAAACATAAATGTACCTTATTCTAAGTCAGAACTCCTCTATTCAAACTTCCAATAACTTGTTCAATAGGATGATGCCTTGATATATACCTGTTTGGTGTCATAGTTATAGATCTTGCTTCAACTGTAGATTATTCTCTAGATTCCTCTCTGGTTTCTTCTGTAGGACTCTCATTCAATAATTCACTGTCAGTCTCATAGAATAATTAGTAGTTTCAATGTTAGGCTGAGGATGAGCTTCTTCATTAGACTCATAGTCAAGTATTCTTTCTTGAATTTTAAACTTCTCATCAACTTTAACATTTATGCTTTCAACAATAGTTTTAGTTCTCTTATTGTAACACCTATATTATTTGCTCTTCAAAGAATATCCAAGAAAAATACCTTCATCACTTCTAGGATCAAACTTTCCAATATCATCATCTCTCTTTATATAACATTTGCTTCCAAAAATTCTAAAATACTTAACTGAGGGTGCATGTCCAAACCATAATTCATAAGGTGTCTTGTTTGTGTCTATTCTGATTTGTACTCTATTCATTGTATATACTGTTGTATTCACTTCTTCTCTCCAAAATCTCTTCACCAAATCATTCTCAAATAACATAGCTCTTGCTACTTCAGTTACTGAGTTGTTTCTTCTTTCTACAATACCATTTTGTTTAGGTGTTCTAGGGGCTGAAAATTGTCTCTTAATGCCATTCACTTCACAAAAAGTGTTAAACTCTCTAGAAGTAAATTCTCCACCTCTATCAGATCTCAAACATTTAATCTTCATTCTAGATTCATTCTCAACTTTATTCTTAATGATCTTAAACTTATCAAATGCTTTAGATTTTTCTTTCAGAAATGCAATCCACATAATTCTTGTAAAATCATCAACAAGAATCATAAAATACCTTTCTCCATAGAATTCTCTAGTCCTAATAGGACCGCTTAAGTCTGTATGAACAATCTCCAACTTCTCTACCGATGTGAACTTCTTACTAGGAAATGAACTTCTCTTTTGCTTAGCCATCACACATTCTTTGCAAATCATGTTAGTAGGCTTCATAATTTTAGGCAAATCCCTTACTGCAAGTGTAGTACTTACTTTCACAATGTTATCGAAGTTTATATGACAAAACCTTCTATGCCACAACCAACTATCATCAATTTTAGTAATCAAGCATGTCATCTCAGTAAGATTCAACTAAAATACATTACCTCTAGTTCTAGATCCAATTCCAATTAGAATTCCATCTTTATCCTTTATCACACAAGTTTTCTCAGTAAACCAAACTTGATATCCCTTATCTACTAACTCTCCAACACTCAAAAGATTATATTTCAATCCATCAACAAAGTAGACATCATCAGTATTAGTCTTTCCATCAAGAGTAATAGATCATATACCTTTAATCAAACAAGGTGCATTGTTACCAACTCTAACAATTCTCTTCTTTAATTGCTACAAATCCTATTTCATCATTAATATCAGTATCACTTTCACTCAAATTTCTTTCTATACTAGCTTCAAGATCTTCATCATTAGTATAATAATATTCCTTAGATCTTCTAGGCTTAAAATTGTTTCTGTACTTCTTAACTCTCTTAGAAAATTTAGATGTAAAATGACCATATTCTTCACAAGTCCAATATTTAAAATTTTTCTTACCATCTGGTTCTCTTTTCACAAGCAAGGCAATACCTTCTTCAATCTTCTTATCTTCTTCATTTCTAGATCTCCTGCTGCTGGCATAATCTCCACTCACATTGGTACTTCTTGACAAAGTAGGATGAATATTAAGAGCACTAAATGCTGTCTCCATTCTAGGTAAATCTCCTAATACTCTCAAGTTCATTTCTGTTGCTTCCAATCTTCCAAGAAGAGTCTCTCTTGTAAAGTTTGTAGTACAAGGTATAACTTGTTCAATCATCTATGTTGTCTACTTAAATACAGGAGTCAATGTCCTCAAAATTTTCCATATCACTTCATTCTCTATCTTTGTTCCTCCAAAAGCTTTTATTCCTATAATAATTTTTGATATTCTACCAATATAGCTTCTAACAAATTCATCTTCCATCATTCTTATATCTTCAAATGCACACATCCAATTATGTAATCTAGCTCTCTTTGCATGTTCATCACCTTCAAAAGTAGAGTGTAAAGCTTTCCAAATTTCATGGGCTTTTGTTAAACATTTTACCTGATTGTATTCATTCTCTGAAAGTGCTGTCAAAAGTGCTTCTCTTGCAAATATGTTACACATGAATAGATCTAGCTCTTCTTTAGACCCTGTCTCAAGATTATCTTCTCCAATGATAGTCTTCTCATTCTTTGTAATCAACCAATAACCTAGTCCTAAACATAGTAGATGTGTCTTCATCTTCTCTTTCCAGCTATCAAAATTTACTCCATCAAATTTAGGGCTTTCTTTCCTAAAATTTTCCATGGATCTCCTTAAGCTATTAAAATTTTCTTTCAAGGACCTGCTGCTCTAATACCAATTGTTAGAAAGTAAAGTCCACCAAGATAATTGAAGGGGGGGGGGGGGGTGAATCAGTTATCTAATAATTATAACCTTTATCAACTTCAATAGCATTTAACCATGTAAGCAATGTAATTACCAACCATAGAAAGATATTCATACATAATGACACAATAATACAATAACACAAGATATGTTGACTAGGGAACCTCTTGATCAAAGAGTAAACCCTAGTGGGAATGATGCTTGTATGGTGAAAATGTGACCACACTTCTATGAATCCTTACATGCAAGAAAACTCAAGAATGAGCCCTCACAAATCGATCCATAGCTCTCTATGCATGGAGTTGCAAGATTTGTAAAATTGCTCTCAGCTAGAGCTATAAACTCATGACCTTGCTAGTCAACCACACAATGAGAGATTCACAATGAAAAAAAGGGCAACAATGCCAATATCTCCAATGAAACCAAATGTATGCAATGCAATGAAAATCTATATGACAATGAAAATTAATCTATTGCATAAAAGGAAATCTAAGCTAATATGCCATGATAATGAAACTAAGAAAGGAAATATGCAACTACAATGAAATGCAATAACAAGTCTTCAAAGATTGGATGTAGAATGTCTTCAAAGAGCTCCAAAATGACCTAGAAAACCTGCTGTATGCACCCAAAAATGGTCACCTAGACTTTGGGCCCCATTTATTTGATTTATCAACCCTGAATCATTTTTATCAATAATCAATATTTTCAACATTATCAATTCCTTGATCAAGTCTTAATTTCAATCATATATTGGATTTTTATCCTTGGGCTAACCATTTATCCTAAGTCTTTATTTAATTAAAAGGAACATTTCCTCCCCTTTTGATTAAATAAAAAGCCCCACTTTTCCTCTTATCCTAAGTTGCACAAATAAAGCATTATTTCTATTTTACAAAAGGAAAAAAGTACTTTTTGTCTCATATGGACATAAAGTCAACTCCTATTTTCCTATTGGAGGATACTTGTGCACATGGATTGCTCCTCTTTCAAGCTCCACCGCTGATTAAGACTTTTGCCTCTTAATCTCCATGGCCCATTCCTTTGCATTTCTTATAAAAGGAGAGCTCTCTCCTTCATTTGGATATCCATCTCTTTCATGCTATTGTTATGCTGCAGGTTTTCTAGGTCATTTGGAGCTTTCTTTGAAGACACTTTTGCATCCAAGCTTTGAAGATCTTTGTTGCATTCCATCTAGTTCATATTTGCTTTCATAGTTGCATGATAATGGCATTCTTAGTATAAGATTTCCTTTTATGCAATAGATTTAACTCACATAGCTTAATAGGAAGGCTTGGTAAAATTTGTTCTTTCCTTTCATAGCATAGTTTGTACTTTCACTTCATAGATTAGATTGCATTTCCATTTTTAGTTGCATATTCATTTTAATATAGCTTGCATTGCATTGCATATTTGATTCTTGGAGATATTGGCATTTTTTCCCTTGTCTTTTCTTGAATCTCTCATTGTGTGGTTAACTAGCAAGGTCACAAGCTTGTAGCTCTAGCTGAGAGCAAATACATCATAGTCCATTGCAAATCCATGCATACAGAGCTATGAGCTGCTTTGTGAGGCCTCATTCTTGAGCAACCTTGCATGTAATGGTTCATAGAAGTGCACCACTTTAGTGTGTACATTTCTGGTGCCCACCATGGGGCAGAGTAGATAGGCTTTGTCCTTTGTTTCATTGTATTTTCATCATTTTTCTGATTATTTTTCAGAAATTTTGTAGGTTCTAGTTTTCTGTCTCAGAGTATCGTGCGATACTTCTCAGGAATATCGCGTGATATACCTTTATATAGTGGTGTGACACTTCGCATAAGAGAAGAATCACCCACCAGTACTGAGGTATATCACCTGGTGTCGTGCGAAGTATCGCCCACCCATAGTGCAAAGTATCACCCAGACTGAGGTATATCACCCGGCTATAGGAAACTATGTCGCACGATACTGGTGAAGTCTGAGGTATATCACCTGATCTGATAGAGACCTGCATTTCTAGTTTTATCATCCGAATTTGATCATTTTAGTTTGCTGGTTTATTTTACTATATTTAGATAGGTCTAACCTACATCTTTTAGCTTAGATATATCAGTTTATTGCATATTTATATTTGGATTTTGATTTTGCTAACCTTGTTGGTCTAACAAGTTGTGCTTGTAGGTGCTCTCATTGCTTGAAATTTTCTAAAAATGCATGTCAAAGAGGGCTACTAATGGTTTTTGCAGGGCGGCCCAAGCATAAAAACAAAAAAATTCTTGCTTGTTTATTTCCTTTCCTTTCAAGTGTGGCATTCACTAATTGTATTAGGAATTTTTAAAACATTGTGAAAGAGATTTTGAGGTGGTAGGAGAAGTATGCTCTTTACCTTTGGGTGAATCAGAAAATCTTGACCCATCTTAAGGTTTTGGAAGCAAGGGAGTAATTGAATCTCTTTGCTTGGTGTGTTTGGGAGAGATTTTTGAGATAGGGGAGTATGCTCTTCACCCTTGTGGTGAACCAAAAACCTTGAACCTCAAGAGTTGATCCACTTTTTATTTAGTTGTTAGAATCCTTTAGTGGGCCTACTCTTGAGCAATCAAGAGGAATGACTCAAGTGGGGACAACCTTGTCATCATTTTCCTTGGTGGCAAGTGATTCCAACTCACTATAATCTCAAAGCTATCAAGGACACCAAAAACCTTGGTAGACATAACACTTATCTTCATTTGATGTGAGTAGCTCATGGGATTGCAACCATGGGGAAAACATTGAACAAGAATGCTAAAGGTACTCTTGAGGCCACAAGGTCCTAGTTCTTTATGAGGAGCAAGAGGGGTGTTGTGAATGGAAATCTTTATTAAGAACCATTAGATAGAAGCCACCTTGTTTAGCCGCTTATCTTCTTAGTGCAAGGATTGATCCAAGTGGTTTACTCGGATCACCTTAAGATACTCACCATATGTGTCCCTTTGGTTGTGTCATTTGACACTTCCACGACAAAGCTAATATCCCTTGTGGGTAACCACTTGGTGTGAGGTGAGGGGGCATCAAGTTGTAGGCTAAGTTGGTAAGTATTGAGCCTTGACTTTTTAGGATAGACTTGCTTGAATTATCTTCGGTTGTGTGATGCTAGTATAAATGTTCTCACATACAAACAATTGGTAGCAATCATAAGGTGCTTTTTCAATTCTGATATCACAAGTGTTTTCCTTGGCAAGGTTGTTTTTTCCCTTGTTTCAAGTGTTTTGAGACATGTTTGATCCCTCACTATTTGTAAACCTGCCAAAATTCTGCTGATATTGTGACTGAAATCGAAAACATCAACCCTCAGACCGAAAATTTTAACCAAGCAAACCCAAAAATGCAAATTTTACACAGTTCTGGTCAAGAGTTAAGTAATTTTGCAATAGTATCGCACCCTTTAGAGAAAAGTATCGCCCGATACTTCGCGGGTTCAAAAAGTATCACCTTCTTTGAGAAGAAATATCGTGCGATAGTTCACCCTTGATGGACTATCGCTCGACCTACCTGGAGTGTATCGCCTGACTCTTATAAGGTATATCACCTGGCATAAGGTGAAGTATCGCACGGTTATAGGTATATCACCCCAGTAGCCTGGAGTAAATCGCCTGGGTAATTTTTGTTGTGCTTACAATTTGGTCAGTTTCTATTTCTGTTAATCAGGTTAGGTCTTAGAGTAGGCTTCTTACTCTAACATTTGAGACCTATCTTGACTCTAAATTTCTAGTTTTAGTTCTCTAGGATAGCATCATCTGATTTACAAAATCACTTTGGAATAATTGTCAAATAAGAAGGTCATTCTTGGTGCCAAGGTTCATCTCTAAGATTGTTAGCTACATTCTTGGAAAATTTTAGTGTTCTTATTGTCCAAATCGCTTTCATTTAAATCTAAATTTCAATCATATTTTGGCCTAGTCCAACCTCCTGGTTCAAAAGTGCAAGGGTAGTCACCCTTTGATTTGAAGCACCTCTTTGACAGTGTTGGTAAAGCCCTTTTTTTTTATCTTCTCATTTCTCTTTGGACAATAGAGGACTTTGACTATCCTAGTTTGGCACTAACACTTTGAGAGGTCACCTTATCATTGAGAGTATCTTTCTTTCATGTCAGTTATGACAAGGTACCAAGTCAATCAAGGGAAGTGACCCCCTATTGCCTTTAGCGAGTTACCACCTGTCAAGACTCGTCGACAGCATAAGGAAAAAGGACCCCTTTTTGATCAATCACCTAAGAGTGAATCTAAGGTTTGTTTTAATCTAGAAGCTAATCCTAGTGAAGTGAGCACCTCTTTTGTACCACTTTCATCAAGTATGGACATGAGTTACACTTTCACCCGACAACAAAGAGAAGCCATGAATCAAACTCTTGAGGATATCTTCCAATGACATAGAAGAGAGTATGGTGGTTCTTCTCATGCTAGTCCACCCGGGTCACTTCCCAACAATGTGAGGTATTTTGATGCTCCCAACAAGCTGAGAGACATCATAAGCAAGCTCACTCAGATTCAAGGTCACACCACAAGGACGAGAATAATGAATCTAGTGATCACCACATAAATGCAGCCAATGCAATAAGGCATTCGAGACCATCCTCCCCACTTAAAGACACCTCTCGATATGCAAATACAAGATTGAGAAGCATTGAGAGGGAGAAGCAAGCCTATTTAGATGAACAAGCTTCTAAAAAAGAAAAATTTAGACAACTAGAAGAAGAGGAATGTGCGTTGTTGGATATAAATAAAAGAGTCACCCAAGAAGAAGAAGATAGACTCTACGCACAACAACTCCAAAGCTGATTCAATGGGAGGGGAGCCAATAGTGGGACCAACTCACTCCCATCTACCCCTTCACCAAGTCCTAGAAGAAAATCAAGGACACCCTCACGATCCCCAAGTCCTAGAGGAAGAATGGTTTCAAGATATGATCATCATAGGAGATGATCACCTCATAGACATTCAAAGCAACCCTCCCAATGAGCACATCATGGCTCACAACATGGAGGAAGTTATGCCAAATTTGATCATATGGATTTTATGACTATGCAACAAGAACCATTCTTTCAAGCATATGTAGAATAATATGTGGAACAAAACAAGGATCAATTCTTAGAAAGCCTTATCGACAAAGGTGCTAAAGTTCCATATGATTTTGATGTCCACCAAAAGATTAAGAAACATAATCCTTCAACCAATGAGGTGATCATGCAAATGTAGAAGGACATAGAAAGGATGAGGGCTCCTAAGAGCACATTTAATTTGGACTCCATATGTCCCAACCCGATTGACAAGAGTGTGGTGTTGGTTGAGTTCCCTAAGAAAGTTCAGTTTCCAACCTATGACAAATATGATGGCATTGGTGACCCTCATGACCATGTTTGATAGTTCTACATAATGAGCTTTTCTTTTCATCATGAAGACTCCTACTTGATGAGATTATTTCCAAGGAGTCTCAAAGGCCAAGCCATGGAGTGGTTCACCAACCTTACTCCTCCAGTAAAGTCATTTAAAGAACTCATCCAAAGATTTGTTCAGCATTTTGTTTATAATCTATCAAGGTCGGTCACAATACTTGATTTGTGCAAGCTTAAACAAAATCAAGGAGAATATTTTGTCACTTTCCTACAAAGATGGAGATGTTTGTGCTCAAAATATCCTAGGACAATTCTTGAGGAGGAAAGAATAGACATCATTGTGAGTAACTTAGTGCCAAAATTAAGATATGAGGTAAGAAAGATACCATTTAATTCTTTCGATACCATGGTCAAAGTGGCATGTTGCATAGAGGATGTCCTAAAAGAACAAGGAATTTTGGCTAAATCAACTAATAACAGTAATGGCTAAAACAACAACAATCATGGTTATAAAGACAAAAAGAACTCCTATTGGAATAAGAATAAATAGGTGGTCAATGATGGAGTTGTTGACTCACCACAACCTAAGAATGAAGGAGTTCTTAATCTCTCCAATGCGGTACAAGCCATGAAGCTACAAGCATCCTCAGGACAACAAGAGAATAAATCCAAGTATCAAGGGAAACCCAAGAAGGAAAAGAGACAATTCACGAAACTTGGGGACTCCTATGCCGACATTTTCAAAACACTAATTGCTCATAATTTGGTGCAACCTCAGGATCCTGCCAAGCACTGCATACCCAATCCTAAACCTCATTGGTGGGATGAGAAAGCCTTTTGTGTCTTCCACAATGGAATTGGACATGATATCAAAAATTGTTTTAGGCTTAAACATCTTGTCCAAGACCTCATTGAAAGTGGGTGATTGCAAGTTGATGGTTTAACCACTAATGTGGATCATAAGGCTTTTAAGGAACCCTTGCCCAAATATGAAAAAGGGGAAAATTCTAACAACAAGCATGGTAAGGCTGCTATCAACTATACATACACAAATGGTGAAAATGTGATTAACATGCTTGAAGTGGCTGACGATAACATCAACGTGATGAGAGGGAAAGATCCTTATGGATATGATGTGGACTCAAATCCTATGACTGATGAAAGACCCGCTGTGGTGATAAGAGGTCCTCACTCATGAAGAATGCCCCAGTCCCTCAATGTTGTCACTAGGGGTCAGGCCCAAGCTCCCATTATTATTAGAGATCCTAGCACTAGCAAGTCTAAGCAGCCCATGTCCAAGGGCATTCCTCCTAAATCTGCCGTTGGTCTTGATTCCAATTATAATCTTATTGACCAATTACAATGAACACCCACGTAGATATCTATTTTTGAACTTTTAAAATTGTCCCCTAAGCATAAGCATGTCCTTGAAGATGCTTTGTGAGCAACCAATGTCCCTAACAGCTTAGATATTGATCAATTCCAGAATATGGTCAACCATTTGGCTAGCCCTCATTACCTCACCTTCTCAGAAGAAGATGACAAATCCATCAATCACCCACATAACTTGGCCTTACACATCGAAGTCATGATTCATAAAACCCGTGTCAGGTGTGTACTGATAGATGGGGATGCGGGGCTCAATATTTGTACCATGAGTTTGTAAAGGCTCTAGGATATTCTGAGAATGTCATTGACACAAGGAAAAAGATCACAATCAAGACATATGATGAAGCAGAAACAAGTTCTAAGGGATTGGCCATTTTGCCTATTCGCATTGGTCCAGTAGAAAAGGATATCTTATTTCAAATTGTTGATGTTGGGCCTTTAGCCTACAACATTTTGCTAGGTAGGCCATGGATTCATGAAATGCAAGCAGTCCCATCAACGTATCACTAGTGTGTTAAGTTTCCCCATAATGGTGTAAAAATTTGCATACCTGGAGATAATGCTTTGTCAGTTAATAACATTTATGCTGGATCACATGTACCTTCGAATAGGGAAGCTGATAGTCCTAGTAGTTCACTTGAACAATGCAAGTAGAAGTTTAAGACCATAGATCTTGGGATGGGAGATTATAAAATTGATTCTTTCACAAAAATGCCAATCTCTCCTAGGTCTTATGGGAGACCATCACCAAATATGAAACCTTTGTCATCAGCAATGACATTATTTGGAAAATTTTTTGAGTCTTCAGTTCCTATTCAGGAAGAGAAAGAGGAAGTTGCCGTAAGGGACTGGATCTATCATGAGGAAAAATACAAACACAACGAGAACTTTGCTCCTTCACCTAAAGCTTATGGGAGAGGGTATACACTGGTTAAGAATATGGGTTATCCAGGATATGGTCCCCTTAGCCATAGGTTGGATGCTAAAGTTGAGCCTCTTGACCATGCCCTTTTTGGATGAAAGAATAAGTACACAGCTGGCTTAGGCTTTGAAAATAAGAAGAAGAAAGGTGTCCTTGTCCCAGCTGTGATGGACAGTGATAGTGATTCAGACTATACACCTGATCTTCCTAATCAACAAGACATGTCTGATGATTGGGTGCCTTCAACAAATCTTCTTTGGGGAGATTCAAAAGATTTGATACTTGACAGTCCTACTATCCCAGCTACGACGGATAGTGACTATATGACTGCTAGACCGATAATGGAAAGTGTTGCTATCCTAGCTGTGATGGATAGTACCAATGCTATCACTAGAGAAGGGGAAACCCTTCCTAACCTTGAGGCTTCTACATCATGAGGCCCAAATGATGATTCAGACATAGACTCCCATGAGTATGAATGGGACTCACTTTCAGATGCAACAGTTGATTTGGACATGGATGTTGTCCATGCTTATAGTACCCAACCTGATGCGGCTAACGAGCTTAGTGTAGGACTAGAGGATTGTACTCCTCAAATTGCCTTAGTGGACGATGCTTCATTTGGTAGGATGAGTCCTAATTTGGGTATCTTAGGAGAAGACTTAATGAATCCCAATTGTATGGTCACCAGAGATAACACCTTTCACATAAATAATATTGAACCAGTCATTGACCTACCCCTTGTTCACTATGACCTAATTGACTAGTCTCAACGCCATCAAGAGCCTATATTCCTCACTTTTCAGAATGATTACGAAATTGCCTTCTATCTGAATGCTCTTGAACCTATGGCTTCTTCCACCAGTGAACCAATAACAAGTATGACAGAGCCTGATATTAAGTACCTCAGTCTAAAAATAAAAGAGAAAGAAAGAAAGAAAAATAGGTCTGATGGCGAAAACCACTTTGTGGCGGTATCAGAACCAAAAATAGTAAAAAGAGATGACGTATCTGAGGGTGAAAACCTCTTTGAGGAACCTAAGGATGGGGTACTTAATAATTTGCTGAGTTATTTCCCGGATAGATCATCAATATTGATTAAGCCAACAAAACTAGTCAATTTGAACATAGAAGAAACTCCTCAAATAGTTCATCTTGCTCAGTCTTTATCAGAAGAAGAGACCAAGACATATATACAATTCTTACAAAAGAAGAAAATTAATTTTGCATGGACCTATTCAGACATGCCAGGGCTTGACACAAATCTTATAATGCATCACTTATCCATAGCTCCAGGAGTCAAACCAGTGAAACAGAGACTCAGAAAAATGCATCCACATGTAGCTCTCCTTGTCAAAGCGGAATTAGAAAAAATTTTGAGAGCTAGATTCATCAGAGCCATCAATTATGCAGAATGGATCTCAAACATAGTACCAGTTTTCAAACATGATGGGTCCATTCGTGTATGCACAGATTTTAGAGATTTAAACAAAGCATGCCCAAAGGATGATTTTCCACTTCCAAACATTGACATGATAGTGGACATGATAGAGGGCTATGACATATACTCTCTAATGGATGGTTTCTCAGGATATAATCAAATTAAAATAGCTCCCAAAGACCAAGAGAAAATACCATTCACATGTGCATGGGGAACCTATTGCTGGAACGTCATGCCATTTGGGTTAAAGAATGCAGGAGCAACCTACCAAAGAGCTATGACCACTATCTTTCATGATATGATGCACAAAAACATGGAAGATTATGTGGATGATACCCTAGCAAAATCAAGAAAATGGGACACACACCTCAATGATCTGGAAGTAATTCTAGATCACATGGAATAGTTTCAACTCAGATTGAATCCAAAGAAGTGCGCATTTGGTGTCACCTCAGAAAAACTTTTAGGATTTATAATATTAGCAAAAGGTATAGAGGTTGACCTCAAAAAGGTCCAAGCAATTTTAGACATGCCACCTCTGAGAAACATTAGTCAGATGAGAAGTCTTCAGGGATGACTCCAGTCAATTAGGAGGTTTATCTCATAGCTGGCAGATAGAGCACAACCCTTTAATAAGATGCTGCATAAAGGTGCTTCTTGTGTATGGAATGAGGATTACCAAAAGAGTCTCGATCAAATAAAATAGTATTTGGCTAATCCTCCAGTTTTGATGCCTCCTATTCTAGGGAAGCCTTTGATTCTATACATTTCAGCAACAGAGTCTTCCTTGGGGGCATTGTTAGCTCAATTAGATGATATTGGGAAAGAACGGGCCATATACTATATCAGCCATACTCTAGTCCCTTATGAGATCAATTACAATAACATTGAGAAGTCTTGTCTTGCAGTGGTGTTTGCTTCTCAAAAGTTGCGACACTATATGCTTGCTCATACCATACATTTAGTTGCAAAAATTGATCCTCTTAAATACTTGCTTAGTAAGGCTGCCCTCATGGGTAGACTTGCTAAATGGATGATGGTCTTAACTAAATTTGACATAGAGTACATTGAAAGGAAGGCTATAAAAGGGCAAGCTATTGCTGACCAATTAGCTGATTTCCCAATTCAGGATAGTATGCCTGTTCAAGTGGAATTCCTAGATGAACACATCTTGTATATGACTACTCGCACTTGGAAAATGTTCTTTGATGGTTCCCACATGAAAAATGGATCAGGTGCTGGAGTATTATTTATTTCTCCACATGGGTACAATATTCCAAAGTCTTACAAACTTTTATTCCCATGTACGAAGAATATTACAGAATATGAAGCTTTAACCAATGGCTTGAGAATGGCTATAGAATGGAACATCATAGAGTTACATGTCTTTCAAGATTCCCAGTTAATCATCAACCAAGTCAATGAGGAGTATCAAACCAAGGATGATAAATTGATACCCTACAAAAAGATGGTTGACTCATTGAAACGTTACTTTACCTTTGTGACGTTTCAACAGATCCCTAGGATAGAGAATAAAGCTACAGATGCCATGGCCACATTAGCTTCACTTCTTCAGTTGGAGACACATGAATCAAGATTTGAATTCCTGGTGGAAGAGCTACACCATCCCATCTTTGACTCGTCTGAAAGCCATGTCATTTGTACCATTGTCACACATGAGTCTTCCCGATATGGTGCTATCTATTCATATCTTCGTGATGGCATCATCCCCAACACATTCAACCATTCTGAATGCCAAAACTTCATCTGTAATGCCTCTCACCACACCCTTATCTCTGGTGATTTATATAGGAGGGGTTTAGATGGGATGCTCCTTAGGTGCTTGGAAAAGGAGGAATCCAACCAAGCATTAGTTGACATCCACGAGGGCATTTGTGGTGGACATTCTAATGGTCTTGTCATGGCCTGAAGGTTGCTTAGGGTGGGATATTATTGGCCCACAATGTAGATAGATGTAGTAGCCTTTGCTAAGTCATGTGAAAAATGTCAGAAACATGGAAACCTGATTCATGCTCCAGGTAGGGAGCTGATCCCTTCTATTTCTCATTGGCCATTTCAGTGCTGGGCCTTTGATTTGGTTGGGTAGATTCATCCCAACTCATCAGGTGGACATAAGTTCATTATTACTACCACTGACTACTTCACAAAATGGGTGGAAGCTATGCCACTTTCTGTTGCTTTAGGGAAGACTATCTCTTTGTTCATCTTGAATCATATTATTTGCCGATTTGGAGTGCCTTCTGAGATTATCACTGATAATGGGGGTCAATTCAAGAATAAGGACCTAAAGCATTTATGCAAAAAGTTTAAAATCAAGCAACATTGGTCCTCCATCTATTTTCCATAGGGAAACAGACAGGCAGAAGCCTCTAATAAAACCATTCTTAAAATTCTTCATAGGATAGTGTGCAAGAATGGTAGGGATTGGCACTTACAAATCAATCCAGCACTATGGGCTTATAGAACAAGCATTCGCACACCTACAAGAGCCACTCCTTTTTCTCTTACCTATGGCGCTGAAGTGGTATTGCCTTTAGAAGTTGAGATACCATCACTTAGAGTCTCACTCAAAGGTTTGATTACAGATGAGGATTACCGCGCCATGAGGTTACAGGAACTAGAACTTCTAGATGAGAAGCGTAAGGCTTCCTTTGATCATATGAGAGTGTATCAAAAGCATATGTCCAAGACATTCAACAAGAAGGTTTGCCCTAGATAATTTCAAATAGGTGATCTTGTTTTGCGAGAGAACCCTAAGAACCAACAAAACAAAGAACAAAATGGCAAGTTTGCACCTAACTAGCTTGGACCATATGTCATCACAGCTACTTTTGGTACCGGTGCATATTTACTGTTAGATCTTGATGGAGAATAGCTCCCTGATCCCATCAACATTGTGCA
Source organism: Chamaecyparis obtusa (assembly GCA_027943335.1). Taxonomy (NCBI): domain Eukaryota; kingdom Viridiplantae; phylum Streptophyta; class Pinopsida; order Cupressales; family Cupressaceae; genus Chamaecyparis; species Chamaecyparis obtusa. Next base: position 932,200 of record BSBK01000170.1, read on the forward strand.
CCTAAAGAAGTTCTATCCTTGATGCCCATTTCACCTGGGGGCATCCTTTGTACATATTTTATGATCCTGAAAAAATACCAAAAAAATTGATATATGATGCTGAAAAAAATCCTAAAAAGTATATAAAGTCTTGAAAAAATATAAAAAAAAGAAAAAAATTGCAATAAAATCCAAGTGGTGAAAACTTGGAATAGGTGCTACTTGAGGCCTTTGCACCCCTATTTGTTAGCATGCATCCTCGACACTTAGCCACTTCCCATCATGCCTTGACCTTATTTGACTTAATCTGGAATTGGTCTTTGTCTTTGTCTAAGGGGCATACCTATTAGCATAGGTCCTTTAGGTGCATTTGTCTCTTGGGGAATTTCACAACAGGTGTTTTTTAACACCACCGCAAATAGTGTTTTTCAACACTACCCTTGAGTCGAGTGTTTCTTAACACTTATCAGATGTCTTTCCCAATAGTCTATGTATGCTGCGATATTGCTCATTTGCAGATGCGATACTCAGAGTTGACTCTATGACCAACACACATGCACTTCAACAATCAACTCGCTTGCAATATGATGACTTTATTTTTCTTTGTGTGTTGTCTATGAGGATTTCTTTGATGAGTGGTCTCTCCCTGAGAAGTTTTCGATGATGCATAGCTAGAAGACTGAGGGTATGAGAACATGTTTTATTTCTTTATCTGCTTGTGGGTATATTTTGTTGATCCTAACTATCATGAGCATTTATGCTGGTGTTAGTTGACACTATGGATTGACAAGGTATTATCCTTGACTATTTTATGCGAGTGCATGCTTCTAGCTATGCTGACTTTAATGTGTCTTGATATAAGCATAATCTCGCCATATCAAACTTAGGTAATCTCATTGCATTAGTCATCTTGACTTACATGTCTTTGATGCCTAGGTGAGATTCCCACATTTCTATCTAATAAAGATCATATTCATATCCACATAGTTTATCTAGTGTGCATTGTATGCTCTTACAACACTACCAATAATGCTCGATGATGATAATTAGATGTCTATAAGTGTTGTGACCTTGCAAGTCAACCACTTTCATTGTAGCTTGCATCCTTAGGTTCATCATACTTTAGTTTTTGCATCTTGCATATGGAGAGAGCTCTCCTTTTCATCTTACGTGGACCTGTCAGTCGACTACGCTCACCTTTCCTTCTTCTTGATCATGTCTTTCACTCCTTGTCTTTTTCATCTCGAACCTATTCCTGTTCATCACAAGGGGTTAATCATATCATCATATCTATATCACAACTATCATTTCTAGAAACATGAGTCTATATCATACACATGAGAATTAAACATACATCTATGAGAGAGAACATACATAAGCATGTATATAAGCATTTTTGAGCAAAATGACAAGACAATATACATAAACTGATACATCCATCACAAGAGAGACATAAACACATGATACAATCAAACATCCAGTAATTTCATATATACATCAATGTCATGATACAATATACAATATGCGATCCCATAATCTGGATCAATGTCTCAAGACATGTCTCAACATCTATCAACCTAAGACCTAACCCTATGACTCGCTACCACCCTCGTGAGGAGCTCATGGTGGTGGAGGAGGCATGGCTCTCCTATCAAGTACCGCATTTGATACCCCTACCCTCTAAGAATATGATGGTGCTCTCTCACCCTCTGGAATGGCCTGAAGGTAGAGTTCGTGATAATATGCTGCTCTCACTGACTCCCGTCGGATCTCTAGCACATCTGCCTGTGCCATCACCTCATAGCGTGCTATCTCTACCCTGAGATCGGCTATCTGCTGATCTCACTCTACTCTTAGATCTAGTAATTGCTAGTCTCTCACTGCTATAGTAATCTGGAGCTGCTGCATCTCAGCCTTGAGAGCCTGTATCCTCACTCTCAGATCATCTCCCCCCACAGGCTGGTCCTGTTGTGCCTTTGCCTGCCGGCAAGCTGGTCTCATCTCATCCTCAGGCATCACTGATCTCCATCCCTATGACCATTTCTAGCCACCTGATCTTGATCTCTCTCCTCTCTCCATCCTCCTCCCTCTCCCCCTCCCTCCATCTCCTCCATCCCCTCCGTCCCCTCCATCTCCTCCGTCCCCCCATCATCTCCTTTGTCTCCTCCCTATGCTGGTACCTGTGCATCTGGTATCGTAAACCAAGGGAATGGCACCCTCTGCCACTCTGCCCTGTATGCTGCATCAGCTCCCACATCTACCACATCTAGAAAATACTCCCAGGGCTCACTCCTGATACTCGCTATCTCTACGATAGCCTGCTGATAGTCTAACATGGGTAGCCACCCATGACCCTCCTCATCCCTAGCCCTGGCATATGTAGTAGTCTCTGTCGAGACTCACTGCTACCTTCCAAACTGTCGCCACACCCGAGTGATATAAAATCTCTCCACTATCTCAGCATATCAACCTACTAGTGGCTGAGTGCACATCATATAGCTCAGCTCATCAGCTGCATCTCCCTAGACCTCCACCTCCCTGTATGGCCTCCTTCTGAAAGAGGCTATCTCATCTAGGATCCTCCTATAATATGTCACATCCCCAGTATGGTCATGTGATATGAATTGTAGGTACCTATATATAAAGGGGTACCTCCTCTCCCTCGGTTGAACTCTGGGGCACACCACAGTGATGTGCTCCCAAGCCCACACCTGTGCTAGGATCGAACCGCAAGCCCAAGTCTGACCATCCCTGTATACGATCTCATGTAGCTCATGATACATCTCTGCCAATATGGTAGGACCCCATGCCATCCGACGAGGCCTGCCTACCAAATCCACCAGTAATCTAGCCCATCCAAGCGGGAAACCCTTCTGACTGCGGTCAGTCATCAAGATCTATGAGATGATAGACGCCACTATGCATGGCACTGGATAATCTCTGCCAAAGTCATCTATCAGCCTCTCCTAGCTGACATGCCTATCCAGAATCGTAACATCATGGAACATCTCCTGGATCAGTCAGTGCCCCTCAGTGGCATCCTGATCATAGTACACCTATGCCAACAAACAAATCATGTCATTTTTCATCATATGGAACCATTAAATTTATGATTATATCTCAAAACATGATTATACTCATAGGCTCGCCATGGCATGACACTCGTAGGATCCTGTAGACATCCTTCAGATTAATGGATGCCTCTCTGGTAGGTAGGTGGAAAGTGTTGTGCTCACTATGCCATCTCTTGGCAAGAGCAGTCAACAACCCATGGTCAGCTCTGATGTAAGGATATTTCAATAAATATCAAAATCCCATGGCCCTGATATCGGCATTGCCCGAATCATCTAGATCTTGGACACACCGCAACCCAGTCACCTTTGGCACTCTGATGATCAGCGCCGAAAAGACCTCCTGCAAGCCAAAAAATTAAGCCAGTTGTTAGCACATATCATGATGGATGTCTAAAAATCAGTATAAAACATCTCTAAAATGTAACATTGTCTGGACCCATGTCATTTTTGCTCAAAAATGCGTCAAATATCAAATTTTTAACTTGGGTGATACTATTTTTTGGAGAAGTATCACGCGATACTTCTCCATATAGCGAGGCAATATACCTTAGGCCACACGATACTTCACCCAGTATCATGGGATATTTCACCCAGTATCATGCGATACTGGTGCCTATGGTCACGTGATACTTTGGGAACCCGCAAAGTATCACGCGACACTTCTCCCTAAAGGGTGCGATACTTCTAAAGTATTGCGCGATATTTTGCTCAACTCAAAAAATTTGAAATTTTAAAAATTTGCAAAATGGGCTAAAAAGGTATTAAATGCAAAAAATGACTCAAAAAGCTCAAGTTTTTCGAAAACATACCGGGGCAGGATAGTGTGGTGGCCGGTTGTGCAATCAGGTGCACTTGAATCGATGCCTGTGGATGGGAACTCTTGCTTGCTAGGCCATTTTCTCTCTCTAAAGCTCTCAAGATTCTCAAATCACTATAAGACAAATGATTTTTGAAAATGACATTTTCACCCCTTTTATAACATTTTGACTTTTGACCAATTTTCAAAACACCTCAAAATTGCGTGAAAATTACACCCCTAGCTAATTTCGATATCCTGGATCCATTTTCAGACTCAAAATCAAAATCTGAGGTCATCTTGATAGTCAAAATTGCATTTCAATTTTTCCCTTCTTCTGCGTAGTTGGCTACATCTTTTGAGGCCTAATCCTTCGATCTTTGTTGGGGCATCATCATTTCTTCATTCCCATATCTTCCAAACTTTTAGTCTTTCATTCATCTTCATTCAATTCACTCCTTTCTCACGTTTGACTGCATCTTTCTCAGTCAGGTTGGGGCATGTTTTAATGGTTAACTTATTGACCTTTACATTTGATTATGATTTCATTCTGATTTGATCAAATCTTTATCAATTCGCTGTTCTCCTCTCTATGATTTCAATTTTGACTTCGAGGGGGCAGTATTTATGGGATTCTCATCCCTGATTTCTTTGATTCTCTTGATTCAGACATTTTTTATGAGCTTTCATTCAAATTTGAGATTCTTATCTTTTACTTTGAACTGATCCCAAATCGACCTCATGTTCAAAGGCCTTTGTCTATGTTTGTCCGGGTGTGATCCCGAATCGACCTCACATCTGAGTTGTTTTGTGATCCTAGATCAATCTCACATTTCAATTTTTCTTTGACTGCATGTGTTCCCAAATCGATCACACATTAGTCAAAAAGGGGCAAATGTATGCACCCAAAAATGGTCGCCTAGACTTTGGGCCCCATTTATTTAATTTATCAACCCTGAATCATTTTTATCAATAATCAATATTTTCAACATTATCAATTCTTTGATCAAGTCTTAATTTTGATCATATATTGGATTTTTATCATTGGGCTAACCATTTATCCTAAGTCTTTATTTAATTAAAAGGAACATTTCCTCCCCTTTTGATTAAATAAAAAGCCCCACTTTTCCTCTTATCCTAAGTTGCACAAATAAAGCATTATTCCTATTTTACAAAAGGAAAAAAGTGCTTTTTGTCTCATATGGACATAAAGTCAACTCCTATTTTCCTATTGGAGGATACTTGTGCACATGGATTGCTCCTCTTTCAAGCTCCACCGCTGATTAAGACTTTTGCCTCTTAATCTCCATGGCCCATTCCTTTGCATTTCTTATAAAAGGAGAGCTCTCTCCTTCATTTGGATATCCATCTCTTTCATGCTATTGTTATGCTGCAGGTTTTCTAGGTCATTTGGAGCTTTCTTTGAAGACACTTTTGCATTCAAGCTTTGAAGATCTTTGTTGCATTCCATCTAGTTCATATTTGCTTTCATAGTTGCATGATAATGGCATTCTTAGTATAAGATTTTCTTTTATGCAATAGATTTAACTCACATAGCTTAATAGGAAGGCTTGGTAAAAGTTGTTCTTTCCTTTCATAGCATAGTTTGTACTTTCACTTCATAGATTAGATTGCATTTCCATTTCTAGTTGCATATTCATTTTAATATAGCTTACATTGCATTGCATATTTGATTCTTGGAGATATTGACATTGTTGCCCTTGTCTTCGCTTGAATCTCTCATTGTGTGGTTGACTAGCAAGGTCACAAGCTTGTAGCTCTAGCTGAGAGCAAATACATCATAGTCCCTTGCAACTCCATGCATAAAGAGCTATGAGCCACTTTGTGAGGCCTCATTCTTGAGCAACCTTGCATGTAATGGTTCATAAAAGTGCACCACTTTAGTGTGTACACCTGTAGCATAACATTAGCATGAAAACTTAAGATATGAAAATAAGGAAGAGAGCTCTTCTTTTATAGGAAGTGAAAAGGAATGGACCATTGTGATTAAGAGGTAAAAGACTTAATCAATAGTGGAGAAAAAAAGAATCTTGATCCTTGTGCACAAATATCCTCCAATAGGAAAATAGGAGTTGACTTTATGTCCATATGAGACAAAAAGTGTTTTTTCATTTTTATAAAATAAGAATAATGCTTTATTTGTGCAACATAGGATAAGAAGAAAAGTGGGGATTTTTTATTTAAATAAAAGGGGAGGAAATTTTTTTTAATTAAATAAAGGCTTGGGATAAAGTGATTTTATTATTTAATTAAAAGAGATTTTTAATTAATTAAAAGGAGCATGTTCTCTTAATTAAATAAGATTTTCATTATTATTTTTTCTCTCTTTTAAATTAAATAAGGCTCAAACCTTAGGAAATATTGAATTGATTATGATTTGATCAAGGAAATTGATATAATTGATATTGTTGATATTTGAAAATATTGATTCAGGGATTTGATAAATTGTTGAATGGGGGCCCAAAGTCTAGGCGACCATTTTAGGGTGCATACAATGCCCACAAAAGATGCACTAATATAAATATTCCTTGTGAAAGGATGGACTTTGTTAGGAGTCTTATGAAATACATTCAGTACATATGAATCCCTGCTAGGAGATTTTGAATCCTTGCTAAATGATTCTAACTCTGTTAGGAGTTATGGAAGACAAAGGACCCATTGCCCAAACAACTTCAATGGTAAGATCACTGAACACACTATCCAACTGATCTCTAGATTATTTAATAGAATAATATCAATTAATTACTGATCTCAACAATATGTTACCTCTTCTTTGACTGTGCCAAACCGCACTCACTGGTACACCAGATCTCAATTTCAGATCTTTGTACCTCGCATGTCTTCCTTCATAAATTCACTTTCACAATCATTAAATTTATCAATTCCACACATCACACACACTTACGACAAGGAAAAACATTCCTTCCTTTATACCACACTGAAGTAATTACAAATGAGTCGGCATCCAATTATAAAATAAAAGTTTCCACATGTTACATCAAAAATTACACAAAACTGTCAGCTTCCAATTAGAATAATTCTTCACTCATGTGACCTCAAAGTTTGCAATGTCATCCACATCACTATCAACATGTCTTCAACTACTCTTTAGCTGTAGAAAACTAGATTCCATCCTGATTAGGAGATATCATCTGATTTCCACAAACCACTACTCAGGAACACTGCTTGAATACTGCTTCCACCAAAATGCTCATAACTTTCATGACTAAATGAATTACTATCTACGCTCTTAACCATGAACATATAACATATCAAAGAGTAAATCCTCAAAATCACATAGCTTGATCTAAAATATCCCACGTACGCTAATCAAAACACTGTTTGCTCCTCTGCTAATCTCCAGTAGATCTCTTTGTTGACATAATGACAATCATAGTCATGAATGAAACAAAAACTATTACAGAATGGCTGCCAATAATCCCATAGGATATATTTAGCATTCATTCCTAAAAATCTCCGGCCTCAACCCATCGGTGCACCTATGACATTTGTAGCATCCTCCATAGAAGGTATCAACTCAGTGGGATTCAAGAACCTGCATATTGTGTGATCTGCTAACCAAGAAAGGTATGCATCTATAACTCTAGCATCTACAACTTATGGCCTATAATCCCACTCTCTTGCCACATAGCCACTATACTTCTATGTACAAAGAGCATAGGATAATCATGTTTTCCATCCCAATCCATTCTCTCGAACTAGCCGTGCATAAGTAGCCAGCTCTTGTGATACATCTTGTATTAGACCATACTATCTCCAAAATCATGTAATCAGGAAACACTCAAGGAAAATCATGGACCTACCAATCAATATCATACTCTGGAAAAAGAAACTAAATTGAGCATGCACAAAAGGCCAAGGCTCAATCTATAAGTAAGGTCCCCATATGCAAAAAGTCATGTCATCGAGGACCCTCCTCCAATAATCAGTGATTCCCATATGAACCTGTGTGACATATCCAAAATAAACATATATAATGGGCTCCTACTGCTGTCTCTATGACTGACACACTAGCCTATATATGGGAATATGCTCCCATGCCCAAATCTGAAGAACTAAAGCTCCTGAAGAAAAAGATTTGTTCTCCTGATAAATTATCTTGTGCATCTCAGAGAACATGTGGGCAAGCATACACTATCCCCACCCCAAATCAGAAGGAGTTGACATCAATCGAGCCACCATTGGGGCCCAGCCCATCAAGAGACCATTTTGCTGATGGTCAAACAAAATGATACTGCCTATCATATATGCTTTAATGCACTCAAGTCTATGAGTATGCCCATATCTATGCACTAGTGACTCCCATGATATAGATTGAGTCAACTATGTGTCATCACCGAATACTCTCCTAAAGGAATGAAGACCAGAGTTCCTCAAACTAACATAATCAGGCCGAGGACCATGGAATGGTATCCACAAAATCTGATAAATGTCCTCTAGTGTAACTGTGAGGTCTCTAGTCTGAAGGTGGAAGGTCTGTATCTCTAAGTGGAACCACTCTATAAGTGTAGTAAGTAAACCATGGTTCACTCGAATCTTAGGCAACTGTATTAGGTACTCAAACCCACAAGCAGCTAAGTGCACTCTCATAGGATCAAGAAGTGACATGCAGAGTCTCTGAGTGGCTGGGTGTGATATACGAACATGTACATCAGGGTAGATGACCTACACAGCACATAAACATGGTATCCTATCAGTAACTTGGTAAAAAATTAGGCTATATGTACAGGAATTAAAAAGTTGACTTCTTCAGAAGGTACATTAAATGCTAAGGAATCAGCCTATAAAATTAAAAAAATTAAAAATTTGACCTAAGGGTGTGAAAAATGCTCTTTGTTTTCCATACGACATTTCAGACTAGTATCAAAACTCGTACGAGTTTCTACGGGTTTCCATACGACAATCCATGGCTACATGACAAAGCATATGTTCCCGTACGACACATGGGTCCCTCTGATATGAGTTTCCTATAGACCTGGGATGACACTCTACAGAAATTTCAAAAGTCGTATGAGTCTCAGGGGACTCTCGTATGAATTTCTATGCTAAAAAAATTCAAAAATTAAAATACGTACGAAATGATCTAAAAATGCTATAAACATGCAAATTTTGAATTCATAGAGAGGTACAAAGGTCCACTTACCGGGTTCCCATACTAGGGAGGTCATTCGTATCACCGGCTGCACTTGAATCTATGTGAAGAGACTGGAACTACTAGGTTTTCCATTTTTCTCTTAGAGGGCTCCATAAGGCTCACAAAAGACAAAAGTGAATAATGAAATGAAAATGACCCTTTTGGGCCTTATATAGGTTTTGACGTAATTTTTCAAAGTGCTCCATTTTCCCTAAAAATTGTACCCTTGGCTAATTTCGACATTCTAAACCCATTTTTGGGATCAAAATTGAAATTTGAGATCATTTACATTGTCAAAATTGCAATTTAAAATTTTTTAACCCAAGATGGCCGACTGCTTGCATAATCAACCTTCTAAACATCAAACGAATCCAGAATTCAACTTAACTGATTATCTTACATCAAACTATCAAAATTTCAACTTGGTCACCCATGGTCAAACCTAGTCAAACTTGGTCTCTAGGACCTCTAAACGATGCAGAGCGCATTCTTGGATGTGTATCACTTCTTCTACAATTGATTAAAATGCTTCTAAACCATTCAACACAGACTTTTCTTGTCAAATTTTGATTTTTATCCCAAAGGGGGCATGGTATTGCATATCAATCAAATCTGAAAATCAAATCTTCTCTCAGTAATCAAGACAACAACCACATCTAGTTGTTGATTCATCAAAAGACCTCATCGCTTGGGGCATATCAGATTCATCGAGAACCATATCAATCTGGTATCCTAATCAATCTTGTAAATTGTATCAATTTTTCGTAATCATCAGTTTAGTTGTGTTATTTCCTTGGTTCTTCGTAATTGAAGGGTTTAGATATGATACCATTATGATTCCTTTGGACAATCAAGTCTGGAATCAGGTAACTCACTTCTTCGTAATCATAGGTTTGGAATCAGGTGTTTGACACTTCTTTGTAATCACCGGCTCATTATTGATATAGTTAGCATCATCTCAATTCTTGGTCAATTAGGACCTGGATCACAACATCTTCAAATCTATCAATTAGTTTCTGTCTCAGAATCGGTTAATCTTTCAGGATCAGTTCCTTCATCACAAAACTGAGTCCACATCATTATCAAACACATACTAATCTTTGAACCACTACACTTTGCACATTATTTTAAAGAGGGGAAAAATGTAATACCCCAAAAATGGGCTATAGGTTCATTAACCTCTTAGATCAATAATTCGATCAAAATCGACATCAATGTCCTAACCTAAGGTACATCTGCACATCATTTTATCAAAAAACCTAATTGATTATCTTAATTCTACATCGAAGAATATTGCTTAAATATTCCTAATTTATCCTAATTATCTTTTATTAAATATTATTTGGCGATAAATGTCATTATTTATCCTAAAAATTGATTAATTGAATATTCTGAATATTTAATTAATTAAGTTTAATACTGCCACTTAATTATTTAATTAGATTTAATTACATTTATTCCTAAATTGTATTATTTAATTTTGACAATAAATCAAAAATCTTATGACTAATTGATTAAATTCTTATTTAATTGATTAAATCAAGTTGTCAATATTTAATAATATAATTTGAATAGAAGTTAGATTAAATAATTGATTAACCCATAAATCATTTAAGTTGAAATAAATCACTTTATTTATTTAATTAATTCATAATTATCTATGAACATCTGAAGGAACAGTTAAAATTTAAATCAGAAAATCAATTCAAGTTGTTATCTTTTTGAAACTCAACATCTATTTTGAGTTGAAAGTTGATCTAAACTTCTAATTTAAGTCAAAAAGTTGTTCTTGCATGATTTTGCATGATTTTCTGAGTTAATTATTCTTAATTTCTTGTTAACTCAAAAAATCAACCTGAGTTTATCAAGAGTGATTTATGGCTTTTCTTAATGCATCCTCAAGCCCTGGATTTCTATAAAATCAAGGCTCAGCTCTTCACAAATCATCTCCCAAATTTGCACAATTACTTTGGCAAAATTGCATACGAAGAATCAAGCTTTTGCGAATAGGTGACTTTGTGAGATCAATTCATAGTTTTTCATAGCTTTTGCATAGTTTTTCATATCAATTCATGTCATTGTTTAGGATAATATGCATATCAATTTTATAGATTCATACAGTTTTTCATCTAATTGCATCAAAAATTCAAAAAAAATAGATTAATCTGCATTCATATCTCATTGCTTTCAATCATTTAAATCCTTCGTTTAGGTGTTGCATTGTCACTGATCTCAGTCTAATATGAGAATACCATACTCACACCTATTAGAAGGTAATAAATCACCTAGTTAGCTTAGTTTCATTTATTTGCAGATTTCAATTTTTGCTAACCTCTAATGTTTTACTGAATTGTTGTGTCCACAGATAGGTACAATTTTCACACACACAAAAGATTTCTTTGAGATGGAAGAAATTGAAGATCCTCTTCGGGTGAGATTAGCACAGACAAAGTTGAAAGGACATGCTGCTCTTTGGTGGAAAAAATTACAAAGATATAGGGAAGATGAAGGTGAAATGAAGATCAATCGATGGAGGTTGATGGTGACTAAGCTAAAAGCTAAGTTTATACTTGCAGACTATGAGCTTGACTTGTTTAAGAAACTATAGAATCTGAAACAGAAGGATTTGACTGTTGAAGATTATACTGTGGAGTTCTACAAACTTACTATTTGGTTTGGACACAGAGAACTTGGTAAGGAAAAGGTAGCTCAATATTTGAATGGTTTGAGATTCAATATTCAAGATGAGCTTGGTATGCTAAAGACTGATTCTGCTGAAGATGCTTATCAATATGCTCTGAAGGTAGATGATAAGTTGAAGAGGAAACAACATAGTAACTCCTGAGGGAAGGAAAAGATTGATCAATCGATGAAGGATAAACTGACTGATGCAAAAGATGAACAAAAACCTGTAGAACCAAAGAAGAAGATAGGTAGAGTTATCTTTAAGGGTACTTGTTATAACTATGGGAGGAAGGACACCATTATTTTGAGTGTACACAGAAGAAGCTTGGTGACCGACAAACCACTGTGGTGAATGAGAACATTCAGAATGAACCTAAATCTGAAAACTTGCTAGCTCAGTGAACATTGCTCGGTACAAAGGAGGAACCTTGTCAGAGGAGTAACTTGTTCAGGACTCGGTGCAAGTTTGGAGGTAAACTCTTTGATGTTATTGTTGATAGTGGTAGTACTGATAACCTTGTTGCTGAGGACATGGTTCAGAAACTTGGTTTGAATAGAATGAGACATCCACATCCTTATAGGATTGGCTAGTTACAAGATGATCATGCTCTAGAAGTAAGAGAACAATGCTTTGTTGATGTTCAGATTGGACAGTATAAGGATCTTGTGTTATGTGATATTGTGGAGATGAACAGTTGTCATATATTGCTCGGTAGACCTTGGCAATTTGATTGTAGAGCTATGTATGATTATGTCAAGAATGTGTTCATTGTTGAGAAGGATGACATGAAGTTTTTCCTGATGCCTTTGTTGGATACAACACTCAGTAGGAGAAGTCTAAGTATTGGTAGCCGAGTTGAGTTGGTAGATCCTAAGAAAATGAATGATCAATTTGGAGAACAGACCTATGTGTTATCAAGGAAAGACTTGAAAAGATAAAGGAAGTTGAAGTGGAAGAGTATGCAAAGTGAAAAGGTGGAGGACTTGTATGTGAAGAACCAGTTTGAGATTTATGTGCTAAATCCTAGAAGATGTTCTTCTCACATATGAACATCTTTTCGAACTTGGGGTGTCTGATGCAGGGGCATTCTTGGTCTTCAGTGAAAATTTAGGGTGGTTTGTTATTTGGCTGGTGTTACTCAATTACAGCCTTAACCAATGGTCTCGGTTATTGAACAAAGCTCGGTTGCTAAAGGAACTTGGTGGAACTAGTGCTTTGTAATGCCTGTGTTGCTCAGTGTTGCTTGGCTTGGTCAATTGTTTCACTATTGCTCAGTTGTTTCTCTGGCGCTTGGTAGTTAGTCTTATTGACTGGAGTTCTTGAAGATTTGCTTGGCCAAATTGGTGCATTTATTGTTTGTATCTTTTGTAGGATTCTCCTATGTGGATCTAGAGGTTGACATGTTGAATTAAATGTTTGTAAGGTGATTTGAGAGCCGACTTGTATTGCATTTAATATTTTCTAGTAGGGGTTAATTGTTTCATCCAACCAACTTGTGATTGATGATTAGTATTTTAGGGATATTTGTGTAGTTGTTTAGGGAGATCAGATTGGAAGTTCTGAGAAGTAGATCTAGGGGAACTGGAGAGGTGAAGTTGTGGAAAAGATCCTATGAGATCTTGTAGATAAGATTGTTATCTAATAGCTGGTAATAGTAGAGCTAGTGGTTGAGGCTTGGAGACAAGGAGATTGCTTGGTGGCTTGTGAGCACAAGATCAGATCTACCTTAGAGTTTCCATTAGTTGTTGATAGTTTTCAGAACTGAACTAGCTGGAGTGTATTAGATCTTATTGATCTTGCAAAATTACTTCTTAATTGTAATTGGCCCTAACCTAGAAGGCCTTACAGTGGGGCATGTTAATGGAAAATATGTTTTGAAACATATCTTGTTGTATTATGTTGTTGAGTATTTCATTGTGTTGATTGTTGGCTACAAGGTTGGACTATCCCTAATTGGATCCACCATCCTTGACTGCATCACATAAGAAGTATGTAGATGTGAAGAGAGAGGATCATAGTTATCTAGTTGGGAATAGAGTTTCTGAGAGTGTGACCCCATAAGTACAATCCATTATGGAAAGGGCTCTAAGCTTTCACCCAGATTTGTTGGTCCCTTTGAGATTCTTGAGCAGATAGGCCCTATCGCCTATTGTCTAGCTTTTCCACCTAGCCTGTCATGCATCCACAAGGTCTTTCATGTATTAGTTTTGAGGAAGTATATATTTGATGAGTCTCATATCATAGATTGGGATGCCTTGCAAGTGGATTCAGATGGACAATTGGCTTTAGAGCCCATTCACATTTTGGCACACCAGACACTAGCTCTTCAAGGCCAAGAGCTAGACAAGGTTAGGGTCCAGTGGGATTGCTATGATGAGGTTACAACATCATGGGAGGATGTAAGACAAATGAGAGCACAATATCCCCATCTTTTTGATGAACTCTAGGAGGAATTTCATGCCTAGGGTGGGGGATGTGAGGCCTCACCTCGAGCCATCATAGATTTTTAGTTTCTTCATTTGAGATAAACTTATTTGATACTATATTTTGGTGCACTATGGTTTTTAGTCACCTTATGTCATGGATTCTATCACCTTAGATGCTAGATGCACATTATTTTATGATTATTATAATGATTATCTTGTGACTTTATTAAGGATCTTCATTTATGGTTAATATGGTTTTATGAATGCTAGGATGACATGATGAGATTTATTTATGTGATTTATTAGGAAATGGACATTGGATGGAATTTTGATGCTATGATTTTTCTATTAAGTATTGAAAGTTAAATTTCTTATTTACATGATGTGGTTATATATGTTTTTACGAATGGGAAGAGTTAAATTAATATGTGAAGTGAGTTTCAAATTGATTATGTGATATTGAAAATGTTTAGTTAAGATGAATGTAATTGATTCATATATGTTGTGGATTTATATTCTTGGACTACTGATGTTGGATTTAGTGTGTAGGGAATTAGACCATGGTATTAAATCGGGGAACCAAACATAGACCAATGTTTATTTAGTGCAAGCCAAGGTTGTGTCTAATAAGAGACAAAACCTCATTGTATTGTATTTTATTTGTAAACCTAATGAGCTTGTATGTCTCAATCAAATTTGTTAAATTGCAATTGTAAATTTGTTTATGTGAGTGCTCAAGTGGAAATGCCATGTGGCTTGTGATGTGTAATTTATGTTATGTCACTTGACACTTGTAATGTGTACATGTGGCCATGAAATGTTACAGTTGAGGATTGGTTGTCCACCAACCTAGGAAAGTACCCCTTTAGGATCCCCATGTGAATCCCTTGGTTAGGGAGCTTGAGGTAGAGTCATGTCATTGATTTTCGAATTGAATCTTAAAATAGACTTTTGGGGGGTTAGAAAGGTGCCTAGGGGTGTCTTTGGGTCATTTTTAGTAATCTCACTTGGTATACCTATGGGTAAGGGTCAATTTAAATGATAGGACAACCCATAGTTGACCAAAAGACCCTTCCAAAAGTTGGATTTTCAAAATGGCCGAAAATCAACTTTTGTAAGCAAGGTCTTTGTAAGAACACCATCCATTAGAATGCAAAGTCTTTGCCCACTTTTTTCCCAACCTTTTTAGGAACCCATTTTTGGAAAGCTTGTAAGGGGCTTAGGGAAGACTAACCAATGAAAAAGGAGATCTTATCCCTAGAGGTTGTGGGGAGTTGTGTGGTCTTTTTAGTGGGGACTCTCCATTGTGGAGAGTTTGAACACCCACTCTCTATCTTAGAGACATTGCTAGTTTGGAGAAGCCTTGGGGAAAGGAGAATTATGAAGGAGGGAGCTCTTCATCAAGTTTTCATCCTTAAGGTTGCATCTAGGTTTGTGGCTCTCTCATTTCTCTTTGTTGATTCTTATGATGTTATGAATATGTGCACGTGTTAGTATGCTTGAACTTGAAGAAAATTTGTTGATGCTATGTCTTTTTCCTTTGTATTGTGTTTCCTTGTGATGCATTGTAAGTTTTGTGTAAGGGAGTCTCAAGGCCTAGTCACCCTTGGGAGGGAAGTGTAGCCTTTCAGGTGAAGGGTATTTGGACAGCCCATGGGTGTAGAGTCTCTCCTCAAGGAGGAGAGGGATAAAACATGGATTATTGGCTACATGAAACCATTTCTATTTATTTTGTTTTGGGGTCTATAAGGGAGTGTTTTTCGGCATGTTTTCCATGGGGGCCATAAGGGAGTTGGGTTGGTATTTTGGAGTAGAGGAGAAGAGTGATTCTATGATGCCTTTTGAAGGCTTGATCCTTTGATATGGTTTTCTCCCCTTAGGGTATTTGGTCCACCTTCACCCCAATTTAAGGGTCAATGCGAGTCCCTTTGTGCAAATCCTTGGGTGGGAATTTCTTGTATTTGTTGTTTCAGTATTTATTATTTTTTGGGTTATGCTTGTTGTAAACCCGTCTATGCTTGGTTCCCCTAGCTCGGGGGTGGCCTCTTAGAGGTCTTGGTTGGGAGGTGAGCATCCCATGGTCCTATTCAAATTTTATTGTAAGTTTGAATCTCTATGTTACAATGAAGAATGAAGAAAGAGCTATGTATTTGTTCAGTTTTAAAAATAAAAATTTGTTTACCATGTATGAGTTGTATGGACTTCTTGTGAAGAGTTCTTGAAAGACCTCTTAAAATAGGGTTTGTAAATGAAATTTGATGTGGATACATATTTAAAGAACGATCTTGTTTTTACTTTTTAAGAAAAAAGAGTTATGTGTATTTCAATAGAATGTTGAATCTTATTGTTTTTATTTTATGTGATGAGAAGTTGAGCTACATTTGTTTTAGAAAAAAAATATATATATAAAGTAATGAAAAGAGAATAAAAATTTAGAATGTATGATTTTTCTCTTAATCTCTTGTGTCTTGTAAATGCATTAATGAAGAATCTTGTTTTGTTAAACTATATTATTTCTTATTTTAAAAATAAAAATAAAAATAGTTGAGAAGAAAATAACAAAGAAAACAAACATCTAAGGTTTCTTTATAATCCTCACAGATTTATGGAAAATTCATATTTTAGCCAAAACTACATGTCATATTATTTAATGGTTATCTTTATTTTCTGTCTAAATTAAATAAAACTGTTTAAAAAATGCATTCATATTTTAGAGTAGATATGATTATGCAAACATTCTATTGAATATATTTATTTCCAAAAAACTACACAATTATATTAAGAGAATTCTATGGTTCATTCTTTATTGACTTGAAAAAAATAGAACATCTAACTTAAACTAGCTTTCTTTTAAAATTCTGTTCTTTTTTATTTTATTTTTTTAAAAAGGATTATATTTGACTTTGGAATTTTTTTCTTTACTTTCCATCCTGCACTATATATACAATGTATATATTGTCCATATGTATACATATATATAACTAAAATATATGTGTATATATATTCAACATATATACATATTTTTATATATATAAAAAAATATACAATCTAAGTATTGTATTGTTTTTATTTTTTTTAAAAGAGGTTTATTTGATAAGTTTCATATTTATAAAAAAAATTATAAAAAAAATATTGTTTAAAAATAATAATTTATTAACATTTTTTTTTAAAAATGTGGGTTGGGGTCGGCCTTGTCATAGCCCCTCCCCACCCCACTACAGTCATGGGCTTCACCACGGGTTGTGGTGACCACAACCGTGGTTTAACCCACAGACTGTGGCACCACAACTATGGAAGCCACCACGACTGTGGTTCCACAACTGTGGGCACCCACGACTGTGGCATCACAGTCGTGAAGTATCCATGAGCTATGGTGTCACAATCGTGGGTGTAACCCACGGTCTGTGGTATCCACAACTGTGGGAAACCCACAGACTATGGATGTGACAACCGGTGTGACTGGGAGTAGGGATACAACCCTAATTTTTTTTTAAAACCATCACTTTGTTTTAAATAAAAATATATTTTTTTTTAATAAACAAATAAAATGATAAAAACAAAGGTTATTTCCTTCAGATTTGAGCATTAAAAATAATAGAGAAATGAAGAAGCAAATGGGGATTACCCTATTCTTCCAGGCTGCTCTCTCTTGATTTGGGTATGATGATCTTGAGAGACATATACACATGAGTGCATATATATATATACACTGAAATGTTTGTATATGCATATATACATTCATGGGTATTTACCCATGTTCTTCTTCTCTTCAAACCTTTTTTCTTCAAACCCATTCAAGCTTCATACCTGCAACAAAAATGGTAGAGCAAGCAAAAAAAGGTCACCCTAGGGTTTGGGGATGAATAAGGAAGGAAAAGAGGATGGGAAAAATGAAATGGGATATCTTTTTGGAATATGTCTTTTTCACCCTAACCCTAATTCCAAATTAGGATTAGAGTGAAAATGCATCCCATTTTAAATCCATCTTTTCCCTCCCCTTTTTGTTGTTTCTTGTGACTTTTATTATTTTTTATTTTATTTTTGTTTTAAGTTTTGAACTAAACTATTAATTTGGTGACTTGGGTTATATATATTAAAGTGAAGGAAATCAATTTTTACCATGGTTGATTTGAGTTGAAGATTTATCAATTTATTTATTTATTATCTTTAACCCTTTTCTTTTAGTGAGGAATATTTAAGTATTTATTTTTGCAAGGTAATTTAGGGGATAGTAATTATGTAAAATTCTATCAACCCAAGATCTTCTAGTGGAAAATGTTGATGAAGTGATTTAAAATTTATTTTTAGTGAAATTATATTAAAGTATATCCAGATTAATATATTATTAAATTTTTAAATTAATATTTTCACATAGAAGTTTTAATTAAATATATAAATTAATTAATTGCAACTTGGTTTCCAAACTTATGTGTAGAGATGAAAACGTAAATATTATTTAATTATTAACAATGTTGAAGAGGATCACAAAGCCATAGAACACAAGTGCCGCTTGGATTCTAGGATTGACCATTTGGAAAGAGGTATGAAAGACTTGAAGATAACCTTAAAGGCATAGCTGAACAAAATTTCAAGAGCCTCAAATCCTCCAACGAGCACATCAATTTGCTTATTAATAAAATGGAAGAGAAGATGGATAGTAAGGAAGAGTAGAGGACCACTGAGGATAAAAAGGAGAAGTCTATTGAAGGTCTGGGTAAGAGAACCAGAGCCAGGACAAAGAAAAATTTGGCTAAAGAAGGATCCCTTGAAATCCAAAAAATAAAAGAAGCAGCAGAGAAGATGGAGATTCTCAAAAGCAATGCTGTTGCAATCCTCAGGGAACCTTGCCTGATCATGTTCTGTGGTTCCTTTTCTCTGCCCCTTTCTTTTTCTCTACCTAGACCTTTTCCTTTTTGTGAATGTTAGTATTTCGGCCTGTCTGTGGCCTATTTCTCTGTTGCTTTACTTTAGCTACTCTCAGATCTTTTAATCAATACTATTATTTTTGTTGTGGGCTTCAGGAACCCTGTAAAACCTGTTTTACTTAATCACAAATAATGTTAATTATATTTAATGGTGTAATCATTTAACTAATTGGACAAGGGTTTGAGTAAGCTAGTTAACCCTAGGTTCATGTTTGTCTTCTTGTCATGTGAGGGATGTTGGTGGGTTCAATAACCCATTCCCACAATTCCCCTCAAAATATTAATTATTTATCCAATTTTTATTATATTTCAAACTATTCGTTAGACAACTTCAAACATCAAATAATATTATAACCTTTATTAAAAAAAATAAGTTGGTGTATTTTTCTTGTTAAATTATGGGCATGACAAGGTACCCTTTACCAAGGATCGATGATATCTTTGATCATATTAAAGAAGCTAAGGTATTCTCCAAGATTGATCTTAAGTTAGGATACCATCAATTGCATATTTCTAATGCAGATATTCACAAAATGACATTTCGTACTCGCTATGGACATTATGAGTTCACAGTTGTTCCCTTTGGTTTGACAAATGCTCCATTTGTATTCATGTGCTTAATGAATGGAGTATTTCATTATTACCTTGTCCTCCTTGTTCTTGTCTTCCTAGATGACATATTGATATATTCTAAAAATATGGAAGAACATGAGGAACACCTACGACTGGTTTTGTAGTGTCTTTGTGACAATCGATTGTATGCAAATGCAGTGAAGTGTGACTT
This sequence comes from Chamaecyparis obtusa, assembly GCA_027943335.1. Taxonomy (NCBI): domain Eukaryota; kingdom Viridiplantae; phylum Streptophyta; class Pinopsida; order Cupressales; family Cupressaceae; genus Chamaecyparis; species Chamaecyparis obtusa. The sequence continues at coordinate 952,046 of BSBK01000170.1, forward strand.
CTTTCGATTAGAGATTCAGTATTTGGGTCACATAATCTCAAGTGTGGGTATTTCAGTGGATTCCTCCAAGATTTAGGCTATAGTGGATTGGCCAACCCACACCAATGTATTTGAAGTCCGCAGCTTCATGGGCTTGGCAGGATACTACCACAGGTTTGTCAAGGACTTCTCTAGAGTTTCTTACCATATTACTTCCCTCCAGAGGAAAGGGAAGAAGTATGTCTAGATAGAGAAGTGTGAGGATGATTTCCAAAACCTCAATAATTTTCTGACCAACGGACCTATTTTAGCAATTCCAGATCCTGCAAGTGATTTTATGGTGTGTGTTGATGCTTCTTTGGAAGGTTTAGGTGCAGTCCTTATGCAAGAAGGACATGTGATTTCTTATGAATCTTGCAAACTCAAGGAGCACGAGTTGAATTATCCTACACATGACCTTGAATTGGTAGCAGTAGTCCATGCATTGGTTTGATGGAGACATTTCCTATTAGGACACCGATTTGAGCTTCATAGTGATCATTGTAGTCTTCAGTATATCTTTACTCAGCCTAATCTGAATGCTAGATAGAGATGATGGATGTAATTTCTATATGAATATGACTTTGAGGTCAAGTACATCTAAGGTAAGGGAAACATGGTAGCCAACGCCTTGAGTCACAGGAGACATGAGATATCAACATTGACTCTTGGTGTAGATTTGTGGAGTCGTATACTCTAGGAACTTCCTTTAGATACTTGGTACAAGGAAGTGAGCGCTAAGATTGAGTTAGAGAGACCTTTGGAGGGAAGATTTTTAGGATACATTTTGGAGTTAGATGGCCTTTTGCAATACATGATCCAAATATATGTACCCCCATTAGATGATCTTCATTCCTTGATCTTATATGAGGCTCATTGTTGACCTTACTCGGTATATCTTGGTGTCAAGAAGATGAATGCGGACCTTTGACAGTTGTGCTATTGGTCTGGTATGAAGCACAATGTTATAATTTTTGTGGCCAAATGTATAGAGTGTTAAAGGGTTAAGGAATATCACCAGCATCTAGCAGGTCTTTTACAAACCAATCTTGTTCCTTCATGGAAGTGAGATATCATTTCAATGGATTTCATCATGGGTTTTCCTATGACACCCCACATACATGATACCATTATGATTACCGTTGATTGGTTGACCAAGGTGGCACAATTATCTCCTATGAGAGCATCATATACAATAGCTTTAGTAGCTAGGGTCTTTATGTAGGATATTATGAGGTTATATGGTATTCCCTGTAGGATTATATCAGATAGGGATCCAATATTCACATCTACATTTTGGACCTCCTTGCAGCATGATCTTGGAGCATAGTTGAATTTTAGTTCAACTTATCACCCTAAGATCGATGGTTAAACATTGAGGGTTAATCAGGTGCCTGAGGATATGCTTAGGATGTATGTCATGGATAGACAAACTCATTGGGAGGACTATTTGTACTTGGTCAAATTTTCCTACAATAATGGTTATGACAACTCTATTAGCATGTCATCTTTTCAGGATTTGTATGGCCATCCCTATCGTACACAGTTGGGATAGACTTGAGGATTGTATTCTATTAGGTCCTAAGATGCTTTGAGATATGGAGCAACAATTCAAGCGAATCCATGAGCATGTGACTACAACTAGGAACAGGAAAAAGAAGTATTGCATATGCTCACTGAGTGGACAAACAACTTATTGTTGGTGTTAAGGTGTTATTGAGAGTGCATCCATGGAAGAGTCCAATCTATTATGGAAAGGGTTCTAGCTTGGTGCCTTGATTTGTTGGACCTTTTGAGATTCTTGAGAGGATAGGACCAGTTGCTTACCATCTTGCTTTGCTACCCAGCTTGTCTTGCATCCATTATGTTTTTCATGTTTCAGTTCTTAGACTTTATATACTGGATATTGCACATGTACTTGATTGGAATTCTTTTTAGATAGAGGACACGCAACTGGCTTTGGATCCTATTTGCATTCTTTAGCAGCAAAATTTGACCCTCAAGGATCACACCATCCAGTGGGCAAGGGTCCAATGGGACCCTACTAATGAGTCATCAGTGACTTGGGAGGACACAATGAGATTACAAGAATTATATCCCTATTTGTTTGTAGACTTCTGAGAGTAAGCCTAATTCTAGGGGGTGGATGTAGTGCCCACCCATAGTTTTCTTTTCATTTTTATATTGCCAAACTCTTTTAGGCCACTTTCATGTGTGCGTTGATATTTCAATTTTATTATATATTGGATGTATGACACTACATGGTGAATTTTAATAAATGGATGATTATGGTGGTTATATTGATGTAGTTATATGTTTTTAGTTATGATGATGTTTTACATGTTTTGAAATGATGTCTATGATTATACTTACCCCATACTTGCATGCGTATGGTGTTCATGTATACTTTTATTTTCCTGTATGATGTGTTTGATATGGTTGTGTGTGTGAATGTTTTGCACCTTCATGAAATTAGGATTAATATCTAACAATCTTAGTAAATACAATGGAAATTTAAACTAAGAATTGCATATGAATCCATGACATCTCATGGCTCTCTAATTAGATGTGGTAAGTAGAGCTCTCAGCTTAATTTCCACTAGTGACACTTCTAAAATGAGAAATATGATACTACAAATGCTTAATCTAGCTCAATAACTCTCAAATTGATACAAAGATAATTCAAATGCTCTCAAATGCTCTTGATTGCTATGAAATTGACTATAATGGTGATGCTTTGCAAATGAATTTCTCATATCATTATTGCTCTCAAAATGCCTTATACTTATAGTAAATTCCAAAGGGTAGGGGGTAGAGTGAATTAACCATGATTTACCTTTAGTTGAGTCAAAAACTTTGCAATGTTCATAAATGGGGGGACAATTTAAATGTTTGTCTCAAAGCTTTGGACAAAAGGACAAAATTGAGTGGTTAAGATTGAAACTTTAAAATGAGTGACCAAGATTCATTCTTTTTGAGTGATTTGTGTCTTTTTGTCCTCAATTTTCATTGGTTGCTCAACTTTGTTGAAAGCTATTAGGGTTAATTAAATTCAATTAATTAATTAAATTTAGCAATGTAAGGGAATAGGTTCATTTTGATTTTGATTTAAAAACTATACAATTAATTGATTAAAATCAATTATGTAATGCTTTTCACCCCTTTAAGCTTTGATTTAATTATTTAACATCATTATTTGATTTTTCCTTTGATTTTATTGATTTTGTCCAACTTGATTTAATTAATGTTCATTTAAATTTGATTTTATCCTTTTTGATGAGATTTAATGCATTTTGGTGATTTTGAGCCATTTTATTGATTTTAAAGCACTTGTCCATTTTTTAGTGTCTACAAATGCCCCTCTTTGAATTGATGTGAGAAGAACATTGATTCAAAGATTCTTTTAAGTCCTGATCTCTTTTAGGTCCTGATTTACTGATTTGTTGATTTGCTGATTTACCACTGATATGAAAAAATGATATGTTGCCTGATATGATATGCCTCTGATCTAATATGATAAAATGATATGCCACTGATAATGATTCCAAAAATTTCAATGCCCCAGATTCCATTGATGTTTTGACGCCACTTTGATACTCTGATGCCCCCTCAGAAATAAAACATATTGATTGCTTGATTTGAAAGATTTGATGAAATTGATTTAGTTGATTGATTGGATCCAATATGTTTTTATTTCTAAAAAACATTTGATGATATGTCATGATTTACACTTTTCCCTGGTTGATTGATAGGTTAATATAGGTCAAAGTCAAAATTACACCTCCAAATTAGGTCAAAATTAGCTTAAATAGGTTGAAAAACCTTGATTTACTATTCATTTTCACTTTTGACTTCTGAGATTTTGCTCTAGTTCTGCTTGGATTTTCATGATGGTTGTGCCTATTAGAGAGCATCGATTTGAGAGGAGTCATCGATATCAGACACCGCATGACTATGGACCTCTAGTGAGTTACTGCTAACTTCTTTTTTTGCATTTATTTCTCATTGATAGCATTTATTGCAATTTTTTATGTTGCATTTTTTATTTTGCAAAATCACACGTAGGAATAATTAAATGTCACGTAGTCCTTTAAAGTGTTGCATCTGCACTTTTTACTCATGCTTGGGCATATTAAAGTGTCGCTTAACAATAATAAACTCTCACCTGCTACAAATCTTTTTCTGTGTAGCAGTAGCATTTTTCTTCCAATTTCCATATAGTTTTCTGTGTAGGAAACCCTAGTTTTTAAATGATGCCTAGGCTCTGTTAAATTATGCCTAGCATGATGAAGTGACGTGTAAATCATGAAATGACATGTAGAAAGCATAAAGTACCATGTTGTAAATTTTCTACACCACGTAAGGTAAAATGTCACCTGGTAATGGGCAAATGATGCCTGCAGGTTTTTGAAAATTTTCAAATTTCTGACTTGATTTTCTGATTAAAAATTTGATGTCGTAGAACTAATCGTTTGAATTCCATGATAGTTTAGTTTTTTTGTAGTTTAGAAAAACAATTGATTAATGATATCAGGATAGTGGTACCAATGAATGTTTGATTACGTCAATCTGCTAGGATAGATCTGATAGTGAGATAGTGATAGGTAGGACTTGATTAATCAGTGTGAAAATTGATAATGATAGGATTAATGCTTCATTCTCAAGATATAGAGACATGAAAACATGGTACTAGTTTTGATTACTTTTGATTATGATTCTAATTGACTTATGCTAACTCATTGATATGGTATGCTGATATGATTCCTTTGATTTGCAAAACAGGCACATTTTCGTAGGTTATACATACGGACCATCGCTTCTTGAGTGATCAATTTAGGTTAGGCTCTAACTCTTGTAGAGTTCCAAGTTATTGAGTTGTGTGGTCTTAGTTTCCTTCTCAACATCCCATGGTTTCAGCTGAACCATGGTTTACTTACCGCAGTGGCAGAGCGATGGCACTCTGACCACAATACCTTCCACCTTCCATTCGACGAGATGACTATTACTCTAGAGGATGTATACAGATTATTACAGATTCCTTGCCATGGTGAGATGGTGTATTATGATTCCATCCATGATAGCACCATTTGTAGATGAGTGTTTGGAGACAACACCATTGATCATGATACTATTACTTGGGCTCAATTTGCTTCTTTCCCCACATTGCCAGTATTTCTTGGTGCTCTTATTAGTGGTTTACTACTTCCCAACCATTGAGGTCATGGTTTCTCAGTTGGATGGGGTAGGATACTTGAGGATCTTCTTGCATAGCCTCAGTGCTGATTAGGGGTCATGTGTATTGGCCCAGCTCTATCATGATTTACACGAGGTTGTTTATAGAGAGAGTGCTTCCTTATTGGCAGGGGTAGTGATTTTGTAGTTGTGGGTATGGGAGCATCTTCCCATTACTAGGCCTATTTCAGATAGGATTCGGCAGCATGGTTTTCCTTATGATTTCTTATATAGCAATATGGTTGTCCAACATCATCTGGGCAAGACTGAGTATTGGCGATGGTAGATCAATGATCTTGATCAAGTTCAATGGCATCCATACATAGGATGTGAGCACTAGAGGGAGGATGATGATGAGCTCCCCTATATGTTTGCACCTCGATGGATGATCAACAGGGCTATGACTATTATTGAGCATTTCTTCTTTGGTTGATTTTCTTGTTAGTATGACAAAGTATAGGATATGCCTTAGGGTACAACACTATATGCTAGAGTCCAGGTAGAGAGATCCATGTGGGGTCCTCAGATTGATTATTAGTTTTCTTGTGATCAGATTTCTCGATTGGTTTACTGTAGATGGGATATGCTTGGGGGTATTGTTGATGCTAGTGTGTCTCATGAGTTTCAAGACTGGTGGGCTCAGAACATATTTCCTATATTTACAGATCCTATAGAGCCTATCCCAGGTTGTGATGAGAGATCTGAGGGTGATGATGATGACAAAGATGATGATGGGGATGGTGGAGGTGGTGGTAGGAGGAGATGTTGGAGGCAACAAGCACAAAGAGGATAGAGATCTCCTCTAGTCATTGGGCGAGGATGAGATGGACCATGGGTGAGAGGTGGAAATGCTAGGGATAGAGCTAGGGATGATCATGTAGCTAAGATTGTATGCCCTAGAGTAGCAACAGGTGATAGGCAACAGAGACACCAGAGACATCAAAGACAGCAGAGATAGGTTCATGTAGAGGCTACTAGACAAATTCTTGGGGGTATGGATCCATTGGTTTAGTTATAGAGAGTTTCCTTAGCACAACAGGATTAGGATCAGGTATATCAGGATCGGGGATCGGCACAATAGGTGTCTCCACAAGTTCATCAGTCATAGGATATGGGCCAGAGTTCACAGGCTGCCTCTAGTATTGATAGTATAGCATGGGATGTTCAGTCATTGAGGAAAGATATATCTACTATTGTGGGTAGACTGGATTAGGTAGCTCTCTTAATGCAACAATTTATGACTCATGTGATTTGGAGACCTAGTGTTGTGAGCACTTCTCAAGCTCCTCCTTCACAAGATGGATAGGATGGCCGAGGTCCAGATGGATTAGGTGCTAGGGATGGATCAGGTGTTGCTATCAGCTCTTGATGATTTGATGATAGATTTGATCATTTGTTGATGTCTCTTGTATCACGTTTCCTATTATTGTATCTTGATCAAAACATTGATGCACCACTTTCATGATATTGTATCTTGATATACATTGATGCAAAACATTGATGCAACACTTTTATATGATGATATACTTCCTTGATTCCCTTGATGATTTTGTGTTGAGATTATCTTTATATGCAGCTATATGATGTTTATGATGCATTTACTTTTGATTATGCTATGGATGCAATGTATCTCATTTATGATATAGATAGATGGATGCATTGATGAATGACTTGTGATATCTTTTTTCTATTTTTCAATGTATGGATGTAAATGATGTAGGATATGGAGATATGAATATGAATGCCCCTATGTTTTTTTTATTTTTTGATGTATGCAATTCTATCCTTAATTATATGTATGCAAATGATGGATGAGTAATGAAATTTTTCTTTTCTCTTGCTTTTTTGATATATGGATAATGAAGAATGATTAATGTTGTGCATGAATGCAAAAGATAACCTCATTTTTTGATTGTTGATTTCAAGGAAGAAGACGCTTGATTGAACCCCCCCTTCATTTCTTTAATGTTTTGACTAACCAAGATTTATTAATGTACCCCCTTGTCCCTAGAAAAATAACCATAAATAAATGCAATCACTCTAACATGATAATGCAATTAATCTAACATGATAATGCAATGCAATGCAACTAAGTGTCACTAGCTTTTAGCAAAGAAATGCCATAGAGATAAATTTTCATCATTGAGCATTTTGGGACTGGAAAGCAAGTACAACCATCACTGACCACATCATGATGATATGAATACCACTTTGTTTTTTTCTTTTGGTAACCTCTTTAGAAATGAGTACAACCCTCACTAGTTGGATGACCAAACTATGGGAGTATGAATACTGGTTTCAACAGATTCAATGTTGCAAGTGGATTTTGGTATTAAGATATAGAAGATCAAAATAGCCAATGTATCCATTTGCATAAACAATCAAAGGTTGATCATTCATCTTATGGGATAGTCCTCGATGGTTCTTTGATGACCATGTAATGAGAGGAATTCACATAGGTTGATGAATCTTTCTTAAAATAGTCACTCAAAGGCAAGAAAATATCATGTCTCTATCATCACCAATCTAGTTGAAACATCATCGATTTAGCTAAAAAGATGTGATAAAAGTCAATTCCATCAAGATTATCAAAAAGAAAGCTTCAAGTGTTTTGCAATGTTTCATGATTTTCAAAAGGTATTTCCAAGTATTCTGATCTTTAAAGTGTTTGTCAATTTTTAGTCCCGCATAATAAAGTCAATGAAGGCTCAAGTATCAAGTTGTAGGATCAAATAATTAGGTGTGAACAATGATAGCTATCAAAGGTTCACGAAAATCTCTCTCTTCTGAAGCTCTGATAAGTCTATCTCTGATGTGACCGAATATAGCACTATTGAATCCATTTGGTACCAAATTTCCAATCCTCTTCTGCCCCCAAGTGATAAATGTGATCGTGCGATGAACTTAGGGAAAATAGGCAATGCAATGATGCAACTGTAAGGCTTTATTATGACTATGCACAAATGATGGATGCAATGAAGGTTTACAAGTGGGATGATGGAAATACAATATGTACACATGTGACTAGGAAATGACTTAAGGGAACAAAAGGTGCTTGATTGCCAAGTTTTCACCTTTTGGGTCTTTTTCTATTTTTTTGCTACCAAGGCACCTATTGCTAGGTTTTCACCAAGGTACTTTTTCTTTTTTTTCAATTTTTTTGTTTGTATTTTTCTTTTTCAATTTTTTTTGTTTTTATTTTTCAAGATCTCTTTGACTATGTACAATAAATATGATGCTCCTCATTGGATACTCTTTATACTCTTTCATCTACCTCATGTATAGAACCTCTTTAGATGTATGCTATTGATAGGCTCTTGTAATTTGTCTCCTTCACAATCTGCTAACTTATAGGTTCCCATGCCAAATGAAGACACAATGATGAACAGACCAAGCCAATTAGCTTCCCATTTTCCTTTCTTCTCTCTTTCAACTTGATTCTTTGGGTTTTCTCTTAACACTAAGTCTCCTACCTGAAAGACTCTTGGTTTGATATGCTTATTGTAGTTCCTTGAGATTCTGTTCTAATATACTTTCAAGTGTTCATAGGCTTGTGTTTGGTGTTCTTCTAAAAACTCTAATTGTTGAAGTCTAGCAACTCTATAGTCTTCATCTGTTATCAACCCTTGCAATGACACTCATAAAGACGGGATTTCAACCTCCAATGGTAGAACAACTTTGGCTCCATAGACTAATGAAAATGGTGTGGTTCCCATAGGTGTCTAAATGCTAGTTCTATAGGCCCATAATGTTGGATTAATTTGCACGTGCCAATCTCTTCCTGACTTATTTACCAATCTCTTCAAAATTTTCAAAATGTTCTTATTTGTAGCTTCAGCTTGTCCATTTCCTTGAGGATAATAAATGGATGAAGAGTGATGGGTGATATGAAATGTATCACAAAGTTCATCCACATCTTTGTTTTTGAATTACTTTCCACTATCTATGATTATGGCATGAGGTATACCATATCTGCAAATGATGTGGTTCAAGATGAACATAGAAATTTGTTTACCCATGGCCGTGATCAGAGGAACTGCTTCTACCCACTTAGTGAAATACTCTATTGCAGTGATGATGTACTTGTGCCCATTGGAAGATGGTGGATATATGATGCCAATCATGTCAAATCCCCATTGGTAGAATGGCCATGGTGTAACAAATGGGTGAAATTCTTGTGTCAGTGCATGTATCATGTCACCATGATAGTAACATTTGTTGCATATTTCTCTAAGGTTTTCGAGAAATACCCTAAGAAAAGAATTTTCTTGGCTAGGTTTAAACCGCTTGAGTGTGACCCACAAATTCCCTCATGAACCTCATGTAAAGCTACCTTATACTCCTCTTCCTCTAGCCATCTAAGTAATGTCCCATCAAGACCCTTGCGATACAATGTTTCAAAAAGGATTATGTAACGGGCTGATTGTCGTATGAAATTTCATTTTTGGGCTCGAGATTGGTCTAAAGGTAGCACTTGGTCTTTGAGATAGGTATATATAGGGCCATACCAAGGTGAGTCATGTCCATGAAGTATGGTAACAATTTTGGTTTTAGGAAGGTCAAATGTCAGTTTTGCTAACTCTTCCACTAAGAATTTGTACTTCTCATTTTGATCTAGTTTTTGAAGTAAGGAAGCCAAGGGTGCCATTGCATCAGTTGCTCTATTCTTCTCTCTTGAAATTTTCTCAAATTTTATCAAAGAAAAATACTTTTTCCAAGCATCAATCATAGCCTTGTATGGCATTAATTTTTCATCTTTGGTATTGTATTCATCATTTACTTGATTGATTATTAGTTGAGAATCTCCATATACTTGTAGCTCAGTGATGTTCCATTGTATAGCCATCTTGATGCCAATGACTAAAGCCTCATATTCTGCTATATTGTTTGTGCATGGGAAAAAAATCTTGTAGGACTTGGGAATAGTGTACCCTTGAGGGGTAATCAATAATATGCCAGCCCCAAAACCTCCTTGTGTATATGAGCCGTCGATGTACAAATTCCATGTCTTTGTTTCTATATTTACAATTGCGGAATCCAGAAATTCCACTTGAATGGTTTGTGTAGAGGTCAATGGATTTTTAGCTAAGTGATCTGCTATCACTTGTCCTTTTATTTCTTTTCTATCCACATACTCAATGTTGAACCCACTTAATATCATGACCCATTTTGCTATCCTACCCATTAAGGCAGTTTTGCTTACCAAATACTTCAGAGGATCAATTTTGGCAATTAGCTTCACCTTGTGTATCAACATATAATGTCTCAATTTTTGGGATGCAAAGACAACTGCTAGACATACCCTTTCCATAAATGTATAGTTAAGTTCGTATTTGATCAATGTCCTACTCAAATAGTAGATTACTCTTTCTTTCCCCTACTCATCTTCTTGCACCAAAAGCACTCCTAGAGACCTTTCAGTAGTGGATATGTATAATAGCAATGGCTTTCCCTTGATTGGTGGCATTAGGATAGGTGGATTTATTAGATAAGCCTTTAATAAAGTGGAGGCTTGATCACATTCTTCATCCCACATGAAAATAGTATCTTTGTGTAGCAATCTTGTGAATGAATGACATTTTTCAGCCAATTGAGAAATGAACCTTCTTATGGATTGTATTTTTCCTTGGAGAGACCTCATTTGACTTATGTTCTTTGGAATTTCCATATCCATTATTGCTTGTACTTTTTCCAGATCCACTTCAATTCCTTTTGCTGAAACTATATAGCCTAACAATTTTCTGGATTGGACACCTAAGGCACATTTTTTTGGATTAAGCCGCACTTTAAATTGTTCCAACTGGGTGAATATATTTTTCAGAATTTTAAGGTGATCTTCTCTTTTGTGTGATTTTTCCAATCCACATAATCCTCTAGAAATGTGTGCATCATATCATGGAAGATAGTTGTCATTGCCCTTTGATATGTGGCTCTAGCATTTTTAAGACCGAAGGGCATGACGTTCCAACAAAAGGTACCCCAAGGACATGTAAAGGTTGTCTTCTCTTGGTCTTCAGGTGCAATTTTTATCTGATTATATCCACTGAAACCATCCATTAATGAGTACATGGAGTGACCCACTGTCAAGTCAACTATTGCATCAATGCTCAGAAGTGGGAAGTCATCCTTAGGACATGCAAGATTCAAGTCTCAAAAATCCGTGCATACACGAATGGATCTATCATTCTTGGTGACCGGTACATATTAGATATCCATTCAGCATAGGCTATTGCTCTTATAGACCCCACTTTCAACATTTTTTCTAATTCCATCTTGACTAAGAGAGCTATATGTGGGTGCATTTTTCTCAACTTTTGCTTGACGGGCTTAACCCCTGGTTTGACATTCAAATGGTGCATAATGAAGTCAGGATCTAATCCGAGCATGTCGATGTAGGACCATGCAAATTTCACTTGTTGTTCTTGGAAGAACTTGATGAAATCCTTTCTTTCTAAAGGTGTAATTGATGTGGCCAAGTGTATAAAATTTGGATCCAATTCTATCCCAATGTTGACCTTTTATGTCGGCTCTATGAGAATAGGTGACCTTTCTTCCTCATGCTTAGATAGGGTATCCAATCTCTCTTCCTTTGGTGCCACAGTTGGGTTTTCACCATAGGAAACATCCTTTATCTTTACTTTTTTTGGTTCTAGTGCTGCCACATAGTGGTTTTCATCACTAGAACTTTTCATTTTTTTATTATTTTTTTTCATTTTTTTCTTTGGATTAAGAGATTGGACCCCTGCTGCTTCTATCATGTTTGGTTCAAATTCATTGGTGAAAGAGGGCTCAACCACATTAAGGTATTGGTTCATTGCTTGGTCATTTGGGAAATAGAGTAAGTCGCTTGGCTCATTTAGGTCCCAATCAATAAGGTCGGGGTTTAGCAAGGATGAGGTTTCATTTGGAAAAGTATCATCAGTTGGGTTTATGGACATGACTTCATTGGAGGGTTCATACATTGTATCATTTAGATCTATAACGTGAGCTTCCTCAAGATGGTCCATGGAAGAAGGATCAAAGTCCTCTTCACTTGAGTCATCAATGACTTCTACAGGAAATAGCATGGGAAATACAACCCATGGATTAATCCTAACATTCAAATCATCTTCCTCTAAGGGGTCCCAAAAGTCCTCTATCCATGATTGATTAACGGATGCTTGTCCTATATTGAGTTCTTGTATGATGGGATCTTCACGCCTTGGAACTTGTTGCTTTTGAACCTTAGCATAAGTATGTATGGTGACTACTTCTTTATCCTGGCATGATTCATCAGATAAAGTATCCCATTCATAATCTCAGGAATCATCACTATCTACATCCGATTCCAAAATGTTCACTTGAGGATAATAATCCTGCATTGGGCTGGAGCTTTCTCCTTTGTATTGGTAGCCTACTCCTAATATTTCTTCTTTTTCCCTCCAAGAAGGTTCAATGGGCTCTAGTAAACCTCTATTTCTATGGCCTAAGGGTCCTCTTCCCATGTATCCCATTTTCTGCATTATCTCAAATCCTTTTCCATATTGATTGGTTTGAATGTTAATATGCTAGATTCTTTCTATGGGAGTGTACACACTAAAAAGGTGCACTTCTATGAACCATTACATGCAAAGTTGCTCAAGAATGAGGCCTCACAAAGTGGCTCATAGCTCTCTATGCATGGAGTTGCAAGGGACTATGATGTATTTGCTCTCAGCTAGAGCTACAAGCTTGTGACCTTTCTAGTCAACCACACAACGAGAGATTCAAATGAGGACAAGGGCAAGAGTGACAATATCCTCAAGAATCACTATGAAAATGCAATGCAAACTAGTCTATGAAAATGAAAATGCAATGCAACTAAGCTATGAAAATGAAAATGCAATGCAACTAAGCTATGAAATGGAAAGAACAAGTGTTACAAATCCCTCCTATTAAGCTATGTGAGTTAAATCTATTGCATCAAAAGAAACTAAACTAGATGCCATGAAAGCTAAAATGCAAGAATGAAAGACTAAGAACAATAAGGTTTCCAAAAGCTCCAAAAAGTCTCCAAGAATTCTTGCAGCATAAGATTAGTATTCAAAAACATGATCTAAAAATGGAGGAGAGAGCTTTCCTTTTATAAGAAATGCAATGAAATGGACCATTGAGATTAAGAGGCAAAAGTCTTAATCGACGGTGGAGGTTGAAAGAGGAGCAATCCATGTGCACAATTATCCTCCAATGAGAGTGAAGTGTTGACTTTTGAGCCTCATGTGAGACAAAAAGTACTTTTTTCATTTTTGTGAAATAGGAATAATGCTTTATTTGTGGGACTTAGGATAAGAAGAAAAGGTGGGGCTTTTTATTTAATAAAAGGAGAGGAAATATTCCTTTTAATTAAATAAAGACTTAGGATAAATGGTTAGCCCAAGGATAAAAATCCAATATATGATCGAAATTAAGACTTGATCAAGAAATTAATAATGTTCAAAATATTGATTATTGATAAAAATGATTCAGGATTGATAAATCAAATAAATGGGTCCCAAAGTCTAGGCGACCATTTTAGGGTGCATACATTTTCCCCTCTTTGACTAATGTGTGATCGATTTGGGAACACATGTAGTCAAAGAATGAAGTTGCAATGTGAGATTGATTTGGGATCACAAAACAACTCAGATATGAGGTTGATTTAGGATCATATCCAGACAAAGCATAAACAAAGGCCTTTGAACATGAGGTCGATTCGAGATCACATTCAAAGTAAGAGATAAGAATCTCAAATTTGAGCAAAAGCTCACAAAAGATGTCTGAATCAGGAAAATCAAGGAATCAGGGATGAGAATCCCATAAATATTGCCCCCTCGGAATCAAAATTGAAATCAAGTAGAGGAGAGACAGAAAATCGATAAGGTTGATCAAATCATAATAAAATCACAATCGAAGGTAAGGATCAATAGGTTAACCATTAGGCATTGAAACATGCCCTAGTGAGGAAGTAGAAGAATAGAAATAGAAGACTAGAAATAGAGTGGATGAAAGACTAGAAAATTTGAGAGACATGGAAGGAAGAAATTCCACCGAAAATCAAATTATGCCTCAAAAGGTTAGTCAACTGCTTAGAAGAAGGGGAAAACTTTTGAAACGTGACTCGGATTTCAATTTTGAGTTTGAAAATGGATAGAAAATGATGTGATATGAAAGATTAGAAATGAAAAATATGATCAAGAAGAATCAGAAAATGAGCACAGTTGACCAACAGGTCCACGTAAGATGAAAAAAGGAGAGCTCTCTCCATATGCAAGGTGTAGAAACTAAACTAACATGAACCTAGAAATGCAAGCTACTATGAAAGTGGTTGACTTGAAAGGTCACAATGCTTATAGACATCTAATTATTATCATCGAGCATTAGGTAATGTCGTAAGATCATACAATGCACACTAACATAACTATGTGGATATGAATATGATCTTTATCAGAAGAAAATGTGGAAATCTCACCTAGGCATCAAAGACATGGAGGTCAAGATGACTAATGCAGTGAGATCACCTAAGTTTTGATATGGTGAGATTATGCTTGTATCAAGACACATGAAAGTCAGGATAACTAGAAGCATGCACTCACAAAAATAGTCAAGGATAATACCTTGTCAATCCATAATGTCAAGTAAGACCAGCATAAATGCTCATGACAGGTAGGACCAACAAAATATACCCACAAGCAGATAAAGAAATAAAACATGTTCTCATTCCCTCAGTCTTCTAGCTATGCATCATCAAAAACTTCTCAGGGAGAGACCACTCATCAAATAAATCTTCATAGACAACACACAAAGAAAAATAAAGTCAACATATCTCAAGCGAGTTGATTGTTTAAGTGCATGTGTGTTGGTCATAGAGTCAGACTCTGGTTATCACATCTGCAAATGAGAAATATCACATCATACTTAGACTATTGGGAAAGACATCTGATAAATGTTAAGAAACACTCGACGCAAGGGTAGTGTTAAAAAACACTGTTTGGGGTGGTGTTGAAAAACACCTGTTGTGAAATACCCCAAGAGACAAACGCACCTAGAGGACCTATGCTAACAGGTATGCCCCCTAGACAAAAATAAAGACCAATTCCAAACCAAGTCAAATAAGGTCAAGGCATGATGGAAAGTGGCTAAGTGTCGAGGATGCATGTTAACAAATAGGAGTGCAAAGGCCTCAAGCAGCGCCTGTTTCTAGGTTTTCACCACTTGGATTTCTTTTTTCATTTTTTCATTTTTTTCTTTTTTTGTATTTTTTCTACCAAGGTGCCTGTTTCCAGGTTTTCACCAAGGCACTTTTTCTTTTTTATTTTTTAAAATTTTTTTTTCTATTTTTTTTTTTATTTTTTTTATTTTTTTTGTATTTTTTTCAGGACTTTTTATGCTTTTTAGGATTTTTTCAGCATCATATATCAATTTTTTTGGTATTTTTTCATGATCAATAAGTATGTACAAAGGATGCCCCCAGACAAAAATGGGCATCAAGGATAAAACTTCTTTAGGTGCAAAATATTGATGGGATCAGGGAGCTATTCTCCATCAGGATCTGATAGTAAATATGCACCGATACCAAAAGCAGCTATGATGACATATGGTCCAAGCCAGTTAGGTTCAAACTTACCCTTTTGTTCTTTGTTCTGTTGGTTCTTAGGGTTCTCTCACAAAACAAGATCACCTATTTGAAACTCTCTAGGGTGAACCTTCTTGTTGAATGCTTTGGACATACGCTTCTGATACACTCTCATATGATCAAATGAAGCCTTGCACTTCTCATCTAGAAGTTCAAGTTCCTGTAACCTCATGGCACGGTAATCCTCATCTGTTATCAAGCCTTTGAGTGAGACTCTAAGTGAATGTATCTCTACTTCTAAGGGCAACACCGCTTTAGTGCCATAGGTAAGAGCAAAAGGAGTAGCTCCTGTAGGTGTACGAATGCTAGTTCTATAAGCCCATAGTGCGGGATTGATTTGCAAGTGCCAATCCCTGCCATTCTTGTGCACTGTCCTATGAAGAATCTTAAGGATGGTTTTATTGGAAGCCTCTGCCTGTCCATTTCCCTATGGAAAGTAAATGGAGGACCAATGTTGCTTGATTTTAAACTTTTTGCATAAATGTTTTAGGTCCTTATTCTTGAATTGACCTCCATTATCAGTGATAATCTTAGAAGGTATGCCAAATCGGCAAATAATATGATTCAAGATGAACAAAGAGATAGTCTTCCTTGAAGCTACAGAAAGTGACACGACTTCCACCCATTTTGTGAAGTAGTCAGTGGCAGTAATAATGAAATTATGTCCACCTGATGAGTTGGGATGAATCTGCCTAACTAGATCAAAGGCCCAGCACTGAAATGGCCAATGAGAAATAGAAGGAATCAACTCCCTACCTGGAGCATGAATTAGGTTTTCATGTTTCTGACATTTTTCACAAGACTTAGCAAAGGCTACTGTGTCTATCTACATTGTGGGCCAATAGTACCCCACCCTAAGCAACCTTTGGGCCATGGCAAGACCATTAGAATGTCCACCACAAATGCCCTCGTGGATGTCAACTAACGCTTGGTCAGATTCCTCCTTTTCCAAGCACCT
This sequence comes from Chamaecyparis obtusa, assembly GCA_027943335.1. Lineage (NCBI taxonomy): Eukaryota > Viridiplantae > Streptophyta > Pinopsida > Cupressales > Cupressaceae > Chamaecyparis > Chamaecyparis obtusa. Next base: position 968,884 of record BSBK01000170.1, read on the forward strand.
AAGGAGTGTCCCATCTAAACCCCTCCTATATAAATCACCAGAGATAAGGGTGTGGCGAGAGGCATTATGGATGAGGTTTCAACATTCAGAATGGTTGAAAGTGTCAGGGATGATGCCATCGCATAGATATGAATAGATAGCACCATAGCGGGAGGACTCATGTGTGACAAGGGTACAAATGACATGGCTTTCAGATGAGTCAAATATGAGATGATGTAGCTCTTCCACTAGGAATTCAAATCTTGATTCATGTTGTTCCAACTGAAGGAGTGAAGCTAACGTGGCCGTAGCATCTGCAACTTTGTTCTCTATCCTGGGGATCTATTGAAATGTCACAAATGTAAAGTAACATCTCAATGATTTAACCATCTTCTTGTAAGGTACCAATTTATCATCCTTGGTTTGATACTCTTCATTGACTTGGTTGATAATTAACTATGAATCCCCAAAGACATGTAGTTTTGTTATGTTGCATTCTATAGCCATTCTCAATCCATTAGTTAAAGCTTCATATTCTATAATATTATTCGTACATGGGAATAAAAGTTTATAAGACTTTGGAATATTGTACCCATGTGGAGAGACAAATAATACTCTAGCACCTAATCCATTTTGCATGTGGGAACCATCAAAGAACATTTTCCAAGTGCGAGTAGTCATATATAGGATGTGTTCATCTGGGAAGTCCACTTGAACAGGCATACTATCCTCAATTGGGAAATCAGCTAATTGGTCAGCAATAGCTTGCCCTTTTATGGCCTTCCTTTCAACGTACTCTATGTCAAATTCAGTTAAGACCATCATCCATTTAGCAAGTCTACTTGTGAGGGCATCCTTACTAAGCAAGTACTTGAGAGGATCAATTTTTGCAACCAAATGTATAGTATGAGCAAGCATATAGTGTCGCAACTTTTGAGAAGCAAACACCACTGCAAGACAAGACTTCTCAATGTTATTATAATTGATCTCATAGGAGACTAGAGTACGACTGATATAGTATATGGCCCTTTCTTTCCTAGTATTATCTAATTGAGCCAATAATGCCCCCAAGGAAGACTCTATTACTGAAATGTATAAAATCAATGGTCTCCCAGGAATAGGTGGCATCAAAATTAGAGGATTAGCTAAATATTGTTTTATTTGATCAAGGCTCTTTTGGCAATCCTCATTCCATACACAAGAAGCACCCTTATGCAACATCTTATTAAAGGGTTGTGCTCTATCTGCCAGCTATGAGATAAACCTCCTAATTGACTGGAGTCAGCCCTGAAGACTTCTCATCTGACTAATGTTTCTTGGAGGTGGCATATCTAAAATTGCTTGGACCTTTTCGGGATCAACCTCTATACATTTTGCTGATATTATAAATCCTAAAAGTTTGCATGAGGTGACACCAAATGCACACTTATTTGGATTCAATCTAAGTTGAAACTATTCCATGTGATCTAGAATCACTTCCAGATCATCAAGGTGTGTGTCCTATTTTCTACATTTAGCCAAGGTATCATCCACATAATCTTCCATGTTCTGATGCATCATATCATGAAAAATTGTGGTCATAGCTTGTTGGTATGTTGCTCCTACATTCTTTAACCCAAATGGCATGACGTTCCAGCAATAGGTTCCCCATGCACATGTGAACGTTGTTTTCTCTTGGTCTTTGAGAGCTATTTTGATTTGATTATATCCTGAGAAACTATCCATTAGAGAGTATATTTCATAAGCCACTATCATGTCCACTATCATGTCAATGTTTGGAAGTGGAAAATCATCCTTTGGGCATGCTTTGTTTAAATCTCTAAAATCTATGCATATACAAATGGACCCATCATGTTTGGAAACCGGTACTATGTTTGAGATCCATTCTGCATAATCGATGGCTCTGATGAATCCAACTCTCAAAAGATTTTCTAATTCCATTTTGACAAGGAGAGCTACATGCAGATGCATTTTTTTGAGTCTCTATTTCACTGGTTTGACTCCTGGAGCTATGGATAAGTGATGCATTATAAGATTTGTGTCAAGCCCTGGCATGTCTGAGTATGTCCATACAAAATTAATTTTCTTCTTTTGTAAGAATTGCATATATGCCTTGGTTTCTTCTTCTGATAAAGACTGAGCAAGATGAATTATTTGAGGAGCTTCTTTTGTGTTCAAATTAACTGGTTTTGTTGGCTCAATCAATACTGATGATCTATCTTGAAAATAACTCAGCAAGTTATTAAGTACCCCATCCTTAGGCACCTCAAAGAGGTTTTCACCCTCGGATACGTCATTTCTTTTTACTATTTTTAGTTCTGATACTGCCACAAAGTGGTTTTCGCCATCAGACCTATTTGTCTTTTTTTCTTTTTCTTTTATTTTTAGACTAAGGTACATAATATAAGGCTCCATCATACTTGTTGTTGGTTCACTGGTGGAAGAAGCCACAAGTTCAAGAGCATTCAGATAGCAGGCAATTTTGTAATCATGCTGAAAAGTGAGGAATCTAGGCTCTTGATGGTGCTGAGACTAGTCAATTAGGTCATAGTGAACAAGGGGTAGGTCAATGACTGGTTCAATGTTATTTATGTGAAAGGTGTTATCTCTGGTGACCATACAATTGAGATTCATCAAGTCTTCTCCTAAGATACCTAAATTAGGACTCATCCTACCAAACGAAGCTTCGTCCACTAAGGCAATTTGAGGAGTACAATCCTCTAATCCTACACTAAGCTCTCTAGCCACATCAAGTTGAATACTATATGTATGAACAACATCCATGTCCAAATCAACCATTGCATCTGAAAGTGAATCCCATTCAAACTCATGTGAGTCTATTTCTGAATCATCATTTGGGCCTCGTGATGTAGAAGCCTCAAGGTTGGGAAAGGTTTCCCCTTCTCTAATGCTAGCATTGTTACTCTCCATCGTAGCTAGGATAGCAACATTTTCCATTGTCAATTGAGCATTCATATAGTCACTATCCATCGTAGCTGGGATAGTAGGACCGTCAATTATCAAATCTTTTGAATCTCCCCAAAGGAGATTTGTTGAAGGCACCCAATCATCAGACATGTCTTGTTGATTAGAAAGATCAGGTGTGTAGTCTGAATCACTATCATTGTCCATCATAGCTAGGACAGGGACACCTTTCTTCTTCTTATTTTCAAAACCTAAGCCAACTGTTGACTTATTCTTTCATCCAAAAAGGGCATGGTTAAGAGGCTCAGCTTTAGCATCCAACCTATGGCTAAGGGGACCATATCTTAGATAACCCATATTCTTAACCAATGTATACCCTCTCCCATAAGCTTTAGGTGAAGGAGCAAAGTTCTGATTGTGTTGGTATTTTTCCTCATGATAGATCCAGTCTCTTATGGAAACTTCCTCTTTCTCTTCCTGAATAGGAAACGAAGACTCAACAAATTTTCCAAATAATGTCATTGCTGATGATGCAAGTTTCATATTTGGTGATGGTTTCCCATAAGACCTAGGAGAGATTGGCATTTTTGTAAAAAAATCAATTTTATAATCTCCCATCCCAAGATCTATGGTCTTAAACTTCTGCTTGCATTGTTCAAGTGAAATACTAGAACTATCAACTTCCCTATTCAAAGGTACATGTGATCCAATAGAAATATTATTAACTGACAAAGCACTATCTCCAGGTATGCAAATTTCTACAGCATTATGGGGAAACTTAACACACTGGTGATACGTTGATGGGACTGCTTGCATTTTGTGAATCCATGGCCTACCTAGCAAAATGTTGTAGGCTAAAGGTCCAACATCAACAATTTGAAATAATATATCCTTTTCTACTGGGCCAATGCGAATAGGCAAAATAGCCAATCCCTTAGAACTTCTTTCTGCTTCATCATATGCCTTGATTGTGATCTTTTTCCTTGTGTCAATGACTTCTTCAGAATATCCTAGAGCCTTCAACAAGATCATGGTACAAATATTGAGCCCCGCACCCCCATCTATCAATACACGCCTGACATGGGTTTTATGAATCGTGACTTCAATGTGTAAGGCCAAGCTATGTGGGTGACTAATGGATTTGTCATCTTCTTCTGAGAAAGTGAGGTAATGAAGGCTAGCCAAATGGTTGACCATATTCTGGAATTGATCAATATCTAAGTTGTTAGGGACATTGGCTGCTCGCAAAGCATCCTCAAGGACACGCTTATGCTTAGGGGACAATTCTAAAAGTTCAAAAATAGATATCTGCGTGGGTGTACATTGTAATTGGTCAATAAGGTTATAACTTGAATCAGGACCAACAACAGATTTAGGAAGAACACCCCTGGGCATGGGATGCTTAGACTTGCTAGAGCTAGGACCTTTGACAATAACGGGAGCTTGAGACTGACCCCTAGTGATAGCATTGAGGGATTGGGGCATCCTTCATGAGTGAGGACCTCTTAGCACCGCAACAGGTCCTTCATCAGGCATAGGATTTGAATCCACATCATATCCATAAGGATCTTTCCCTCTCATCATGTTGATATTATCATCAGCCACTTCAAGCATGTTAATAACATTTTCAGCATTTGTGTATGTATAGTTAATAGCAGCCTTGCCATGCTTGTTGTTAGAATGCTCTCCTTTCTCATATTTGGGCAAGGGTTCTTTAAAATCCTTATGATCTACATTAGTAGTTAAACCATCAACTTGTAATCATCCACTTTCAATGAGGTCTTGGACAAGATGTTTAAGTCTAAAATAGTTTTCTATATCATGTCCAATTCCATTATGGAAGACACAAAAGGCCTTCTCATCCCACCAATGAGGTTTAGGATCTGGTATGCGGTGCTTGGCAGGATCCTGAGGTTGTGCCAAATTATGAGCAATTAGAGTCTTGAAAATGTTTGCATAGGAGTCCCCAAGTTTGGTAAATTGTCTCTTTTCCTTTTTAGGTTTCCCTTGATACTTGGGTTTATTCTCTTGTTGTCCTGAGGATGCTTGCAGCTTCATGGCTTGGACTGCATGAGAGAGATTAAGAACTCCTTCATTCTTAGGTTGTGAAGAGTCAACAACTCTGTCATTAACCACCTACTTATTCTTATTCCAATGAGAGTTCTTTTTGTCCCTATTACCATTATTGTTGTTGTTTTGGCTATTGTTGTTGTTAGTTGATTTAGCCAAAATCTCTTGTTCTTTTAGGACATCTTCTATGCGACATGCCACTTCTACCATGGTATCAAAAGAATTAAATGGGATCTTCCTGACCTCATACCTTGGCTCCGGCACTAAGTTACTAACAATGATGTCTATTCTTTCCTCCTCAGGAATTATCCTTGGATATTTTGAGCACAAACGTCTCCATCTTTGTAGGAAAGTGACAAAAGGTTCTCCCTGATTTTGTTTAAGCTTGCACAAATCAAGCATTGTGACCGACCTTGATAGATTATAAGAAAAATGTTGAAAAAATCTTTGGACAAGTTCTTTAAATGAATTTACTAGAGGAGTAAGGTTGGTGAACCATTCCATGGCTTGACCTTTGAGACTCCTTGGAAATAATCTCATCAAGTAGGAGTCTTCATGATGAAAGGCAAAGCTCATTATATAGAATTGTCTAACATGGTCATGAGGATCACCAATGCCATCATATTTGTCATAAGTTGGGAACTCAACCTTCTTAGGAAATTCAATCATCACCACACTTTTGTCTATAGGGTTGGGACATATGGAGTCCAAATTAAATACGCTCTTAGGAGCCCTCATCCTTTCTATATCCTTTTGCATTTGCATGATCACCTCATCGGTTGAAGGATTATATTTCTTAATCTTTTGGTGGACATCAAAATTATATGGAACCTTATCACCTTTGTTGATAAGGCTTTCTAGGAATTGATCTTTGTTTTGTTCCACATATCATTCCACATATGCTTGAAAGGATGGTTCTTGTTGCATAGTCATAAAATTCATATGATCAAATTTGGCATAACTTCCTCCATGTTGTGAGCCATGATGTGCTCATTGGGAGGGTTGCTTTGAATGTCTATGAGGTGATTGTCTCCTATGAGGATCATATCTTGAAGCCCTTCTTCCTCTAGGACTTGGGGATCGTGAGGGTGTCCTTGATCTTCTTCTAGGACTTGGCAAAGGGGTAGATGGGGGTGAGTTGGTCCCACTATTGGTACCCCTCCCATTGAATCGGCTTTGGAGTTGTTGTGCATAAAGTCTATCCTCTTCTTCTTGGGTGACTCTTTTCTGTATGTCCAATAATGCATGTTCCTCTTCTTCTAGTTGTCTGAATTTCTCCTTTTTAGCAGCTTGTTCATCCAAATAGGCTTGCTTCTCCCTCTCAATGCTTTTCAATCTCGTATTTGCATATCGAGAGGTATCTTTAAGTGGAGAGGATGGTCTCAAATGCCTTATTGCATTGGTTGTGTTTATGTGGTGATCACTAGATTCATTGTTCTGGTCCTCGTGTTGTGACCTTGAATCTAAGTGAGTTTGCTTATGATGTCTCTCGGCTCGTTGGTGAGCATCAAAATACCTCACATTGTTGGGAGGTGACCCAGGTGGACTAGCATGAGAAGAACCACCGTACTCTCTCCTATGCCATTGGAAGATATCCTCAAGAGTTTGATTCATGGCTTCTCTTTGTTGTTGAGTGAAAGTGCAACTCATGTCCATGCTTGATGAAAGTGGTACAAAAGAGGTGCTCACTTCACTAGGATTATCTTTTGGATTAAAAAAAACCTTAGATTCACTCTTAGGCGATTGATCAAAAAGGGGTCCTTTTCCCTTATGCTATCGACGAGTCTTAACTGGTGGTAACTGGCTAAAGGCAATAGGGGGTTGCTTCCCTTGATTGACTTGGTACCTTGTTGTAACTGACATGAAAGAAAGATACTCTCAATGATAAGATGACCTCTCAAAGTGTCAGCACCAGACGAGGATAATCAAAGTCCTCTATTGTCCAAAGAGAAATGAAAAGATAGAAAAGGGGCTTTACCAACACTGTCAAAGAGGTGCTTCAAATCAAAGGGTGACAACCCTTGCACTTTTGAACTAGGAGGTTGGACTAGGCCAAAATATAATTGAAATCAAGATTTAAATGAAAGCGATTTGGACAATAAGAGCACTAAAATTTTCCAAGAATGTAGCTGACAATCCTAGAGATGAACCTTGGCACCAAGAATGGCCTTCTAATTTGACAATTATTCCCAAAGTGATTTCCTAAATTGGATGATGCTATCCTAGAGGACTAAAACCAAAAATGTCGAGTCAAGACAGGTCTCAAACGACAAAGCAAGAAGCCTACTCCAAGACCTAACCTGACTAACAGTAATTGAAACTGATCAAATTGCACGCACGGTAGAAATTAACCAGGTGATATACTCCGGGCTACCAGGGTGATTGATGAAGGGTGCTCCCCTTAATACCACAAACACATAACAGAAACGGAGAAACCACAACAATATGCAAGAATAGAAAATTGGCTTCTTATTATCTCCACAAATGTGGAATTACAAACTTTTAGAATTACAATATGCAAAGCCACATGGGCATTCCCTTACAATATTCTTTAGGATAAAGCCTTGAATCAATACCTAGATCTACTACCCAGAACTATTCTGAACTGCCTAAGACAATAATACAGCCTTCCTTATATAGGCAATTTTTCACCGCCTGGGAAGGTTCCAGAATTTTAGCCAATAAGGCCAACCAAACTTAGAATTAATTTATTTTACATTTCATTACATCATAGTCGGCTCAAGATAACCTTTGAAACCCGAACAAAAATTTTGAAGAAAATTATTTTTCGCCATTTCAGGTGGCCCGACTTCCGAAGACCATAAGTCATCACCAGTTGACCTGATCGGCTATTATAACCCCATTTCGAAAATGCCACGAAGTGCTCTACAGGCTTGACTTGCGCAAGCGCCTGTCACCCAAATTTTTGACCTCATTCGGGGCCTCTAAAGCCTTCAAAACTAAGTTCAAAGTTTCTGTACCCTGCTGCCAATATCGAAAATCTTCAATATCTTCCAATATACACTTGATCTGGCAATAAAACTTTACTGGCAGACTTATATGACCAAAATGAACCTCCAAGAAAGAAATCAGATCATTCTGAGCACATACGAAAATTACCAAAAATAGTAACTTTCCATAAATAGCAGCTCTGCACAAAATAACCCTTATTGAATATAAAAACATAAATATTTTTGGGTGATGCAAGATTGCTCTTACACCCAGGATGCTCCTGCATCAGACACCCGGGGTAATTTGAGAAGTGACCCTGTCACGACTCAGGTGTGTAGAGGAAAACCAAGACGGTTAACCTCCTCCTTTGTTAGCCATGATGAATCTTCAACAGGTCGTCCTTTCCACTTGACCAGATATTCTTCATATGTCCTGTTCCTTATGCTTCTGCCAACACGACTATCCAGTATATCTTCAATCTCCTTAGTGTCTAAACTAGTTGCTGGAATACTCCACTGTGCTGCTGTGATCTCATCTTCAACACCTCCTTCATGATACTCTGTCAGATCTGAAATGTTAAACACTGGTGAAATATTTAGCTCAGTAGGCAATTCTACCTCATATGCGTTTCCTGAATCATGTTTCTTCAATATCCTGCATGGTCCAAACTTCTTCATTTTCAGCTTGTTATATGTACCAATTGGAAACCACTCCTTCCGCAAATGAACCATGACTTCATCACCAACCTGAAATTCCTTATGCCTCCTTTTCTCGTCTGCCTTAGCCTTATACTGTGCGTTCATCTTGGTAATATGCTTCCTCACCTCCTCATGGACGTTCTTCAAGTGTTCTGCAAAATCCTCAGCTTCAGCACTACTTATTTCTCCTTTATCTATCTTCCTCAATTCAGATGCATTTCTTGGACTACCTCCATATACAATCTGGAATGGTGATTTACCAGTGCTCCTATTGACAGAATTATTATATGCAAATTCTGCCTGTGGTAAAATCAAATCCCATCCCGTTGGCTTATCTCCAACCAAACATCTCAGCAAATTTCCCAAACTCCTATTCACCACCTCTGTCTGTCCATCAGTCTGTGGATGATGTGATGAACTAAACTTCAAATCTATCTTCAACTTCTTCCACAATGTACGCCAGAAATATCCAACAAACTTAGTGTCCCGATCTGAAACTATGGTCCTTGGCAAACCATGAAGTCTCACTACTTCTCTGAAAAACAATTCTGCTACATGAACAGCATCATTAGTCTTCTTGCAGGGAATGAAATGTGCCATCTTTGAAAATCTGTCAACTACTACAAAAATTGAATCATGTCCCCGCTGTGTCCTCGGTAAACCAAGAACAAAGTCCATGCTGATATCCTCCCAAGGCTTCTCTGGTACAAGTAATGGCTGATACAATTCTGTATTCTGCTTCACTCCTTTCGCCATCTGACATACTCTGCAACTCTGTACAAACTTCTTCACATCTTGCTGCAATTGTGGCCAATAATAATTCTCACCAACCAAAGCAATGGTTTTATCACGACCAAAATATCCAGCCAATCCTCCACTATGCTTCTCCTTGATGAGATTCTCCCTCATAGAACTTCGTGGAATGCACAACTGACTCCCTCTGAATAGCATATCATCCTGGATGATGAAATCCAACCATTTCGTCCTGTCTAGAGTAACAGGTTCTGTACAAGCTTTCCAAGCTTCACCAAAATCAGGATCCTCTGGATACAAATTATTGAGTTCCTTGAACCCAACCACTTCAATCTGCATTTCTGTCAGCAATAGTTGCCTTCTGCTAAGAGCATCTGCAACCCTATTAGACTTTCCACTCCTGTGTTTCAAAACAAATGTATAACTCTGCAAAAACTCAACCCATTTCAAATGCCTCTGATTCAACTTTCTTTGACTATTCAAATATTACAAAGCTTGATGATCAGTATACAAAACAAACTCATTAGGAAGCAGATAATGTCTCCACTTCTTTAATGCCTGAACTATAGCATAAAATTCTTGATCATAAACAGAATATTTCCTCTTGGCATCATTTAACTTCTCACTGAAATAAGCAATAGGTTTACCTTCTTGGCTCATAACAGCTCCTATTGCAGTACCACTAGCATCACAATCTACTTGAAACACCTTATTAAAATTTGGAAGTGCTAAAACAGGTTGTTCTATAACTTTTTGTTTCAATAATTGAAAACTCTTTTCTGCCCCATTAGTCCACTTAAACTCTTTTCTATCCCCTCTCATTGTTTCAGTCAAGGGTCCACAAATACTGCTAAAATTTTTGATAAACTTTCTGTAAAAGCTAGCCAAACCATGAAAAGATCTTACCTCAGTAGCACTCCTTGGAGTAGGCCATTCAAGGATAGCCTGTACCTTCTCTGGGTCCATTTTTAGACCTTCTGCTGAAACTACAAATCCCAAATACACTAACTCTTTCTTCACAAAACTGCACTTCTTCAAATTAATCAACAATTTCTCTTCTCTCAGCTTCTCAAATACCATACGAATATGCATCATATTCTCCTCCAATGTCTTACTAAAGATCAAAATATCATCTAGATAGACAATGACAAACTTACCTAGAAATTCTTTCAGAACCTCGTTCATGAGCCGCATGAAAGTGCTCGGTGCATTGGTTAGCCCAAAAGGCATGACTAACCACTCATACAGTCCTTCCTTTGTCTTGAAGGCAGTCTTCCATTCATCTCCTTCTCTGATCCGAATCTGACGATATCCACTTTTTAGATCTATCTTTGAAAAATACACAGCTCCACTCAAACAGTCCATAATATCATCCATTCGTGGCAATGGAAACCTGTACTTGATTGTGATCTTGTTTATTGTCCTAGAATCTGTACACATCCTCCATTCTCCATTTTTCTTTGGTGCTAATACCGCTGGTACAGCACAGGGACTCAAACTCTCACGGATCAATCCTTTCTGTAACAACTCATGTACTTGTCTGTTCAACTCCTCACTTTCTGCAGGTGTCATTCTGTGTGCTGCCTTGTTCGGCAAACTCGCTCCTGGGATCAAGTCCATCTGATGATTGATCTTCCTGACTGGTGGTAATCCATCAGGCACGTTATCGGATACAATATCCTGAAACTCATTCAACAAATCTACAACTTCTACAAGAACATCTTCTACTTCCTCTTTACCAGCTTTTGGAATTAAAGAAAAACATACATGCTCATGCCTCATACCATCTAGGAAATTTCTTCCATCAACAAGAGTTATCCTTGCAGTACCACATACCTTTTCTTCAGTCTCCTTCAATGGTTTTAGCTTATGTCACACTCCATCCTTTGTCAGGGAATAGGTATTCACACGACCATCATGTACAACACATCTGTCAAACTGCCATGGTCTACCCAACAACATATGACATGCATCCATAGATATGATATCACACAATACCTCATCTTGGTATCCGCCGATCTTGAACTTTACCGGGCACTGTTCACTGACCATGACCTTGTGGTCATCCTGCACCCAGGAAATCCGATATGGATGTGGGTGTTTCTGTCTCTTGAGCTTCAACTTTGTCACCATCTCTTCTGACACCAAATTGTCAGTGCTTCCACTATCGATAATCACATCATAGCATTTACCCTCACACTTGCATCTAGTGCGAAACAGGCTCCTCCTTTGTTCAGGTTCATTCTCACCACTCAGCAAGACTCTTCTATTAATTAGCATTTCTCCTCTTTCAGCATCTTCAGAATTTGATGATCTAGCATCTTCATCGACATGTGCAACTCTGGCCTGGCCTTCATTTCTCCTATCTATTCTGCCTTGGCACTGAGGACATTCAAATGCCCTGTGACCTTCTTCTCCACAGTGAAAACATGTTCCACGGAAGCCACCTCTTCCAGATCCTTGTCCTCTTCCTCTCCCTCTTTGATCTCTATTATTCTGATCCTGGAAGCGATTGAAATTATTTCCTCGCTGATTCTGACTGCTACTGGCCTCATCCTTCTTTTTCGGATCTTCATTTCGGCCACCATATGACCGTCCACCAGATCATCCACTGCGACCTCTTCCGTTTTGTCTGCTCTCAAACTTCTTGTTCAACTTTTCCTCTACTTTTAGGGCAAACTGGTATGCCTCTTCAATACTATTCATTCGAACCAGATTCAGCTCCTCCTGAATGCTTGGCCTTAACCCATTAAGGTATCGGGCAACTTTCTCCTTATCAGCTTCTGCATGGCCTGTTCTGATGAGAAGTCGATAGAACTCCTCTGTATACTCCTGAACAGATCTTCCTGCTTGCTTCAAACTCTGCATTTTCTTCAGTAGGTCAAGCTCATAATCAACATGAATGAACTGTCACTTCAATTTATCCACCATCCGATCCCATCTCGTGATTTTCTCCTTTCCCCTTCTATTTCGCTCCAACTGAATCTCTTGCCACCATATCTTCGCATGACCTTTCAGTCTGGCCTTCACAAATTTGACCCTATCAAGATCCTCAACATCTTCATACTCAAAATATTCTTCACATTCATTGATCCAGTCGATCAATTCCTCTGGGTTAAGATTTCCAGAAAATGTAGGAACCTCAATCTTAGGTCTTTTCCCAATCTTGGAAATCGCCCGAAAAAGTCTTTCTTCCTCCTGGTTCACAATTTCAATTTCTCCTTCTTGATATTCTTCTTCGGCTTCATCCTCACTTTCGTCTCTGACATTAAGACTCATTCCTCTATGAATCTCTTCTTGCAATGCTCGCACTTGTCTCTGTAGCTCTCTAACCTCAGGTGTCACAGCACCAGGTCTTCCGCCACGTTCTCTTCATGGAGGCATTTTCGTGATGCGTGCTGAAACCCTAACCACGGTCCTGGTGCAAACTGCCTCACAGTCGGCGATCTGTTTACACACTCAAGAAAACCTACTTTGATACCACTTGATGAAGGGTGCTCCCCTTAATACCACAAACACATAACAGAAACGGAGAAGCCACAACAATATGCAAGAACAGAAAATTGGCTTCTTATTATCTCCACAAATGTGGAATTACAAACTTTTAGAATTACAATATGCAAAGCCACATGGGCATTCCCTTACAATATTCTTTAGGACAAAGCCTCGAATCAATACCCAGATCTACTACCCAGAACTATTCTGAACTTCCTAAGACAATAATACAGCCTTCCTTATATAGGCAATTTTTCACCGCCTGGGAAGGTTCCAGAATTTTAGCCAATAAGGCCGACCAAACTTAGAATTAATTTATTTTACATTTCATTACATCATAGTTGGCTCAAGATAACCTTTGAAACCTGAACAGAAATTTTGAAGAAAATTATTTTTCGCCATTTCAGGTGGCCCGACTTCCGAAGACCATAAGTCATCACCAGTTGACCCGATCGGCTATTATAACCCTATTTCAGAAATGCCACAAAGCGCTCTACAGGCTTGACCCGCGGAAGCACCCGTCACCCAAATTTTCGACCTCATTCGGGGCCTCTAAAGCCTTCAAAACTAAGTTCAAAGTTTCTGTACCCTGCTGCCAATACCGAAAATCTTCAATATCTTCCAATATACACTTGATCTGGCAATGAAACTTTACTGGCAGACTTATATGACCAAAATGAACCTCCAAGAAAGAAATCAGATCATTTTGAGCACATACAAAAATTACCAAAAATAGTAACTTTCCATAAATAGCAGCTCTGCACAAAATAACCCTTATTGAATATAAAAATATAAATATTTTTGGGTGATGCAAGATTGCTCTTACACCCAGGATGCTCCTGCATCAGTGATACACCTACAACTGGGTGATACTTCACTTTATACCAGGCGATAGACCTTACAATAGCCGAGCGATAAACACCAGGCAGGTTGGGCGATAGTCTATTTGGGGTGAACTATTGCATGATATTTCCTCTCAAAGCAGGTGATACTTTTTGGACCCGCGAAGTATCGCATGATATTTCACTCTAAAGGGTGTGATACTGTTGCAAAATTGCTTAACTCTTGACCAGAACTGTGTAAAATTTGCATTTTCGGGTCTGTTTGGTCAAAATTTTTGGTCTGAGGGTTGATGTTCTCGATCTCAATCACAATATCAGTAGAATTTTGGTAGGTTTGAAAATAGTGAGGGATCCAACATGTCTCAAACACTTGAAACAAGGGCAAAAGCAACTTTGCCAAGACAAACACTTGTGATATCAGAATTGAAAAAGCACCCTATGAATGCTACCGATTGTTTGTATGTAAGAACGTTTACACTAGCATCACACAACCAAAGACAATTCAAGCAAATCCATCCTAAAAAGGTTAAGCCTCGATACTTACCAACTTAGCCCACAACTTGATGTCCCCTTGCCTCACACCAAGTGGTTACCCACAAGAGATATTGGCTTTGTCGTGGAAGTGTCAAATGACACAACCAAAGGGACACATACGGTGAGTATCTTAAGGTGATCTGGGTAAACCACTTGGATCAATCTTTGCACTAAGAAGATAAGTGGCTAAATAAGGTGGCTTCTATCTAATGGTTCTTAATAAGGATTTCCGTTCACAACACCCCTCTTGCTCCTCATAAAGGACTAGGACCTCGCGGCCTCAAGAGTACCTTAAGCATTCTTGTTCAATGTTTTCCCCATGGTCGCAATCCCATGAGCTACTCACATCAAATGAAGATAAGTGTTATGTCTACCAAGGTTTTTGGTGTCCTTGATAGCCTTGAGATTATAGTGAGTTGGAATCACTTGCCACTAAGGAAAATGATGACAAGGTTGTCCCCACTTGAGTCGTTCCTCTTGATTGCTCAAGAGTAGGCCCGCTAAAGGATTCCTAAACTAAACAAAATAGATAATTTATGAGGTTCAAAGTTTTTGGTTCACCTCAAGGGTGAAGAGCATACTCCCCTATCTCAAAAATTTCTCCCAAACACACCAAGCAAAGAGATTCAATTACTCCCTTGCTTCCAAAACCTTAAGATGGGTTAAGATTTTCTGATTCACCTAAAGGTGAAGAGCATACTTCTCCTACCACCTCAAAATCCCTTTTACAAGGTATTAAAGTTCCTAATACAATTAGTGAATGCCACACTTGAAAGGAAATAAATCACAAGCAAAAATTTTATTTTTTTTGTTTTTATGCTTTTTGGGCAGCCCTGCAAAAACTGTTAGTAGCCCTCTTTGACATGCAATTTTTGAAAAATTTCTTAAGCAAAGGCACCTACAACCACAACTAGTTAGGCCCACAAGGTTAGAAAAATCCAAAATCTAACAATGGTTAGCACATGAAAAATCAGATAATCTGCAAAAAATGACTGATCAAATGACAAAATCTGAAAATGAAACCATCATGGTTGGATTAGGCACGGAAAGACCTTTCCAATGATATATCACACTTAGATTTTTGATACCATTTGCAAAAATTTCTCAAAAATGGGTGCCTATTTTCTCGTGTGAAGAAGCATAGAAGCTCACGTGAGATAGAACACAGGCCCGCACGAGGAAGCACAGAAGCTCGTGTGAGATAGAATGCAAGCCCACAAGAGGAAGTACAGAAGCTTGCATGAAATTGAATATAGGCCCGCGTGAGGAAGTACAGAAGCTCACGCAAGACTTTGTGACAGTGACGCACGAAAGTACAGATAGCGCACGAAAATCACAAAAAAATTAGAAGAGCCGAAACATGCAGCAGAAATGCAAGAAAAAAAAGAGGACAAAATAGAGCTATCTTGCCCCACGGTGGATGCCAAAAATGTACATACTAAAATGGTGTACTTCTATGAACCATTACATGCAAGGTTTCTCAAGAATGAGGCCTCACAAAGTGGCTCATAGCTCTCTATGCATGGAGTTGCAAGGGACTATGATGTATTTGCTCTCAGCTAGAGCTACAAGCTTGTGACCTTGCTAGTCAACCACACAACGAGAGATTCAAATGAGGACAAGGGAAAGAGTGCCAATATCCTCAAAAATCACTATGAAAATGCAATGCAAACTAGCCTATGGAAATGAAAATACAATGCAACTAAGCTATGAAAATGAAAATGCAATGCAACTAAGCTATGAAATGGAAAGAACAAGTGTTACAAATCCCTCCTATTAAGCTATGTGAGTTAAATCTATTGCATCAAAGGAAACTAAACTAGATGCCATGAAAGCTAAAATGCAAGAATGAAAGACTAAGAACAATAAGGTTTCCAAAAGTTCCAAAAAGTCTCCAAGAATTCCTGTAGCATAAGATTAGTATTCAAAAACATGATCTGAAAATGGAGGAGAGAGCTTTCCTTTTATAAGAAATGCAAAGGAATGGACCATTGAGATTAAGAGGCAAAAGTCTTAATCGGCAGTGGAGGTTGAAAGAGGAGCAATCCATGTGCACAAGTATCCTCCAATGAGAGTAAAGTGTTGACTTTTGAGCCTCATGTGAGACAAAAAGTACTTTTTTCTTTTTTGTGAAATAGGAATAATGCTTTATTTGTGCAACTTAGGATAAGAAGAAAAGGTGGGGCTTTTTATTTAATAAAAGGAGAGGAAATATTCCTTTTAATTAAATAAAGACTTAGGATAAATGGTTAGCCCAAGGATAAAAATCCAATATATGATCGAAATTAAGACTTGATCAAGAAATTAATAATGTTCAAAATATTGATTATTGATAAAAATGATTCAGGATTGATAAATCAAATAAATGGGGCCCAAAGTCTAGGCGACCATTTTAGGGTGCATACAGGGAGTACTTGAGGTATCATCTTTGTCATGATAAAGCCATTTAAGGACTTCATCTTCCTCCTTGTTGAATGTTTCTTTGTCACTTTCTCTCATGAAGTAAGAGTTATACTTATGAGATAGATGTTCTTTTGATGGTTTCACATGTGTTTTTGGAGATGTGGGCAAGTCAAATAAGGAAATAGAGTATTCCCCTACCCCTTTGGAATTGATTTTACATTATTTTTCAAATGTATCCATCATCTCACTCATTTTTTTGTAGTTGTCCTTTTTAGATTTATCCTTTTCTTTTGTGGTGGGTTTGTAAAGTGCTATCTTTGATTTAGGTGCTTGATATGAATCTTCATTTGGAGTTGGACCCTCGTAGCTCACTTTTTCCTTTCCTTTAGTTGATGTCGTTGAGCTAGCTTGAGGAGGGTTTGAAGTAGCACTTAATGTTAACATGGGATCATCCATTTTGATATCTTCAATGGTGGGTCTTTGGATAATTCCTTCTCGGTTATGGGGAATAAATAGCTCATGAAGAGGTTTAAGTGCATTGCAATATTGGAATGGATTTGAGTCCCCTCCAACCGTGATTTCCTCATCCATGTATGAAAATTTGATGCATTGGTGGTACGTGGATGGAACCGCTTACATCTCATGGATCCATGGTCTCCCCAATAAAATGTTATAAGTTAGTTTCATGTCCAATACTTGGCAATTTGTGTCCTTTCTAATAGGCCCCCCTTGAATGAGAAATATGATCATGCCTTTAGAGGCTCTTTCAGCTTCATCATAGGCCTTTATGGTGATTCTTTTTGTAGGGTCAATGCAGGACTCAGATAATCCTAGGGATTTGACAAGACTCAATGTGCAGATGTTAAGACCAGCTCCCCCATCTATGAGAGCTCTTTTGACCCTATGTCTTTCAATCAAGACCTCTATATGCAATGGTAGATTTTGGGGATGGGTAATAGACATGTCATCCTAGTTTGAAAATGAAAGGCAATGAGGTGCAATGAGATGACCTACCATGTTTTGAAACTTCCCCTCTTCTAAGTTAGTAGGAACATTCATCTCCACTAGAGCTTTCTCTAAAATTTCCTTATGGTTGGGAGATAGATTTAATAGCTCCAAGATGGAGATTTGTGCTGGAGTTCTTTGTAGCTGATCTACCAAGCTATATAGTTTTACTGCTATAGAAGATTGCTTGATCACAATGTTGGATTGTGGAGGGCTAATAGGTTTAGGATCAACTCCTTGTAGGGTAATCCTTCAAGTCTGCCCCCTGGTGATAACATTAGATGTCTCTTTTTGGGGCTATTCTTTGATCACTATAGCATTCACAACATTATCATAGGGTGGCACAAAATTAATGTTATTGCTGCTTTGTTTCTTTCCATTGGATGATTCTCCTTTGTCATGTTTATAGAAGGGTTGTTTGAAAGCCATGTGGTCTTCATTGCTTTGAGGTTTATCAATGGTGATCATGCCACTATCAATCAAGTCTTGCACCACATTCTTTAGCTGCAAGCAATCATTGGTCGTGTGCCCTTGAATTCTATGGTATTCACAATGGCTATTTGCACTCCACCAGCTAGGCTTGTTGTGTGGCTCATAAGGTTGAATGCTAGGTAGATTAATGATGTTGTTAGCCATGAGGGTCTTTAATTCTTTTTCAAGGGGTTCACCAAAAGGTGTGAAGTTCCTCTGAGGTGTTAGTACCAAGAATTTATTAGATTTATTAGTCCTTTGATTATTTCCTTGATTACCACTATTAGCATTATTGTTGAAATGTGCCTTGGAGGTCTAGTTTGCATTATTCACTTGATTAGGTGTTCTTGTAAGAGCAAATGGAGTCACCTTCAAATTACTAGAATCCACAACCCCATCATTGACTACTCCCTTATTGTTATTCTTCAATCCATATTGATTATAGCTATTGGACTAATTCTTATTCTGATTATTGTTATCATTGGAGTTATTGTTGTTGGAGTTATTCTTGTTATCTTTATAAAATTTCAACTCTCCACTCTTAACCAACACTTCTTCTGTCATTACTCCATTCTCTATGAGGTCTTGGAAGGTCTTGGGACATTGCATCCTCAATCAGTAGTTCATCTTGTTGCTCAAGCTATTAATGAATATATCCATTTTCTCCTTTTCGGGCACACTCCTAGGATACCTAGCAAATACTATCCTCCATCTTTGTAAGAAAGTGAGGAATGCCTCTCCATCCTTTTGTTTAGTATTACATAATGTTATCATCATGACCTCATGCTTGATGTTGTATGAGTAATGGGCCACAAATTTTGAAGCTAGTTCTTCAAAGGTTTTTATGCCAGATGGTAATTTAGAAAACCACTCCATGGCCATACCTCCTAAGCTTCTTTGGAATAGTCTCATTAAATAGGTGGTATCGTGCATGAACTCCAAGCTCAATGCACAAAACTCTTGTAAGTGATCTTGTGGATCCGACGTCCCTTCATACTTGTCATACTTGGGAAACACTACATTGATCAGGAATGGTGCCATTACTAGACTTTTATCAAATGGGAATGGACACAATGCTTCGATAGAAAAGGGTTTAGGAGCCCCACTTTGCTTGATTATATCTAGTTGTATTTGAAATATCTTAAATTTCTTGTTCATGATGTCAATGGTACTCTCTTCAACTTCTGGTGGTTTAAGATGATTCACATCATAATCTCGTGGAAGCTTAAGACCTACTTAGGCTAGGTCCATGAAATACTTCTCTTTATCCCTTTCCATTTCTTTTTCCATGAGTCTTATGAAATAGGGTCACTGAATGGCTTCATCAACCTTGTCATCGGTTGCATCATCGATAGTTGGTTCGGTATTAGTTCTTTGGTTAGTGGTATCAATTCCTTGAGTGTTTTGATCCATCCCTCCACTATTGGTATTGCCTTGATTATTCATGTCAATACCTCCATTATTTGCATCACCTTGGTTGTTTGGGTCAAGGCCACTATTGTTGTTATTACCTAAGCCATCGTAGTACATCATGTTGTCTTCCACTTCTTGTTCGGGTGATTTTTGGGGTACTCTTGGGGTGGTAGAATCATCACCTGGGTAAGGGAGCTCTTGCCTCAAATAAGTCCCGTCTACTTGCAAGGTTTGCTTGATGTAGTAGGATCTAGTAAAAGTAGGCATGAACAAACCCCTTGGAGAATAAGAGTCAATATTGCCCGTGGTCGAATCCTTGTGAAATTTACAAAAATTGTGTAGAACCAAGATTTATGACTAGGCTAGATATTGGAACAGTAACAACATAAAAAAGGGTATCTGAATATGTGATCAAAATTTTTTGAGCCCCTTGGTAAGTACTTGTTATTTTCCCTTTTGTGTTCTGGGTGTCACTTTTCTGAGTGTAGGCGTGACTTAAAATATTATATGCGTGAACTAGAATTATGTTAGGTGGCACACTGCAGGCATGCAGGCAGCACTCGACTATTGATAGGCATTTTTTCAGTGTTTGCAGGTGTCACTTAATATATCTGAGGCATGACTTTACGGTTGATATGCATTTTTTGAATAGTCACAGGTGTGACTTTATTGTAGACAAGCATTATTCAAGCGTTATTTCTCTGTGCACAGGCGACACTTTGCTGACCAAGGTGTAAATTTTGGGTTTTAAAAATTGCAAGATCAGTTTTTTGGAATTGTCTCATTTGAAAATGGAACACAATCGCAATACACACATCAATTTTTAACCATGTCCCTAAAACACACTAAAGTGTATATTCTTGATCATTTTCCACAAGTATAGCACAAGAAATAATTCCAAGCAGCCTACCTATAGTCAATTTTGGCTTTTAACATTTTGACTCTATGAGGTGGCTTGCTATTTATCAAGGATTTAACGTAGATTCCGTTCAAATAGATCTTAAAATTTTATCCACCAAGTATGTTAAGGGGCTTCCCACATGCATAAAAATACCATTTGGCACAATCTGCGAGGACTACTAGAGGAAGTTCAAAAAAATTAAAATCCATTTGTCACACACCCCATTAAGGATGTATGTGTTTCATTTTATAAGTGGATGGATTCCCGCAACAAAAGTGAGTGTATCCCACTTTGGGTTGTCCCTCTCACTGGCCTTGTTAAGGCAAACTCGAGAGGCAAGCCCACTAATTCTCTAGCATGTTCATTCAAAGCAAGGAAAGTGGAGTTAAGGTCAAGCTTTTGGGAATTTGGTTCACCGAAAGGTGAAGAGCATATCCCTAACTTTTCCTTTAATTCCCAAACACAATTAGCAATGTTCAATTGATTTCACCCACTAACTATAGGGATTTGAATATTTCTACTCTCTTCCACAAACAAGGGGCTTTGATTTTATGTGCTCAATTCCTTAATCCTTCTTAATTACTAGATTCTTGAAATGCATCAATGCCACAAGTTAAGGGAAAATATTGACTAGTTGAGGCTTACCTTTTCCTTGTAGCTAACCAAGGTTAGGGGCATTTTTGTGTGATTTCATTGTTTTTATCCTTACCTTTGCAATATCTCCTTCCAAATGTGCTTTTCCACTAGCAAGTTAGTCAACACCTACAAGCACAACTCTTTAGGCCCACAAGTGTTAGTACAACAAAACCAGGTATAATCTGCAAGTAAATTTATGTCCTAACACAACAAATCAAAACTAGAAAGTAGAAAACCTAAATCTTGCAAAGAAGAATTGAAAACAGTCACTTCCAAGCTTGGGTGAGAGTTTATGCTGGTAGAAGTTCGCACGATACTTTGCAATATAGGTGTGTGATACTTTTGTTTCAGGCGACACTTCACACGACACCAGATGACAAAGTGTTATATAGCTGGGCAATAGAGTTCTGTATGGGCGTACAATACTTTTGACTGGCAAAGCATCGCATAGATATCTAAGAAATTATCGTACGATACTCTGTCAGAAAATACAAAAAGAAAGCCGAAACAACAAGATAACAATGACAAAAATGCAGCAGAAATGCAAGGAAGAAAAGGCAAAACAGACTTGTTCTACCCCACGGTGGGCGCCATTTGTGTGTGAATATTTTGCACCTTCATGAAATTAGGATTAATATCTAACAATCTTAACAAATACAATGGAAATTTAAACTAAGAATTGCATATGAATCCATGACATCTCATGGCTCTCTAATTAGATGTGGTAAGTAGAGCTCTTAGCTTAATCTAGCTCAATAACTCTCAAATTGATACAAAGATAATTCAAATGCTCTCAAATGCTCTTGATTGCTATGAAATTGACTATAATGGTGATGCTTTGCAAATGAATTTATCAGATCATTATTGCTCTCAAAATGCCTCATACTTATAGTAAATTCTCAAGGGTAGGGGGTAGAGTGAATTAACCATGATTTACCTTTGGTTGAGTGAAAAACTTTGCAATGTTCATAAATGGGGGGACAATTTAAATGTTTGTCTCAAAGCTTTGGACAAAAGGACAAAATTGAGTGGTTGAGATTGAAACTTTAAAATGAGTGACCAAGATTCATTCTTTTTGAGTGATTTGTGTCTTTTTGTCCTCAATTTTCATTGGTTGCTCAACTTTGTTGAAAGATATTAGGATTAATTAAATTCAATTAATTAATTAAATTTAGCCATGTAAGGGAATAGGTTAATTTTGATTTTTAATTAAACAACTATACAATTAATTGATTAAAATCAATTATGTAGTGTTTTTCACCCCTTTAAGCTTTGATTTAATTATTTAACATCATTATTTGATTTTTCCTTTGATTTTATTGATTTTGTCCAACTTGATTTAATTAATGTCCATTTAAATTTGATTTTATCCTTTTTGATGAGATTTAATGCATTTTGGTGATTTTGAGCCATTTTATTGATTTTAAAGCACTTGTCCATTTTTTAGTGTCTACAAGTTGAGGGACAAAGTCATAGTTATCTACTTGCGAGATCCACACAATGTCCCGATCCCCACCATTACTTGCTTTATATATATATGTATGTACATTCGGGTTTTGTATGCAAGTTTGCAGGTACCAGGCATCGACTTCCCTAAATTTTCAGGATGAGTATGCCCTATCACTAGTCTCAATGGTAAAAAGGGGAGATAATATTCAGATCCAAATCCTAACCAAAACCATACTATTATCCTAAAATAGTGGACAAGATTATGATATTCTACCCTTTTTAAACTCATCCAATTGATGTGAGTTTATATCCATTTTCATGAGTATGAATGTGGTTCTTTAGGATCTTTTGATTTTGGTTATTGATGTGATTTTTATATTTAGATAATTTATTTAGATTTAATTATGTAATTTAAATGAATTAGATTTTTGCTATTTTTAGCTATTTTTATGTGATTATTTAATTAATTGAAAAATTAATTAAATGTAATTAATAAAATTAATTTACTATTTAAAAGGTTTATTTATGATAGAATTATTTAATTAATGAGAATTAATTAAATACATTCACCTTAGAATTATTTAATTGTAAATTTATCATTTTCAATTGAAAGGTATTTATTAATTTAGGAATTAATTTAGCATGTGAAAAATATAGTAGACTAAATGTTTTATTTTTAATTAATTAGAATGCATTAAGTTGCACAATCAAAATTGATTAAATTAAATTAAAGGAACTAGTTAATTTTGAGTTAAGTGGTTTCAACAAGAGCAAATTAGAAATTTGACTTTAGTTCAACTGAAATTAGAAATTGTTTAAAGTAAAGTTTTTGGTGGAGTTGAGTTCCAAACCTTGCATGTGGAATGAAATTTCCTATATGTTGAGGGTTTGGCCATTATTCTCAACATAGGTCATGACAACCCATTGGGATCTGTCATGACGAGTCCAAGAGGACTGTCACAAAAGCCCAAGGGACTATCGTGCGCAGTCCTTTGGACTGCCACGACAACCCAATGGGATCTACCATGCATAGTCCTTGGGATTGCAGTGGCAAGCTCGTGGGTCCCATTTTCTTTTGCATATATTTTGTTTTTATAAAAATAAATTATTTTTATTAAATTTATTTTGTTCTTTATATATATATATATATATATTATTTTTCTTTGAGAATTTATCAAGTTATTTGCATTTTTTTTATTTAATTATGTAAATATGATATCACACATGTATTTGATTTAATTTAAGGCTGTCACGACAACCCATTGGGATCTGTCGTGAGGAGTCCAAGAGGACTGTCACAAAAGCCCAAGGGACTATCGTGTGCAGTCCTTTGGACTGCCATGACAACCCAATGGGACCTACCATGCATAGTCCTTGGGATTGCGGTGGCAGGCCCGTGGGGCCCATTTTCTTTTGCATATATTTTGTTTTTATAAAAATAAATTATTTTTATTAAATTTATTTTGTTCTTTTTTAATATATATATATATATATATATATATATATATATATATTTATTTTTTTTTTATTTTTTTTTCTTTGAGAATTTATCAAGTTATTTGCATTTTTTTATTTAATCATGTAAATATGATATCACACATGTATTTGATTTAATTTAAAATAATATGAGATTCAATTAGAAAGATTATATCATTGCATGTGTTATTTGGGAAATAAATTATGTTTTTCTTTTAATTTGAATGAAGTTTGGATATTGATTATTAAATTTATTGGCTGAATTTTAGTGACTTTTATATTATGGTTGCTTTTGTGAATTAAATCAATGTGGGTGTATTTTGGACTATAAGATTATATTGAGTTAGTAATTTTAATGCCTAAATTCAATTAATTTTGTGGATGTTATAAATTGAATTTTAGGGGTAGAATTTAATTGTTTTTTGTATAATTATAGTTTATTAGTAATTATCAAATAAACTAATTTTCATGATGGATAGTACAAATTGGTTTATCAAAATAAATTCTATTATGGTCTTTTATTGCCTTATGTGATTTGGGGTTTAGAGGGGTTTAGTATGTCAGCCTAGTTGGACTGTTACTAGAGGCGAGATTAGAAGTTACTATTTTCTATATGTTTGTTTTGCATACTTGGATGGAATTGATCAATGCGACCCAACCCTTTGTGGAGATTTATATTATGATGGTTTTTGTATATTTGTGTTCCTATCACTTCTTGGAACCAGCTATTGAGCTTTCGAGACTTTGTTGACTTAGAGTCATGATTTGAGACTGTTAAACCTAGGGTAGATTATCTAGTTGTTAGAAGGGAAGTGACTTACTTTGGAGGTGCGGATCCTGGAAGTGGCTACCTGGGTATCCTTAGTAAGTTAATCAAGTGATAACATTAAATTAAATGGGGATTAAAATGAATTAATAAGATAATGGTTCCTCACCCATGCATTGATGCTAGTATAGGCTAAGGATGGGACTGGGAGAAGACACTTGTCCATCCAATAGTAATACAAAGATAAAGATATAGATTTGGTGTGATGTATATAAAAATGTAGACATAGGGGGGTGATATATGAGAAGAGTGATATAGAGATAGAGAGGGAAAAAGATACAAATAGGGGTATAAAGAGGGAGAAATAGAGAAATATATAAGGAAGAGGTGTATATATATATATATATATATATATATATATATATATATATATATATATATATATATATATATATATATATATATATATATATATATATATATATATATATATATATATATATATATATATATATATATATATATATATATATATATATATATATATATACGGTGAGGAAGATTGATAAAGGAATGGGGGTATAACAACATATATAGAGAGAGAAAGAGAGATAAATGGAGAGAAATAGAGATAGAAAATATATCTGGAGAGAGGAAGAGAAAAATAGGATGAGATGGAGAGGTGTAGAGAAAGAGGGAGAGATAGAGATATATGGGAAGAGAGAGAGAGAGAGAGAGAGAGAGAGAGAGAGAGAGAGAGAGAGAGATTTCATTATCTTCAAATAATATTTTTAAATTTTTTTATGAGTAAACTAAAATAATTTAATATTATATTTTTCTCAAATTAAATTGTTAATTTTTCTTATACTAATTTAAATAATATTATATATGTAGAATTTATACTTAATAACTTATAATATATAAAATCTATAGTAAGCATAATTATAATTTAATCTTATAAAGTAGATTTAATTAATAAATATATATATTTAAGAAATATTTTTAATTAGTTATTCTCTACTCCGTTGTGCTCTACCTCATTTATGGTTGTGGAATCTAGTGAGGGTAACCCACATTATCTAGGGACTCTCATGACATGATTGCACCCATTATGGGCATGACAACCTATGAAACTAGTAGGAGGGATGCACTAGTAGGACATTACTAGGCGTTGCCCCTTGAAGAGCTTATCTCAAACTTATTGCAAACTAAGAAAGGTTTTGAGCTTATGATACTAGACAATTTTTTGGACCGCATTGTAGAGTCATGTAATGAGGCCATCGTGGGGAGATTCTTTTCATTGTGACCATCATTAGAAATGGTTTGGAAATGTAAATATTGGCTGATGGTAAATCAATGACTAGATTGATAACTAGGTATGGGGCTAAGGTTGGTGAACACACCACTATGTTAGGCACCCCTATGAACAGGATGGTAGAAGAAATATGTAATGTCAAGGGGGAAATTGTTAAAGGTTTAATAGGTGACACTACAAAGGTGGATGGATCTCCCCCTAGGTATCTAGATAGTAAATCATTGAAAAAAAATAGAGGGACTTCTAGCATAGTTGAAGAGTCATTCAAACCTCTCCACCCCATAAATATCAACCTACTCCATTTGGCGGAGAAGGAAATGGCTAATCAAAGAAGGAAAACTAGGATAACGATTATTGTGTCTTTGAGGGACAACTGATAGAGATATAAATATATTTAGTGAGATTATCCAAACATAAGAAAATAACAAGGGAATCTACCAACATAAGGAACCTTACCCTTTGAGAAAGTCATAGATATAAGAAATGAGAATACTCTCCTGTAACATGAGAGAGTTAAATAGCCCTTAGAAATAATATGACCTAAGATATTTTATATTAGAGAAAACATTTGACATACACCTTCTATAAGAGATAAAAATGACCAAACAATCTTTCAACACTATCACATGTTACATTTGGCCAGGTACACCTGATGTTATTGTACACACTAAAATATGCACTTCTATGAACCATTACATGCAAGGTTGCTCAAGAATGAGGCCTCACAAAGCGGCTCATAGCTCTCTATGCATGGAGTTGCAAGGTTTGTAAAATTGCTCTCAGCTAGAGCTATAAACTCATGACCTTGCTAGTCAACCACACAATGAGAGATTCAAGTGAAGACAAGGGCAACAATGCCAATATCTCCAAGAATCACCATGAAAATGCAAATGCAAGCTATACTATGAAAGGAAATAGCAATGGATTTCAATGCCTCCTATTAAACTATGTGAGCCTATTCTATTGCATAAAAGGAAATCTAATCTATGAATGCCATGAAAATGAAGCTACTATGCAAGAAATGAAATCTAACTATGAAGCAAGAAAGCCATGATGATGCAAGAATGAAGACAAGAAGATAGAGTGTTGATGAAGATCTAAGATGAATGCCAACAATGCTCCAAATCTTCAAACCCTAGATGCAAGAATGTCTCCAAAAGCTCCAAGATGACCTAAAAAACCTGTAGCATAACAATAGCATAAAATATGGATATGCAAATGAAGGAGAGAGCTCTCCTTTTATAAGAAATGAGGAGAAATGGACCATGGAGATTAAGAGGCAAAAAGTCTTAATCAGCGGTGGAGCTTGAAAGAGGAGCAATCCATGTGCATAAATATCCTCCAATGAGAGTGAAGTGTTGACTTTTGAGCCTCATGTGAGACAAAAGTGCTTTTCTCTTTTTATAAAATAGGAATAATGTTTTATTTGTGCAACTTAGGATAAGAGGAAAGTGGGGGCTTTTTATTTATTAAAAGGGGAGGAAATATTCCTTTTAATCAAATAAAGACTTAGGATAAATGGTTAGCCCATAGGATAAAAATCCAATATATGATCGAAATTAGGATTTGATCAAGAAATTGATATTGTTGAAAATATTGATTATTGATAAAAATGATTCAGAGTTGATAAATTGAATAAATGGGGCCCAAAGTCTAGGCGACCATTTTTGGGTGCATACATTTGCCCCTCTTTGACTAATGTGTGATCGATTTGGGAACACATGTAGTCAAAGAATGAAGTCGAAATGTGAGATCGATTTGGGATCACAAAACAACTCAGATATGAGATCGATTCGGGATCACATCTGGACAAACATAAACAAAAGCTTAGACCAACACCGTCGCTGCTAGGTGCAAATCAAGCTTTAGACAAAACTATCACCGTCGCTGCTAGGCAATAATCAATGTCTAAAAATGGGAGATAAGAATCTCAAGTTTGAGTGACAGCTCACAAAAGATGTCTGAATCAGAAAAATCAAAGAAATCAGGGATGAGAATCCCACAAATATTGCCCCCTCGGAATCGAAATCGAAATCAAGTAGAGGAGAGACAGAAAAGTGATAAGGATTTGATCAAATCAGAATGAAATCACAATCGAAGGTAAGGGTCAATAGGTTAACCATTAGGCAATGAAACATGCCCCAGTGAGGAAGTAGAAGAATAGAAATAGAAGACTAGAAATAGATTGGATGAAAGACTAGAAAATTTGAGAGACCTGGAAGGAAGAAATTCCACCAAAAATCAAATTATGCCTCAAAAGGTCAGTCAACTGCGTAGAAGAATGAGAAAATTTAGAAACGCGACTCAGATTTCGATTTCGAGTCCGAAAATGGATAGCAAATGATGTGATATGAAAGATAAAAAATGACAGATATGATCAAGAAGAATCAAAAAAATGAGCACAGTTGACCAACTAGTCCATAGATGATAAAAAGGAGAGCTCTCTCCATATGCAAGATGCAAAAACTAAGCTATGATGAACCTAAGAATGCAAGCTACTATGAAAGTGGTTGACTTGCAAGGTCACAACGCTTATAGACATCTAATTATCATCATCGAGCTTTATTGGTAGCGTCGTAAGATCATACAATGCACACTAGCATAACTATGTGGATATGAATATGATCTTTATCAGATAGAGATGTGGGAATCTCACCTAGGCATCAAAGACATATAGGTCAAGATGACTAATGCAGTGAGATCACCTAAATTTTTTATAGCGAGATTATGCTTGTATCAAGACACATGAAAGTCAGGATAGCTAAAAGCATGCACTTGCAAAATAGTCAAGGATAATACCTTGTTAATCCATAGTGTCAAGTAAGACCAGCATAAATGCTCATGACAATTAGGACCAACAAAATATACCCACAAGCAGATAAAGAAAGAAAACATGTTCTCATACCCTCAGTCTTCTAGCTATGCATCATCGAAAACTTCTCAGGGAGAGACCACTCATCAAAGAAATCCTCATAGACAGCACACAAAGAAAAATAAAGTCATCATATCGTCAGCGAGTTGATTGTTTAAGTGTGTGTGTGTTGGTCATAGAGTCAAATTCTGAGTATCTTATCTGCAAATGGGAAATATCGCGTCATGCGAGACTGTTGGGTAAGACATCTGATAAGTGTTAAGAAACACTCGACGCAAGGGTAGTGTTGAAAAACACTGTTTGGGGTGGTGTTGAAAAACACCTGTTGTGAAATGCCCCAAGAGACAAACGCACCAAAAGGACCTATGCGAACAGTTATGCCCCCTAGACAAAGACAAAGACCAATTCCAGACTAGGCCAAATAAGGTCAAGGCATGATGGAAAGTGGTTAAGTGTCGAGGATGCATGCTAACAAATAGGGGTACAAAGGCCTCAAGTAGCGCCTGTTTCCAGGTTTTCACCACTTGGATTTATTACAATTTTTTTCTCTTTTTTTTCATTTTTTTTGGATTTTTGTATTTTTTCAGGACTTTTTATGTTTTTTAGCATCATATATCAATTTTTTTGGAATTTTTTCAGGATCATAAAAGATATACAAAGGATGCCCCCAGACAGAACGGGCGTTAAACTCATGAGCAAGATCACATCGTGCAGTCCCAATGTCTAGCAAGGTGGGGAATGAGAGGGAGACATGAGAATGAAGGAGAGTGAAGGGAAGACATCCTCAAAGTCAAACTCCTCAAGAGTACCCAAGCTAGGGAAAAAATTGTCATGAAAAGCACATTTGGACAAGCAATGAAAGGATAGCATAGGATAAGCCTCAAAAGCGTGGTATAAGAGCAGGAAATGATGCAGTCCAAAGGAGTAGACATGTCAAGAGACTTCATAGCATCGTATTTTACTCTTTTTATTAGATCAAGACCAAGGGGGAAAATGATAGCGAAAGGCTAGAATGAATAGAGGAAAATAAATATGAAGGCTAAACATGAAAGGAAAGAAAGAAAGATCATTGGAAGATAGCTCACAAGATAGCCAAATGTTCATGTATAGATCAACATTGTCAAGATCAAAGAGAGAAGATGGAATGGATGAAATATGTAGAAGAACTACGCATGATGCCTGATTGTTAGGTTTTCATCATGGTACTTATCCAAGGCGCCACAAGGGAGTGGTTTTCACCATAGGATGAATTTATTTCTCTTTACTTTTGCTACCAAGGTGCCTGTTTCCAGGTTTTCACCATGGCACATTTTCAATTTTATTTTATTTTTTTTTTTTTTATTTTTTGCTATTTTTTAAATTTTTCAATTTTTTTGAATTTTATAATTTTTTGGAAGAAAGCAAGCTTTTAGGATAATGCTCCTTGAAAGGATAAACCATGATATGTCAATGATTCAAAATGATATGCTCAAAGATGCTGAAGGGGAAAGGAAGACGCATGAGGAATAGGCAAATGAGGAAAAATGAGAGAAGGTAGAAGGATAATGAATGGAAGGAATGTGAAAAGGTAGATGGAAAGCAAGGTAAGATCAACGTCAATACACACCTTGAAGGGTGACGGGAAAAGTGGAGGAAACATAAACCATATTCTAGTCCAAGTGCGAAGCATATTCTGGTTCATTATTGCTATCTGACTCTTTGAAAAGAGGATTGGTGTGCTTGTTATAATTCTCAAATGTGAATGGAGGAATACGAGAAGGAATATGGCAAATGGTTAGCAGAGGTTGCGGTTTAGGTGCATGGAATGGAAGAATGTTTTTGGAAAAAGATGAAGTGGAAGCCTTTGGAAGCTTGAATGTCAATTTCACTTTTTGTTCAACATGAGACTCTTTCAAGAGAGATTTTGAAATCCATATAGCCTTAGGCTTTTCATTTCCTTTTGATAATTTAGAGAGAATATCTTCAATGATGGGTTTTGGAACCCATACTTGTCTTGTAGTTTTCTTCTTAGATATCTCTTTTGACTTTATATATCCATGTCGATTAGAGGGGACATGGTGATCTTCTTTTTTTAATGGATTCTTGTATTGCTTCTTTTTCTTGTATTGAACATTCAAGTTACTTCCAAAAGACTTGGGACTTGTGGAAGAAGGAGGATAATACGACTGGTTTAGATGGGTGGGTGGATGAAAAGGATTCAAGGGTATGTATCTATGTTGATCTTGAGGAAAGATAGGAGATGGAGGGACGTAAGGACCCAAAATGGATGACGAATTAGGAGAGTTAGGAGGGGAAAGTGAAGGGACATAAGGACCCAATATGGAAAGAAGATGTGAAGTCCTTAGCATTGGTGGAGGAGGTCCAAGGATGGACATGGAAGATGCAAAAGGATAATCAATAAGTTCATCAACATCTATATGACAACCAAGGATATCAGCATCTTTAGAGTGAGCATTAGAGTTTTCAACAGGATCATGCACATCTTGAATAGGAGCAGTTTCTTTGATAGGATCATTCATAGCTTGCAAAGATTTAGGAAGAGCAGAAAGCGGAAGTGAACATGGAGTGGTAGAATAGGAAGATGGAAGACTTTGATCTTGACAATGATTGTTGGATAGCATAAGTGCATCATTTTTTTCTTGATTTTCAATAGGCTTAACATCGGAAGTAACAACACCATTTTTAATAACCTTAATAGAAGTATCATCTTTGGAAAGTGCAAGTGTGGTAAGGTTATTTTGATTATCAATAAGCTCAATAGTGCAAGTAGTAACTTGATCTTGCTTAGGAGAAGATTTAAGACATGGTGGAATGAATGAGGAAGGGCGTAAAGGATCGAAAGAACCATGAAATGGAGGAGATACATCATGAAGAGAATTGGATGACATGGAAGGTTCTTGATCTTGATCTTTCTTTATGTTCTTTTCTTTATCATTGTTAGAGTCCTCTTGACATGGAGCCACTTCTAAGGACAAGAAAGCAGGTTGGAATTGTATAGAAGACTTTGGAAGAGATGGTGAAGGAATAGCTAAAGTAGTGTATAAAGGCTTAGGCTCTTTAGGTGTAGCATTATTGGAAGTATTTGTAGCCAAGTGAAGGTTAGCTTGAGTATCTTTAAGAGGTGGCCCTTGAGGATAACGATAGGGAACCGCATGGAAAGTCTTAGGATCTTTGTTGGATGAAGGATTTGTGAAAGATTTGGATGACTCATAAGCTTTAGGAAGTGTGTGGGTATTGGAGGAAGTGGCGGATTGAAGGGGACCATCACAAGACAAAGGTTCAGCATTAACATGATCTTGTTGGAGAGTGTAATCTTTATTTTTAGCATGAGATTTTTTAGACAAGACATGCTCATAGTATCTTCATTTATAATCAGCACGGAAAGCTTTCTCTTCCTCAATAGAAGTAGATGTATCATATTGTTCACAACAAATATCATAATTTTTCTCAAAATCAGAATCATATGGATCCCCATCACAATCTACCCAATAGGATGACCCTTTAGTAAGCCTAAGCACACGATGAGGAGGACTCTTAGGAATAGAGGTGCCATAAGTATTGCTACATTGTCCATCATCATAGTCATCATAGTCATCAAAGGTAGGTGTGTCACTCTTTGTGGAAGAGACATCACAAGGACTATCACGTTGCTCTTTATGGTATGTCTTCTGAAGAGAAGTAAGACTCTTGGGAGAAGTAGAAGAGGAACGAGATCTTGAAGAAGAGGAAAATGAAGACCTAGTGGAAGAAGAATACTTGGATAATGAGGAATTCGAATGATGTTTAGAAGAGTCATGATAAGATTTGAAAGATGAAGAATGTGAATAGTGTTTAGAAGAATCATGATAAGACTTAGAAGATGAAGAATGAGAATGATGTCTAGAAGAGTCATGATAAGACTTGGAAGGTGAAGAAGAATGAGAAGATTTAGATGATGAAGAATGTTTGGAAGAAGAAGATCGTGATATGATCATGTTTATGATTCTAGCAAAGGCATCTGATTTAATCGTCTTTTCTTTTATTTTTGCTATAAGTTTATCACCCATGCCATATTTAGAAGAACCATTAGAGGAACAAAATTCTTCAAATTGAGAAATGAGTTCAAGATCATCTATTCTCAAGAGAGGTTCCTTAAGAAGATAGTTGAAATTCATGGTTATAGAAGAGGAGGAATCAAGCATGGAAGAAATGAATAGATGAATAGAAGAAAGTAGACTAGATAATAAGAGGAAGGAATCAAGAAGAAGAAGAATAATTTCCCATGGGAGTAGAAGACTTTAGAAGAACATGGGAAATGGAGAAGAAAGAAGAAGACTAAGAGCCATCTTGTGCAATTGATACCATAACGTTCATTGAGATGTTGAACAACATGACAACACCTAGGATCTAAGATTTGGACTGACCAAGGAAGACTGAAAATAGAAGACCCTTGGTAATAGGATGACCTCACAAAATGTCAACACCAAACTAGGATAATCAAAGTTCTCTATTGTCCAAAGAGAAATGAAAAGATAGAAGAAGGGGCTTTACCAACACTGTCAAAGAGGTGCTTCAAATCAAAGGGTGACTACCCTTGCACTTTTGAACCAGGAGGTTGGGCTAGGCCAAAATATAATTGAAATTGAGATTAAATGAAAATTATTTGGACAATAAGAGTACGAGAATTTCCCAAGAATGTAGCTCACAATTTTAGAGATAAACTTTCTCACCAAAAACAACCTTCTAATGCGATATTTCTCTTTGGCTAATGTGATACTGATGTTGATCTTGACCAATTTGTGCAAAATTTTGAGTTTTTGAAGTCTAATTTCAAGTTTCTAAATGTGAGGGTGAAAATGTCTGATTTCAATCACAAATTCAACAGCATTTGGACAGGTTTGCAAACAGTAGAGGATCAAACATGTCTCAAGCACTTGAAACAAGGGCAAAAGCAACCTTGTCAAGACAAACACTTATGATATCAAAAATAAAATTGCACCCTATGAATGCTACCGATTGTTTGTATGTTTATACTGGTATCACACAATCGAAGACACTTCAAGCAATATCTACCTACAAGACAAGGCTCAATACTCATCAACTTAGCCCACAACTTGATGCCCCCTTGCCTCACACCAAGTGGTTGCCCACAAGAGATATTGGCTTTGTCATGGAAGTGTCAAACAACACAACCAAAGGGACACATATGGTGAGTATCTTGGGGTGATCCGGGTTATTCCACTTGGATCAATCCTTGCACTAAGAAGATAAGCGGCTAAAAAAGGTGGTTTCTAATCTATGGTTCTTAATAAGGGTTTCCGTTCACAACACCCCTCTTGCTCCTCGTAAAGGACTAGGACCTCGCGGCCTCAAGAGTACCTTAAGCATTCTTGCTCAATATTTTTCTCATGGTCACAATCCCACAAGTACTTACATCAAGCGAAGACAAGTGTTATGTCTACCAAGGTTTTGTGTCCTCGATAGCCTTGAGATTATAGTGAGTTGGAATCACTTGCCACCAAGGAAAATGATGACAAGGTTGTCCCCACTTGAGTCGTTCCTCTTGATTGCTCAAGAGCAGGCCCTCTAAAAGGATTCCTAAACTAAACAAAAATGGATCAAATCTTGAGGTTCAAGGTTTTTGATTCACCACAAGGGTGAAGAGCATACTCCCCTATCTCAAGAATCTCTCCCAAACACACCAAGCAAATATTCAATTACCCCCTTGCTTTCAAAATTTCAAGATGGGTCAAGATTTCTGTTTCACCACAAGGGTGAAGAGCATACTCTCCTACCACCTCAAAATTCCTACAACAAGGTATTAAGATGCCTAATACAATTAGTGAATGCCACACTTGAAAGGAAAGCAAATAAACAAGCAAGATTTTTTTTTTGTTTTTATGCTTGGGCAGCCCTACAAAAACCATTAGTAGCCCTCTTTGACATGCATTCTTTTGACAAATTTCAAGTAATGAGAGCACCTACAACCACAACTTGTTAGACCAACAAGAGTTAGGAGAATCAAAATCTAAAATCTAGCAATGATTAATACATGAAAAATCAGATAATCTGCAAAAATAACTGATCAAATGATAAAATCTGAAAATGAAACCATCATGGTTGGATTAGGCTCGGAAAGACCTTTCCAATGATATATCACACTTAAACTTTTGATACCATTTGCAAAATTTCAAAAAAAATGGGCACCCGTTTTATGCTGGAAATTTCGATATAAGTTTTATGCTGGAAATTTCAAAAAATTTCAAAAAGATAGCTAAGAACCCGAAACTTGTAAGATAGATAAAATAACTCAAAAATAGGTCACTGCCAGGTATAGACACAGTATCGCGCGATACTTCGCCCGACACCAGGCGATACTTCTCAGTCCGCGTGATATTTCGCCTTACGCCAGGCGATATACCTCAGTACTAGTGGGCGATATACTCCAGGCAGGTCGGGCGATAGTCCGTCAGGGGCGAACTATCGCGCGATATTTCTCTTCAAAGCAGGCGATATTTCTAGCATGCGCGAAGTATCGCACCGCTATATAAAGGTATATCGCGCGATATTTCTGAGAAGTATCGCGCGATACTCTGAGACAAAAATCAGAGACTAAAAATTGAGCCGAAAATTGACGAAAATATTGACGGAAAATATAGAATTAAAGGGACAAAGCTAATCTACTCTGCCCCACGGTGGGCACCAGAAATGTACACACTAAAATATGCACTTCTATGAACCATTACATGCAAGGTTGCTCAAGAATGAGGCCTCACAAAGCGGCTCATAGCTCTCTATGCATGGAGTTGCAAGGTTTGTAAAATTGCTCTCAGCTAGAGCTATAAACTCATGACCTTGCTAGTCAACCACACAATGAGAGATTCAAGTGAAGACAAGGGCAACAATGCCAATATCTCCAAGAATCACCATGAAAATGCAAATGCAAGCTATACTATGAAAGGAAATAGCAATGGATTTCAATGCCTCCTATTAAACTATGTGAGCCTATTCTATTGCATAAAAGGAAATCTAATCTATGAATGCCATGAAAATGAAGCTACTATGCAAGAAATGAAATCTAACTATGAAGCAAGAAAGCCATGATGATGCAAGAATGAAGACAAGAAGATAGAGTGTTGATGAAGATCTAAGATGAATGCCAACAATGCTCCAAATCTTCAAACCCTAGATGCAAGAATGTCTCCAAAAGCTCCAAGATGACCTAAAAAACCTGTAGCATAACAATAGCATAAAATATGGATATGCAAATGAAGGAGAGAGCTCTCCTTTTATAAGAAATGAGGAGAAATGGACCATGGAGATTAAGAGGCAAAAAGTCTTAATCAGCGGTGGAGCTTGAAAGAGGAGCAATCCATGTGCACAAATATCCTCCAATGAGAGTGAAGTGTTGACTTTTGAGCCTCATGTGAGACAAAAGTGCTTTTCTCTTTTTATAAAATAGGAATAATGTTTTATTTGTGCAACTTAGGATAAGAGGAAAGTGGGGGCTTTTTATTTATTAAAAGGGGAGGAAATATTCCTTTTAATCAAATAAAGACTTAGGATAAATGGTTAGCCCATAGGATAAAAATCCAATATATGATCGAAATTAGGATTTGATCAAGAAATTGATATTGTTGAAAATATTGATTATTGATAAAAATGATTCAGAGTTGATAAATCGAATAAATGGGGCCCAAAGTCTAGGCGACCATTTTTGGGTGCATACAGTTATTAGTGATTTCCATGGTGCTTTAGGAGGGCTTGTTATCATGTGGGATCCCATGAAGACCAAGGGGAGCTTGATAAGTTACAATTCCATCTTTTTAGAGATCACTATGGTTGTTGGTGATATGGATTGGAACCTAGTTAATGTTTACATACCAAATACCCGCTCAAGTAGACAAGCTATATGGGAAGAAATTTCAAAGATGATCATGGAGAATGCCAAGGATCATTGGATGGTGGCAGGTGATTTCAACACACCCTTATATCACTTAGAGAAATCTAGAGGTGTGATGGACCATTCAGATAGTATGGTTGACTTGGTTGATTTCATCATCAAGAATGACCTCCTAGATATAGATATATATGGGAAAAAGTACACTAGTCTAACAATAAGAAAGGAAAAAACCTTATTTAGGTAAGGTTAAATAGGTTTTTGGCATCAATGGATTGTGATGTGGGATTTAATGCTACTTTTTTTTCCCTCCCAAGAACTATTTGAAATCATAGCATAATTCTCTTAAGCTAGAAGGATAAAAATCTCCAAGGTCCCACCACTTTTAGGTATGAAACAATCTGGATTCTACATATTGATTTTATTAAGTGCATTAAAGAATGGTGGAGTACCCCTATACAAGGTTAAAAAATATTTAGATATAGTAGGAAACTAGACATTATTAGAAAAAATATGAAGGGGTGGAACAAATAGACCTTTGGGGACATTTTTACTCAAGGGAAGGAAATTAGCATAAGTATGAAGAAAACAAAAGAAAGAATGGAAAATGGGGAAGATTCCTAGGAATTATTCAAGGAATAAGAGTCTCTAAGAGTATAATGGAAGGGAATTTTAAAGGAGGATATATTATAGAAGCAAAGATCGAGGATCCAATGGTTAAAAGAAGGGGATAAGAACTCTACCTTCTCTCAAAAATCTATAAGAAGACATGGGAGGAGAAACAAGATACAAAGCTTTAAAGATGACATGAACCAAGAGGTCATAGATGATCAAAAAATTAGTTTGTTGGATACTAACTACTTCCACAATTATTTTAGAAGAGATAAACATGTTGATGATGCAACTAAAGAGAAAATTCTTTAATGCTTGTAACCAACTCTCACCCTAGACGATAATGCTCTAATTTTGGCCTTGGTTATTGAGGATGAGGTAAAAATTCTTGTATTTTCCATGGGGGCCTATAAAGGCCTGAGACCTAATGGTTTCCCTTTGGATTTCTTTTAGGATTTTTAGGAAATTGTAAAATTTGATGTCACTAGGGCCACTATGGATTCCTTGAGAGCAAGGAAGATATTAGAAAACAATAACAATACCTTCATAGTCTTGATTAATGTATAGGACCCATTAAGGATTGAATACTACAAACAAATTAGTTCATGTAACACCATCTATAAGATCTTTTCCAAAGTTTTGGTCAATAAAATCAAATCGTTCCTTGAAAAAATGATTAATATTAACCAAAAAGGATTTGTACCAGGAATGTAATCATCCATTCAATGGATAAAAGTGGCTCTCCTAGGATGGTTTTAAAGTTAGATATTTTTTAGGCTTATGATAGTGTCAAATGGAAATTCCTCTTCAAAGTGTTGGATATACTTTATTTTAATGATAGACTAATCTAGGTCATTAGAACTTTTGTTGAGACAACCAATCTCTCTATTATGGTTAATGACATCCCTAGGTAGAAGTTTGGTGTTGGAAAGGGGTTAAGACAAGAGGACCCTCTCTTCCCTATCTCTTTATTTCTTTAGCTGAAGTTTTGGGTAGCAACTTCTTTAAATTATCAAATATGAGAAAACTTAAAGGGGTTATGGAAGCCTCTACCATATATGTTAGTGTTATACAATAGTTTGTGGATGACACTATCCTCTTTAGGAAGGCCTCAGTTGTTGAGGCAAGAATTTGGAAGACCTTCCTTAATGATTATACCATTGTATCTAGGTAATATATCAATTACTAGAAAAGTAACCCTTATTTTTTCAACACTAAGGAGGACCTATAGGGAAAGATTCATGTCATTCTTTGATGTTAAATTTCTACCCTCCCAAGATACTATATGAGTCTCCTTGACCTTTTGGGATTCAATCATGAATGAATTTAGAGGAAGCTTATAGGATGGAAATGTAAACTTAAGAATAATGTTGGGAAGCTCCAACTCTTGGCCTCTTCTCTGTAAGTTATACTGATTTACTTCCTTTCCCTCTTCAAATTTAAGGGTTCTATAACAGACAAAATAGAGACAATACAAAGAACATTCCTATGGATAGGCATGACATGGAGGAAAAAAAGAGAATGGCCTTGGTAAACTAGAACATGGTAAACTAAAAAATAAGGTGGATTAGGTATTAGGAGGATTATTCCTTTGAAAAAATATCTTATGGAAAAAGTGGGTGGAAAATTGGCTCTACATCAGTTGATTGGTGTGGGATTATTAGTGCTAAATATTTGTTTATAATATCTCTAATTAGGCTTATCCTAGAGGCTCTAAAATATGGGATAGCATCATTAAAGGGAGGATCATAAATCAAACAAGATTGAAATGGATGATTGGAGATGGTAGAACCATAAATTTATGGGAAGATGCATGGCTAAAGGAATCTCCTCTATCAACTAATTTGAATCTCAGATGGCTAAAGAATTTGGCAAGTAAAATTTTTGGCTTTAAGGTAGCTAACTATATTTCACCTACAAGAAAATGGAAGGATCTATCCCCTTGTTATCACTCATAGGTACTCATTCTCAATATTTTGCAATAACTTCAAGATGATCTTTAGAAAATTACGACCCCCTTGTTCTGCAAGGATGATCATTTCTATTGGTGTAAGAACACCAATGGAGAATTCTTTGTTATATCACCTTACTATATGTTGGTGACTAAGGATAATCCTCTAGTTAGGGGTAATATGGTTAGAAATCCCCACTTCATACCAAAAATAAATA
Source organism: Chamaecyparis obtusa (assembly GCA_027943335.1). NCBI lineage: Eukaryota > Viridiplantae > Streptophyta > Pinopsida > Cupressales > Cupressaceae > Chamaecyparis > Chamaecyparis obtusa. The sequence goes on from BSBK01000170.1 coordinate 1,008,499, forward strand.
TCTTTTGGTGGATTGTTATGCATGGAAGAATTCTAACCTAAGACAATCTAGTCAAGAGGGGATTCCAATTACCTACTAGATGTCACCTTTTTAAAAAGGAGGAATACCCTCCTCATATCGTATTATATTATTTGTTCAAATGAGACTTACATGCTATCATTTTGAGTATACTCGACATGTCATAGGTTACTAATAGATATTTACAACAACTCCTTTTAGCTAAATCAGATTTAAGCATGAATAAGAACACACAAGAACCTTACACAATGGACACCATAATTACGTAAAAAATAAAAGATGGGAAAAACCATAGAGAAGTTGATACTCATGAATAAAAACATTGGTTAAGTTGACACCAACTAAGGTGATTTTAAAAAAGTGTCTCCCACTACTAAAATGCTCACTATAGGTGGGCTCACTACCCTAAAGAAGAAAAATTAACAAGGAAATCCACCATTGAAGTAAAATTGTCCATAGAACCTCTTGGCTCATTTTCTTGCAAAGACTAACAATAATAGTACACGCACTCTACTCACAACCCAAGTTCACACTTTCACATAACCTTGCACAATATTTGATGGATCTTCTTTTCAATCAACTTACTTCCATACAATTCCATCACAATCATCCTCTTATTTATATTGATCTTTAAAATATGAAATCACCAAGTCAGCCATCAAAACATAAGTTGAAATAGGTCTAGACTAAACATTCCTCTGGTGGGGAGTAATGAAAAGTGGACCACACCACACTCACTTCTTTGACCAAACAACACATTATATAAATGTCATAATAACCAGAGCCAACCAGACCTTTGGACCACACCAAAATGACAAAAAATAGAATATCAAAAGATAAAACAATGAGTGATATAAAACCAAACTTCCAATTTAATATCCAAAACAATAGAGAATTCTAGACCACTGTCAAATACAAACATCATTGAGTACATCACCGAAAATATATTTTCTAGAGAACCAACCTTCTAGAGCACTAGCCTTCAAATCACTAGATCCTCAAAATCACATCTGTAACATATCATGAATTCTAAACACAAACCAACCACCAAATTAGTATGTTGCAATCAATGACAACCATATTGATATACCAACAAGTGACTCAACAACTCTTCACCAACAACAATAGACACATCAATAAATTTGCACTTTCATTAGTAAGAGCATGCATCCTTAAAAACTAAAAAATAGACATTATAAGGTCAACAATCATAATCATTACAAGTTTGAATATTTTCCACCATAACTAAAAGTAATTATTGTGCAAATAATTGAATAAATTATAATTTATGACAAAGAAAAACATACCTAAGATTTATTTATTGAGTTAAAAAAAATTTGGATGGAGAGGTATTTTGGTGAACAAGTATTGAATAATTTTTTTAGGGACTATGTTTTTTATATTTTGTTTCTATAGTTTTTCCTCATTATAATCTAACTAATTCTTTAGTGGAGTCTATAATGGTTGAGATGATTTTTTGCCTCATCATGGCCATAATTGGTGGTAGCATTGGTAGCCTATAAATTTGGAGTATCTCTTGAATTTATATACACCTAAAGCACTTGGATAGGTGTCATTTTTCTCTAGTTTTAATTTCAATTCCTTTTAAATCAATTCTTTTCTATGAACTACTAAAATATTATTTTTCTATTTGTTGAATATTATTCATTTTATCTTTTCTTCCTCTACTATGTAATTATTCTTCCATACCATCAAACTCTTTGGTTGATTCAACCTCTTCATCCTCATCTTCAATGTCCTCTATTGATGTAGGACCATCTACAGGTATAGGTCACTCCAACATGATCCAAAAATATTGGAAATTTATTTTTCTATTAAGGATAGGTGAATAGAAATAAATGCAAGCTCATCTATAAGTTTTTGTGTACTCAAGATAGTGACAAGGGAGAATGTTGTCACAAAATTTTGCACCCATTCTTGGGGCTTGATCCACAATCAACCTTGTGAAATGTTGATACAACCTCCAAGTGTGGGACTCATTCTTTGAAGCTAAATATCTAGAGAAGGCCACCTTCCTTTATAATCAAGATGCACCTAAACTACCACTTTTGAGGAAAATCAAAAGAAGTATTGCATGAAGTTTAAAGGAGAGGTGATGAACTATATTGAAACATGGTTACTCTTTTTGCCTATAACTATAAAAAACATCAATGAAGCACCCAACTACATAGGTATAAACTCTAATATATCTCCAAAGAGATTGTATGCAAGTTAGAACTAATGAAATGATGAAATGAAGAAAATATTCACAACACAACACTCACTAGCACATTAAAAACAAAACTAAGGAAATAGAAAAGAAACATCTAGAACAAGGCATAAATATACACAAGAAAACTAAATGAAAAGAATAGGTAAAACAAGTATTTCATTAATGGAAGGAAAAAGGAATTGCCGTCACAGAGCATAATGATGTTGCAAGTAAATACAGATAAGAACCCAAAATATTTACAAAATATTAGTTTTTATAGTCTACATTACTCAAATTTTACATTGAAGTTAAAACCCTAACCACAGTGGAGTTAGATTAAAAGGGGGAGAAATAAATGAAAATTAGGTAAAAATCTAATTTTTGTACTCATATTGATCATGAAGTGACAGAACAAGGCCAAAGGAAAGAATCCAATAGATGGAAGGAAAAATCATATCCATGTAAATCAATAAATGAGAATGGGGATGCACTAGTGTCATGATAAAAAGTCAAAGAATGCAATTTGGTGTTGAATAATTAGACCTGATAATGTGTCATGGATGAAAATTGTCAAATCAAGTCGCTAAAAAAAAATTGTTCAAATGGGATAACATGACATGTTAAACCACTTTGCACAATTGTAAGAAATATAGCCATGTATGGAAAAAGACCTCGGCCACTAGTAAAAATGAGAGTCACTGATGAAGATTCTAATCAGAATGGGGATCTAGATGTAGCATAAAAATCCCTCAATACAAGATTAAAACACACCCATTGATCAAAAGTTTCTTACTCAGATAGATGACATGGTTATGTAACAAACATTAGAAAGAAGGATGAAAAAAATTGTGAAATGGGATTTTTTTTCCATTTGATGAGGTGTCATTTTTTCCCCTCATGAAACTACAAAATGCGAATAAGACAATGTGTTATCCCATCCCGTAATGTTGAACTATTGACCTTCACCATTTCACAAGGCAACCTGAAGAGAATCATGAAATGGTGAAATGGTGAAATAATCCATGGCTCTTGATTAATATAATTAACAATCCTTAAAGCTTGAGAAAACATGTGCTAGCACTAGCCCACATCGCTGAATAGATTGGAGCTAGGTGACAAATGCTAACTAGTTTCACCATTTCACAAGAGGTAAAATAAAACCCTACCAAACAAATAAACATAGATAAAATGAAGGCTATCCCACCTTGAAGAGAATGTGATGTGTTAACCCACTATGACAGAGTTCATCCCATAATGAAGATGTCTTAGATCAATTATCTATAATGGACTAAATGGTGGAAAAATTGCCAACATTTCGCGTGACTTAGAGGGGATGTTTTCTTGCTAAGCATGCGATTAGTGGTCTTAATAAATACATTGTGCATGGAGTCACCAAAACTAGAAATATGCATTAGCCACCTATAACTTCATGAAAATCTATAACTTCTACAACCAACAAAAAGAAAAACTTTTCTATGGGAAACAATTGTGCTCGTGCACTTCTAGCAAGAAAGCTGAAAAAACCTATTCTACCATGTACACGAATTTACATAAAGAAAAATCAAACAAAGATATTAAATGGTTTGTTGAATTAGCTACCCTTTCTAACAAGTTGTTGGTTCTTTTCATGTATATGGATAACTAGATAGGGCAAAAAGAATGACAATCATACTTTTGCCTTTTGGAATATCCTTCCAATGCTAAGAATAAAGAAATTCTCCAACACTAGAAAATTGTCATTTTGAACAAGAAACACTTGCTCTTCCTTGTGAAAATCACCCTCATGCTTTGAAGCAATCATGACCAGGGGAAATTTTTTATTTTTTGTAGAGCTAGATGCCTTATGGGGCATCATCTGTATGGCACATGGTCTAAGAGATCAACCTTAACCTCACTATTGTTCTCTACAATGATGGTATCCTGCTGGTTTAGAAATGGCTCCTCTTCCTTTTGTGAAAGGATGATCTCCACCTCTTCATGTTTCTTATGAACTACTTTCTTGGGAACTACTGGTATGGTGTGGATCTCCACATGTTTTAGTTTCAACTCATGATCTTATGATAACGGAGAAGATAGCATGATGTCTATGGATGAGAAAAAGATTTCCAGCTCTTCCCAAAAACTCTCCTCTTCATCATATTGTTCTTTCTCCATGACAATAATATGCATAGGTTGAGAGGCAACCTTATGCACATCAAAATTTTCTTCCCCAAAGATAGATATGTCCTTGAGGTCCTCTATTTCATCCTCCATATGATAGAGGATTTTCTTTGTTCTTTTTCTTGCAACAAGTCCTTTGACTCTTCTAAAAGCTCATAAGCCAAGGTTTGTTCCTCAAGGGTAGGAAAAAATTCATTTTACTTTTCCTCCTAAACAAAAGAGATGATCTCTTCAAATAAGAGGACTGGATCCTCTTCCTTTTGTTCAATCTTTATCTACAGAGTTTTGTATTGGTAAAACCTCTTCAATGTCCTACAACAACTCCTCTTTTTCCTCCTTAGGCCTAGGTGAAATCTCATGAAAATAATGTTGAAAATCCTCCCATGGAATTTTCTTTGGCTTATTATCACTCTCCCAAAATGACATAATAGGACCATCAACAATCCATACAATCGGTCCACCCTTAAAGAGTGAAATGGAAATGTGTATAGAAGGCTGAGAGGGTGAAGCATCTTGTACAAGGAGAGGAGAAGTTATAGAAATAAGATCTTGTAATTGAGGGGGCTTCTTGAATATTGGAATGAAAATTTTTGGGGAAGGAGATTCTTGGATTTATAATTCTTGCACTCTAGCCAATAAAAGATTCATCTTCTCATCTTTTTCAGCCACCTACCTTACAAGATCTTCCTAAAACTGTCTCTATTTAGCCTCCATCTATTGTTCCAGTTATGCAACCTTATCCAGGTTCTATAATCTAGATAGTAACATCAATAATTGAAGGAATTGGTGTGTTGGTTCCTGCATCTGTAAATCCAATCCCCAATGTCTTATAATTTAATGCAATTGCCCAACCCAATCCCATAAAAGAGTTCTCAACTCTTAGTAGTCCATATCATAAATATACATGGGAGTGTTTAGAACCTGATTGAAAACCATACCTAGAATAATAAACATATGACCAAGATCTATGGTTTTATTCATAAGCCCATTAATATATATTTTAGCCAAGATGGGAGTAGGGGTGAGAGGGGGATAAGCAGAAATAGGAGGAACAAATTGGTCATTTGGTGTTACAAAAATATTGGGCCATAACTAGGCTGAGGTTCAAGATGATTTTGATAAAATGAGGATGAGGGATAGATTTATCATGATATAAAGAATGATAAGATGTGTCTCTATGAAAAGACTCCATGTTAAAGCATTTATATAAAAAATCTCATAGAAAGCTTGAAAAATCACAAAAGATCCGAAATGATCTTCATACATACCAGCACTAGGACCGCTTGAAACCAATATATTTTCACTTAGAATCACCATGTTGTTTAATGAAATTCCTCAAGAGACTGGTTGAATTGAGAATAACACCCAAATTATCAATGAATACAATCTTGAATTGGCTAACCAACAAACTTATGCAACTGAATTTGTGTCCCACTGTGCATGCCAAAACAATTTGTGACAAAATTTTGCACCCATGCTTGGGGCTTGACCCCCAAGTAACCTTTTGAAACATTGAAACAACCTCCAAGTGTGTGACTTGTGCTTTGGGGCTGAATCTCTAGAGAAGGTCATCTTCCTTTACAATCAATATGCACCTAAACTAACACTTTTTAAGGAAAAGGGGAAGAAGGATTGCATTAACTTTAAAGGGGAGGTGATGCACTAGATTGAAACATGGTTACTCTCTTTGCCTATAACTTCACAAAACATCAATGAAGTACCCAACTACATAGGTCTAAACTCTAATCTAGTTACAAAGAACTTGTATGTAGGTTAGAACTAATGAAATATTGAAAGGAAGAAAATATTCAAAACACAACACTCACTAGCACATTAAACACAACATCCAAACTAAGAAAACATAAAAGAAGCATCTAGCACAAGGCAAAAATCTACACAAGACAACTAAATAGAAAGAACATGTAAAATAAATATTTCATTAATGAAAGGGAAAAGGAATTACAGTCACATAGCATAATGTTGTTGCAAGTGAAAACATAAAAGAACCCAAATTATTTGAAAAATATTGCTTTTTATAAAGTCAGCATAACTCAGATTTTACATTGAAGTTAACCCTAACCATGGTGGAGTTAGATTACAGAAGGAAGAAATAAATGAAAATCAGGTAAAAAATGTGATCTTTGTGTGCATATTAATTATGAAGTGACAAAACAAGGACAAAGGAATACATCTAGTAGATGGAAGGAATAATCATATCCCTACAAATCAATAAATGAGCATGAGTATGCATTGGAACCATGATACAAATTCAAAGAACGTGGCTTGAAATTGAATAATTAGACCTCAAAACATGTCATGATTGAAAACAGTCAAATCAGACCACTAAAAAAATTTGTCAAAATGGGATAACATGACATGTTAGCCCACTCTGCACACCTATAAGAAACACCTCTACATGTGGAAAAATACCTAGTCCACCAGTAAAAATGAGATCCACTAATGAAGATTTTAATCATAATAGAAGGCCCAAATGTAGCACAACAATCCTTCAGTGCAAGATTAAAACACAAATGTTGATCAAAAGTTCCTTAATTGGACAACTGACATGTTTCTGTAACAAAAAACATAGAGAAGGACAAAAAAATTGTGAAATGGCATTTTTTTCCATTTCACAACCTGTCATTTTTCCCCTTGTGAAATTGCAAAATGTTGATAACATGATGTGTTATCTCATCCCGTAGCGTTGAACTGTTGACCTTTATCATTTCACAAGACACCTTGAAGAAAAATTGTTAAATGACAAAATAAACCATGACCATTGATTAAGATGAAGATGCACGAGCCTTAAAACTTGAGAAAATATGGAATAGCACTGGCCCACATTGCTGAATGGACTGGAGCCACGTAGAAAATCCTGACTAGTTTCACCATTTCGTAAGAGTCAAAGTGAAACCCTGCAAAACTATGAAACAAGGATTACATGAAGGTTATCCCACCTTGAATACAATGTAACACATTAACCCATGCATAAAGGCATTCATTTTCTTCTTATTCTAGATTCAAGGTCAAGACTACATCAAGACAATTTTCAAGCATCTTCACGAGAACTTCAATACTTGTGAAGGTATAACATCTTGTCAATCCTTTGCTACTGATAGCACACTTTTACTTTATAAAATTTCCATTTTATTTCAAGGTTAATTCCTCTATAGGGGTTTGACTAAGGCAAACCTATTTCTACCAACATTTTTCTCATTTTGTGTGTGTAGATGATAGGTGATGAAGTTGCAGACTTGGCTACAAGTAGATCTAACAACCCGCTACAAACCATGTCTTCTTCTTCATCTCTTTTTGGCTGATCAAAGGTGCCTTAGATTATAAGGGGTGAGTCCATTTCCCCCCTCCACTCTAGGTTTCTCCTGATAGGCATTTCAAGTTGAAACTTTTTGTGCATATCAGTTATAGTATTTTCTACCTAGACATGATTCTAAAATTTTCATATTAGTCTTATATTTTTCTATAATCTTTATTGCATCCTATTTGATCCAACTACATTTATTTCTTCATTCTAAATGATATTAATCATCCATTACACTCTTAGTGAAGGGAGAAGCTTCTATACTCATTCAATGCTTGAGTTATCTTAAAACTATTGGGTACATTTTATTGAAAATATTGATAAGATGTTGGCAATATTATCATTAATGTCAAAATTCTTATATCAACTATTGTTTGTGCTAGTGGATGTCTGTCGGTTGTTAGTTGGATATCTATGTTTTAGTTATGTGTAAAACATGATTTTTTTTTTGGGTTATGGTGATAGATGTCTTTATTCATATTGTTGGAATGTGTCTTTTTGGTACATCTATATATTCTAGTGTTTGCAAATGCATGAAGTTTTGGATGGTGTTTGGGGGCTACTTATTTTTTGAGTTCTTTTGAGTATCCTCGCTATCTGGATATTCATGAAATTTATAATATTTTTTTGGTATAATAATTATTTCCCTTTCTGGATAAGTTTTATCTGGTTCTATCCATCAGTTGGTTTACGAGTTTTGTTGATCAAGTCATGCACTTGGTTGTGGTGTTCTGATAGTTCCAAAATTTACTCTTTTAGTAATTACACTATGAAATGTATTTATCTTATGTGTGATATATCTTTAGGTCCTATGGTAACGTGGTCTAAATAATTCATTTGTATGACCTATATTTAGGTTTGGTGGTAGAATGTTAAATTATAATTGTAATATTTTTTCGTATTATAGATGACATGTTTTGTGGCTAAGTCAACATACGTATTTATCTTATCAGATGCATATATTAAAAATAAAATCATTTTGTATCTAATGTGATAAGAAAGTGAGAAATTAAAAGGTGTTATGCGAGTGAATGCTTGGCGGTATTATGTGTATGTAGAAGAATGTTGTGTGATAGGTTGTTGTAATACTAAAAGAGCTTTACATTAGGTGAAAAAGATTAGGTTGGTGTATTGGCAAAAGATCTCTATTGGATCTTTTGCTATTGGTGATTGTTGTGATACTAGATAGAACTGTTTCTTGCATATGAAGATGAAATTTCATTAGTTTACATTTTGTTTGTAATAAATCTTTTGTATCAAGGTAGTTAGCCTGACTGGAAGTGAGCCAAACAATAGTGAGAAAAATAACAGCGAGATTCTTATAAAAATGACCTTAATCAGTGTTCATTTAATGATAATTAGATTCTCAATGGTTTTTCCCGTCTTCATTTTCCATGTTATATCTAGTGTTATGGTGTACATTATTTTTGTTATTTCATGCTTTTATTAGTCTTAATTATTTTAATGGTTTATGTGTTTTGGAATAATTGGTTCACCCCCACTCTTAGTTATTTGACCTGTTCAACAATTGGTTTTAGAGCTTGGTCTCTTTCAGTTAGAGCTTAACCACTCGAGGTAGATCTAGGATGTTTGAACATATGGAAGGAGAGTACTATTTTGATTGTGATTGGAAGATCATGATGAGTGACATTGAGAGCATTGAATCAGAGAATGTAGAGCTAAAATAAAACCTTAAGGAAGGAAATGCATGTTTCTCAAAGCAAAGAGATAAGTTCTAGAAATTCAAGGCAAGAAACTAGGAAGTAAGTCAGGAACTGAAGGAATCAAAAGAAAAGGTGGTGAATCTAGAAAATAAACTAAGTAATAGTAAGAATACTAAGGAATTTCTCAAGGAATATTTTTTTGGAAGAGTTGCTAAGATATCATGCATATATGTGCTGACATTGATGTTTTTTTATTGATGTCAACATATTCCTACTATTTGAGAAAATTTTCTTGTGATGTTTAGTGAGATGTTTGGTTTTGTATGGCTATTGTATTAGAGATGACATGTTTTTGATGTATGCTTGGTTTCAAGAATTTCTATAGTTGACTTATGTCAATTTACAGAGGTTCGGATGATGATTAGAGTGAGATATTAGTTTCTGAGTTTGTATAGGTATTTTAAGATGTTTAGTGGTGACAATGTAACATTTTTTGGATTATTGTGGTTCAATATTGCAATATTATTGGTTGTGGACCTTATGGAGTGTTTATCACTTGGACGTGTATCCTTCTTCTATTGGTTTGTGATTTGGAGGATCACAAGATATTTTTCTTGATTGACATACACTCCTATTAGTGTTCTTGATGATTGGTTCTAAGATGGTGATGAATACTACGATAGATTTGTTATGGATGTTATTGTGGTATTTCATGATCCTTGCTAATGTTTCTAAATTGTGTTATATTTGTGTTGCTAGATCTCATTGATTGGTGTGATCACATTTGGTGATTTTTGGTTGGTGAGATCATTTCTTCATGTTCTTGGTTGACATGACGGTGTAGCATGTTGCAAAGGATCGAGGTGTAATTATTGGAGTTGTTGCACGTTCAAGGTTGAAGATTTAAATCATTGATATGTCTTATCTGACATAAATTAAATTGCATTTATGATTATATTTTAATTGATTAAATATTTTCTAAATGGGTGTTAAGGGTTTAGTCAACCTTGTTTATTATTTCAAGGTTGATGAAATGTATAAATGTAATTGTATCCCTTTGCGGATCATGTGCAAGTGGATGAATATGTGTGGATGCAAAGAGGTATGAGTGGAATCTAAAACTGATGCAAAGATATGTTGTTTTATGTACTTCATTGGAACTAAACATACATAATGAATATGCTATCAAATATTTCATGATTTGTGGATTTTTGTCCACTATAGATTGTAGTCCATGTATTTTTGTAAGGCAACAATCCTTCCTTTGGTTTGTAGACCTTGTTGTATTTGAGAAGTGAGCTCTAGTAAGCTTACTTGAATGCATGTGCATTCCCCTTGTAATACTCCTAACAAGATATAGTTCTTTTAAAAGAGTACATCATATTGTGGGTTCCATCCCCACCATGGCTTTTCCCATGGTTTCCATGCAAAAATCTTGGTTTTATGTGTTGTTTGGATCATTGGTTTCATGCGTAGTAATCATATTTGTAGTTTAATGTTTAGATTATACTACGTTGGTTTATGTTTATGAGTTTTGGACACAATTGATTCACCTCCCTTAGTTTTGTGGTGCTACCTTATTTATATCAATTGGTATAAGAGATAGTTCCTCTTTGGGAAACTTAATTTCTTGATGTGATCTAAGATGGAAACTTTTAAAAAGGATAGTCTCAAATTTTGGAAAGGATGCATAAAGACACATTTGAGATGAATTAGAGAAAAGCATTGGGAAGTCACAGAGAATTCATACAATCCTCTTGAAAATGTTTCTAATGCTACTCCTAATGAAAAGAAGAAATTTGAATGTCACACCAAAGAAATGGAAGTATTGTTGAGCGCCTTGTCTGATTCAAAATACTCAAATGTCATGGATTTGGAGATTGCACATGAGATTTGCACAAATTAGGAGACATTTCATGAAGGTGACTCTCATGTGAAGATGGCTAAGTTAAATACCTTGAAAGGAAAATATGAATTCTTGAAAATGAGAATACTAATTCCTACTTTTAGAAGGTGAATGAAATAGTCTTCCATATCAGATGTGTTGGTGATACTTTGGAACAAGATGATATTTTTTCTAAGATATCAAGATCCTTCCCTCCTACCTAAAAACACAAGGTTGCAACTATTGAATAGTAAGTTGATAAGAGACATGTTGATTAGTAAGTTGTCTGCTTTTGAGTTGAGTGAATTTGGTGATAACCTTCCTAAAGTTGAATTTGCATTCAAAGCTATTGTTTATAAGGATAAGAAAAAATATGATCTTGGAGAAATTTTATAAAAGTATGTATCTAAATATGCTAAGGAGCTGGAAGAGACTGAAGAAGAAGAGAGAAATCTTGATGATCTTGAAGCCCTTATTTCTTAGAGATTACCTAAAGGAGCTAGTAAGTATGAAGGAAAGTTACCTTTGAAATTGTTTTCCTACAATAAGATTGGTCATTTTGCTTCAAGGTATCCTGAAAGAGTTCCAAAGCATAAGCATAGGAAATTTCCTCCTAGATATCAGAAGAAATGCTACTATGCTAGTGATGAAGGAGTACCACATGATGAATATGAGAAAGGTGGTAAAAGTGATGATGAATAGGTGTTTATTTATATCAAGGATGAAGATCCAATCCTTAATGAGACTATTAGTTGCATGAATGTGGAAAGAGCTCATGTTGCACATGTTGAAGAAAAAGATGAATAGGTTATTGATAGTGGATATTCACATCATATAACTAGAGATGAGATCAAATTTGTTAGCTTGGAGAGGCATGATGGTGGTGTTATCAGATTTGATGATGATACTCTTTGTTTGATCTAAGGTAGAGGTTCCATTACCCTTGATAGTAAGAATAATATTAATGATGTCTTATTTGTTGAAGGACTAAAGCATAACTTGTTGAGTGTTGGAAAACTAGTTGACAAAGGTTAGGATCTACAATTCAAGAATAAAAAATGTAGAATCTTGGGAATTTTAGGTGTTGAGATTGCATTAGGAACAATGAAAAAAGATAATGTCTTTCATTTGAACAGTGTTGAGAAAAGATGTTTGTTTGCCAAGATTGATGATAGTTGGCTATGGCATAAGAGGATGTGTCATGTTAATTTTGATAACATTGCAAAGATAAGATCTACCTAAATTGTTGAAGCCTACTAATGAAATGTGTAAGGAATGTCATTTGGATAAACTAACTAGATCTACTTTCAAGAGAAAAAAGTATTCTTCAAATAAATTGTTAGATCTTGTGAATACTTATTTATGTGGCCCTACTATAACAAGAATTTATTATGGAAATAGATATTTCATAGTGGTCATTGATGATTATTCAAAAATGATGTGGGTTAATTTTTTAACGGAGAAATCAGAAGCTTTTGACAAATTCAAAATCTTTAAGGTTAAGGTTGACATAGAGACAAGTTTGAAGCTGAAGTGTTTGAGATCTGACAGAGGCGGTGAATTAACATCCAATGAATTTAATGCATTTTGTGAATAAAATGGGATAAAGAGATAGATTTCTACACTGTAGACCCCACAATAGAATGGTATTATAGAGAGAAGGAACAAAACTATCCTAGACACTGCTAGGACAATGATGATTGAGGGAAATGTTTCACATATCTATTGGAGAGAAGCTATTAGTACTATAGTTTATACATTGAACTGAGTTCAAATCAAGCATGGTAGTGGTAAGACTCCTTATTAGTTATGGTATGGTCATGTTCCTACTATGAAATATTGTAAAATATTTGGAAGAAAATGTTATATTAAAAGCGATGGAGATTTAGGGAAATTTGATCCTAGATGTGATGAAGGTATCTTTCTTGATTATTCTACAAAGATAAAAGCATACAAATGTTACAATAATATATTGAGGAAGATAGTTGAGAGGGAAAGTGTTAAATTGGATGAAAGCAATCTGAGACAAGAAATATTTTGTGGATATGATTCAAATGATGAGGATATCAGTGTAAATCAAGGAACACAGGCACAAAGTAAGAATTACAATGTGAATGGTTTAGTGGATTAGGATGAAGAAGTCATTATGGATGATGAAGAAGAAGAGACACAAGAGTTAGCTACACATGCAAATCCTAAGACTCCAAGGTATGCAAGGTTAAATTATTCAAAAAATTAGATAATTGGTGACAAGAATAAAGGTGCTCAAATTAGGAGAGGTCTTACTATAAATAGAGAAGAGATTTGTTTGATGTCAAAGATTGATCCTAAAGATGTAATTGAAGCATGAATAGATGAATCTTGGATGAAGGCTATGGAAGAAGAATTATATTAGATTGAGAAGAACAAAATATGGATTCTTGTTCCTAGACCTATGGACAAGAATGTGATTGGTACTAAATGGGTCTTCAGAAATAAATTGAATGAAGATGATGAAGTGGTTTGGAACAAAGATAGACTTGTTTGAAAAGGTTATTCATAGATGGAAGGTATTGACTTTAAGTAGACTTTTTCTCCTATTTCTAGAATTGAAGATGTTAGATTATTTCTTTCCTATGATACTTATGAAGATTTCAAAGTATATAAAATATATGTTAGATCTGTATTTTTGAATGGTGAGTTGGAAGAAGTCTATGTTGAAAAACTAGATGGATTTGTATTGACTGATTAGAGTAATATGGTTTTTTGATTGAAGAAAGGTTTGTATGGATTAAAACAAGCTCCTAGAGCTTGAAATGCAAGATTGGATAAGTACTTATTGAATCTTGGATTTAACAAAGGTACTATTGATAGTAACTTATATTTTAAGATTGATTATCATAATATTTTGATTTTTGAAGTCCTTGTTGATGATATCATTTTTGGTGGAAAGGACAAGTTGAGTAAAGAATTTTCTAATGAGATGCAAAATGAATTTGAGATGCCTATGATTCATGAAATGAAATTATTTCTTGGACTGCAAATTACTCAATCAGAAAAAGGAATTTTTGTCTCAATCCAAGTATGTGAAAGAATCATTGAATAAGTTTGGAATGGAATATTATAAACCAGTTGGTACACCAATGGTGACTGGTTGCAAGTTGACTAAGTTTGATGAGTCCTTGAATGCAAATCAAAGAAGATATAGATCTATGATCGATTTATTGTTATATTTGACTCAAAAAAGACTTGGTATTATGAATATTATTTGTATTTTTGCTAGGTTTAAATTAGAACATAAAGTATCTTATGTTATGGTTGTTAAAAAAATATTTAGATATTTGAAAGGTATCATTGATTATGGCCTATAGTACCCTAGATATGATGATTTTATATTGAGTGTTTTTATTGAAGTTGATTGGGCTAGTAATGTGGATGACAAAAATAGTACAAGTGGTGGTGCATTTTTATTGAGAAAAAGGTTAGTTTCATGGTCAAGAAAAAATAAAAAAGAAATTTTTTATTTCACAATCTACTGTAGAGGTAGAATATGTTGTTGTTGTTAACTATACACAAATGGTATGGATGAAGTAGATGCTGAAGGATATCATAATTGAATATGATGAGCCTATTTCTATCTCCTATGATAATTAAAGTGTAATTAATATCACAAAGATTCTAGTGCTACATTCAAAGACAAAGCATATATCTATCAAGTATCATTTCCTAAGAGAGAAGATCAGTGAGAAGGAAGTCAGATTGGAGTATGTACCCTACTAAAGAGAAGATTGTGGATATTTTCACAAAGCCCTTTCCTAAGGATACTTTTGATTATCTCTTAGGAAAGCTAGGGGTGATTTCCCCTCCTAATCAGAGCTAAGATGCATTGATATGCATGAGTCCAATGTTCTTACAAAGATATCTTCAATGTGTCTTGGGAGAGATATGTTTTTGGCCTCTATGGTTAAGTGCATATATGTGCCTTTTTCATTGATGTCAAAGGGGGAGAGATAGTCATGTGAAGAACTATACTTGTGAGAGATTGTTCCCAAGTGGAGATATACTATTAGAAAGACTCTAAAAGATAATGTTGTGGATATTGTTGGTAATAATTTTTATTTGATTTCTTTTTACATTGATTTTTTTTCACATCATATGTTTCTATCAATGCCAAAGGGGGATTTTGTTGGAAAAATTACTAAGATATCATGCATATTTGTGTTGACATTGATGTTTTGTCATTGTTATCAACATATTCCTACTATTTGAGATAATGTTTCTATGATCTTCAGTGAGATGTTTGGTTCAGTATGGATACTATATTGGAGATAAGATGTTATCAATATATGGTTGGTTTCAGGGATGTTTGTAGTTGACTTGCATCAATTTATAGAGGCTCACATGATGATTTGAGTGAGATATTAGTTTTTGAGTTTTCACAGGTATTCTAAGATGTTTAGTGGTGATAGTGTAACAATTTTTGGATCATTATGGTGTAATGCCCCACTAGGGAACCCAAGAGAAATTAACCTAAAACATGATATGAAGTTTAAAAAATATTTAATTTATTAAGAGTTTACAAATAATAATGAATAAGAAAGAGGAATCTTTTGGTGTTTCAAAATGACTTACGCTCTTAGGCTACCAATATACCTTCAGACTGGTTTTAGGAATGGTTAGTTCCAAGATGTATAGGGATCTTAAGGAAATTGGAACAACTATAGGGACAAGACTTCCCTCTACACTTTTGGCTCTGCAAAACCAAGGTGGGTGCACCTAATCCAAAAAATCAAACACTTCATACAATACTTATGACTGGATTCAACAAAGTAGATAATAGCAAGAAAGTACTAAATGTCAACCAAAAATTCATTGACTCTCCATTGCTATGGACAAACAATCAACTTCTCAACCAAAATTAAAGATTATGACTAGTTTTTAATTCAACTTTTTAGATTGTAACAACCTTGATCAGTACATGTTAATAGGAGATATACTCACTTAGGCCAGTTCCTTATCCATTGGGCAAGAACTCCAAAACAAAGAGGAAGCAAAGACTAGAAAATATCAAGGATTCATAGACATAAATACATCTATCACAAATCCTTACTACTTATAGAGAATACTTGTGCAAATTAGGATGAACTCATATCCCATCCAGAGCAATATTTAATCTAATCCTAGATCAGAGATCAAGAATGAAGATACACACATAAACAATTATGTAATGAACTAGAAAGTTCAAAATTTATAAAAATTGACACAGAAGAGAGAAAAGAACCAAATTTTTGTATTAAGTATGATGAATCTTGCCTATGCATACAATTTATCTCAGAGTACAGGCTTGCAAATAACAACTTAGACCTGCAACTTTCTATCCTTCATTAACAAATACTAAAGAAATTTTTTACAATCCTGACTGAGAATAGGGTTCACAAAATATGCCTTTTAAACACCTAACTCCCAATACCTCTAAATGATCATAAAAAATCCTTTTATCACAAGGATTGCAACAAGCATCTAATCATTTAGGACAAAATTAAAATCACCCAACCACTTGCAATCAATCCCATTACTGTAGAAAAGACATGCCAAGAAATCCAAAGTAATCAGGTCCAAATTAATCTTCATTTATGGCCAAAATACCGACTGGTACACTAGAGACTGAAAAGTGCATCATTTCATCTCCATGTTTACTTCACCTTTATCATAAATTTGAGTGAATGATTCACCCATTTTTCCATGGCATGGACATCCTCTGTAGACAAGCATCATTTATGGACCATGTTGTGACATTGTACATGATCAAATCAGGTGGATCGACCACCCTTGCATTAAATAACTAGTCCTTTAATAATAGAAAACCTTTAAATAATTTAGATTACTGGCTGCAATGGTTCATCAATTATATTTAAAATAAGTCTATTGATCTCATCTTTTCTTGACATATCAGGTGGTTCCTGTTAATTGAAAACAATCACTTAAACCCTTTAACATCAATTGGCCACATCATTATTCTTGGCAACCAATTGGGAGTGAGCATATCAGCAATACCTAGGAACTGAACCCACCTTGACATCAACAAGAACCTTAACCCTTAGTCATCCAAAGATTACGTGACTGAAAGCATTCTCACAGTCGCTCAATATTTTTCTTAACCCAGGTCTGATCAAGAGATCATGTGAATGAAGCATTCACATGATCATTGAGTCTTTGTCTTAACCTAAGGTTTCATTAGGAGAATCAACAACCACTGCCTGATCTATTTATCATCAATGGCTCATAATCATTCTTAGAATGATCTTTATCTTTAACCCAACCTCTATTTAGCAATTCAGCGACCAAAGGAAAATCCAATTCATTGAAGATTTTATTTAACCCAAGTCCGATTCAGAGATCACGTGACAAAGGAATTCATTGAATCACCAAGCCTTTCTTTAACTCTAGGTTATATCAAGTGAAAACACTCCAACCATTGATCTTGTCTTCATCTTGTGGTTATCGTTAATTCACCCAAAGCTTGGTCTGAACTCAACATAGATTTGGAGATTAAGCGACTGAGGATTTGTCATAATCTCTGAAGGTTATCCTTATCCATGGTTTCACCATGAGAAAACATGAATGAAACAATCTCATGATCTTTGAATATTTCACATAACCCCAAGTTTGATCTCACAATTGAATGCTAGCCGTTGATCTGATCCTCCATCCACAGTTGTCACTAAGTCTCTAAATTTTCAACTTAACTCATCTTTGATCAAGAGATCATGTGACTAAAGCAATCTCCTAGTCACTGAATACATTACTTAACCAAGGTTATATCATGAGAATAGGTGACAAAGGTAATCTCTGAATTATTGAATCATTTCTTTACTCAGGGTTAAAACTGGAGAACATGTGAATTTCGTCAATCACAATCTGCATCAACGGTTCTCATTTAATCTCTAAACATTAAGTACCTCGCCAATTCATCTGGAGATTCAATGACTGAAGGAAATATTACCATGACTTAGAGAATACATGAACACAACAATCTCCAAGTAGTCGAATCCTTTGCTAACCCCGAGTTATATCCAGAGAACATGTGAATGTCATTGATGTTAGGAATAGTCCCAAGAGATAACTAAGAGGGGGGGGACAGGGGGGGTGAATCGTTTATCTACTAGTTTCAATTCTTTATCCAATTAAGTATGCTTAAACATAAATCATAAACACAATGAAAGAACACTTGAACAAAACACCAATATTTTGGTTATGGGGAAACCCACATAGGTAAAAACCCCGGTGGGAATTGACACCCACTAATAATTTACACTAGTGTATTATGATCCTTGTTAGAAGATCCTTAACCCTGTTTGGAGTTATCTTTACAATACATTTAGTATAGTGACCTGGTCAACAGTTGGATCTTATTATGAGTCTTTTACAATTAACCTTGTTAGGGGTGAGGACACACTGTCCGAGAGCTCACTGCTCAAATGAGTGAAGGCTATAACCTTTTGAATAACAAATATACACTATATCTGGATCTTGGTGAACTATGCTTTGACCTACTATTTGGATCAGTTCCAATGTATATCACAAACACTTTACTTGGTCACATAGACCTTTTGTTGATGGCTCAACACTTCACACACTCTACTCTTCTCTTCACAATCAACTATGAACCATTCCATAGCAATCACAAATGACTGCCTATAAATATCTTTCCACTAAATGATATAATCAAGTCAGCCTATTAGAACCACCTTGAAATCATATTAGAGAAACCATAACATACTCCAATAATAATTATGTCAGCTCTACTAAGCACGCAACACATTCTGGGACTTATCCAATATTAATAAATGTAGACGTATGCTACACACTGTCAGCTCTACCAAAGTAACTGAAAATTTCTCCTTAAGCTTAATTACATAATGTGCTCTTAACTAAACATTACTAACTCTTCTCCAAGCACTAATCTAAGGTTGCATAATGAAATTATAGGCACAACTCCTGGACCAATATAATCTTTATCGACTCTTTCGAATAGACACGGGAAATTGCTACTAGTGAATAATGACTAGATAAAGTCACTTCTACTAATCATCAAACTCTGCATCCATGAATTTAACATCACTAACATGTCTCCATGAAATATCCAAATGTGCAAGGCTCCATGATAACTGTATGGACAATCATTCATAGAACACTACTTGTAACTCTGTTAGGAACACTGCTAACACAAGTTGCTAAATAACTATCTATAATAATAGTTAACCTTTGTGTCCATGATATCATGCTGATAACACGTCCATGCTATATATACTATAATCTTACTACATAAGTCTTCCATGCATGCTACTTACAATATGTTGTCATCAATGACAAACATTCAGTCAACAATGGCTTGCTGGCAAATCTCCAACAATCTCCCCCTTTGGCATTGATGGAAACATATGGAATGAAAAAATATACCAATCCAAATGAAAATTTCTTTTATAACATTCTCCATTTCCTCTTCAAAACTCCCCCAAGGATGAATCCTCCATCTGATGCAATATTCTTCAACATTCTCCATTTTCTCAACTAAACTGCTTCCATAACTAAATACTACTCCCCCTTAGTATATTATTCTTTCTTTTACTCCTATTTTTCATGACTATATATTACTCCCCCTTTGACATCAATGGAAAAGGGTGCCAATCAGTTTAAGCATTGGTACTACTCCTGAAGTAGAGTAGTCAACCATCCATCAGTCCCTGAGGACTGATGCTCTTTCTAATTTCTTCTAAGTAGAATCATGGAAGGGAATTAGTCCCGACTTCTCCTTGAGATACTCAAAAGTACCCTTTGGCAAGGGCTTTGTGAATATGTCTGCTAATTGATCTTTAGTACTCACATAGTCCACCTTGACTTATTTCTCTACCACTTTCTCTCTTAGGAAGTGATACTTAATCTCAATGTGTTTTGTCTTTGCATGCATCACAGGGTTCTTTGACATGTTGATAGTGCTAGTGTTATCACAATGAATAACAATAGGATAATCAATCTGAATTCTAAAATCCTTTATCATTTTCTTGATCCACACAATTGTAGAACAATTCACGGCTGCTACAACATACTTAGCTTCTTCTGTTGATTGAGAGATACAATTTTTATTCTTGCTTGTCCAAGTGACAAGTCTGTCACCAAGAAATACTGCTCCTCCTGATGTACTCTTTCTATCATCAACGCATCCTACCCAATCTGCATCGATATACACATGAAGATCAACATTTTCTAAATTAGTATACCATAGACCATAGTCTATAGTGCCTTGCAAGTATCTAAATATTCTTTTTACTACCATAAGGTGACTTTGTTTAGGCTCTGCTGCAAATCTTCCAAGTATGCCAACTAAATTGGAAATATCATGTCTAGTTTGATTAAGATAAATGAGTTTTCCAATCATAGAATTGTACAATGTTGTATCTACTACTAGTGAGTCATCTTATTTCGTAAGCTTGCATCTAGTTATCATAGGTGTCCCTACTGGCTTGCAATCATCCATCTTTAATTTCTTTAATATCTCTTTCACATACTTGGACTGATTAATGAAAATACCTTTCTCTATCTACTGCACATTCAATCCAAAAAAGTATTTGATAGGTCCAATCATGCTCATCTCAAATTTTCTCTGCATCTCCTTAGAAAATTCAGCACTAAGTTTTTCATTACCTCAAAAGATAATGTCATTAACAAATATAACTACAAGTAGTAAACCTTCAGATGTCTCTCTTATGAATAGATTACAATCTGTTTCTCCTTTATTAAATCCAATCTTTTTTAGATATCTATCTAGTCTCTCATACCATGCTCTAGGGACTTGCTTAAGTCCATAGAGGGCCTTCTTCAGTCTACATACCATATCAAGTCTATCTAATAAGGTGAATCCTTCTGGATGCTCAATGTATACTTCTTCTTTCAATTCTCCATTCAAGAATGCTGACTTGGCATCCATCTGATAGACTTTGAAGTTTTTGAATGTTGCATAGGCTAGAAACAACTTAATAGCTTCTAATCTACTCACTGGTGCAAAAGAATCTAAATAATCAATGCCTTCTCTCTGCGCATATCCTTTACATACTAACCTTGTCTTATTTCTTACTACTGTACCATCTTCATTCATCTCATTTTTGAATATCCATTTTGTTACAATCATATTCTTATCATTATGTCTTGGGACCAGTTCCCAAGTATCATTCTTGATAATTTGATCTAGTTCTTATTTCATAGCATCATCCCAATCTGAATCATTACATGCATCTTCAACAATTAAGGGTTCAATCTGAGATAGTAAACATACCGCCTCATTGCTTGCAAAATTTTTTTCGCTTGATCTTGTTGTGACTTTGTCACTCTGATCCCCAATGGTGTCATCTTTAGAGTGGTATCTAGATGTAAACTTTGGAGCTTTAGGTGATACTATCTCATCTACCTTTGGAGTTTCTTCTTCACTTGTCTTAGAGTCATTAAATATAACATCAATATTGTCAAACATTTCTTAAACAACTATCTCACTAGTGGAGGGTACGGGTTCTTCTTCAATCATAGGTGATTAATCATGATATATTTCTTGAACCATAAAATTTTCATCAATCTTAACATGAGAACTTTCAATGATCTTCTTCAATCTTAAATTGAAACATCTATAAGATTTTCTTTTAGTAGAGTAACCAAGGAAAATACCTTCATTGCTTCTTGCATCAAACTTGCCTACTACTTCATCCCTCTTGATGTAGCACTTTCTTCCAAAGATTCTGAATTATTTTACTGTGGGAACATTGCCAAACCAGAGCTCGTAAGGTGTCTTGTCTGCACTTAGTCTCAATTGTATTCTATTGATGGTGTAGATTGTTGTATTAACCGCATCTCTCCAATATGTGTGTGCAACCTTTCCTTCAATCATGATGGTGTGCGTTGTGTCAAGGATGATCCTATTCCTTCTCTCTATAATCCCAATCCGATGGGGCTTCTAGGTGCACTTAACTATCTTTTTATGCCATATTCTTCGTAGTACTCATAGAATCTATCAGAGGTGAATTCTCCTCCTCTATCCAATCTTAGACACTTTATCTTCAGTCTAGATTCATTCTCAACCTTACCTTTGAATATTTTGAACTTCTCAAATGCTTCTGACTTATCTTTCAAGAATGCAACCCACATCATTCTAGAATAATCATCTACAAGCAAAATGAAATACCTTTCACCATAGTATGATCTTGTTTGAGTTGGTCCACATAGGTCTGTATGAATCAAATCCAACTCATTCTCTTCTAAATTATGCTTGCTCCTAAATGAATTCCTCACATGTTTTCCCATTACACATTCCCTACATATAGTATCAACTGGCTTTGCTATGCTAGGTAGGTCTCTTACTGCCTTAGCATTACTAATATTTACTATGTTATCAAAATTGATATGACATAGTCTTTTGTGCCATAACCAACTTTCATCTACTTTAGAAACAAAAATTTTTTCTTCTGGATTAAGATGAAAACATTACCTTTAGTTTTTTATCCTAATGCAATCAATTCTCCTTGTTTGTTGTTAATGATGCACTTGTTTGCATTGAATTCCAATTTGTAACCTTTGTCAAGTAACTTACCAACACTTAGTAGGTTATGTTTCAAACCATCAACATAAAGAACATCATCACTTCTATTCTTTCCATCCAAGGTGATGGCTCCTCTACCAATGATGGGTTTGGGAGTGTTATCTCCAAATCTAACCATGCCTCCTTTGTATCTATCTAAATGAACAAATCTATCTTTGTCTCCTATCATGTGATGTGAGCAACCACTATCAATGATCCAATCTATCCTAATGTCAGCTTGTGAAATCAGAGCTAATTCTTGTGAATCCTTTTCATCTTCAAGAGTAATGAATCTAATTTATTCTTCTGTTGATTCTTCATCTGATACTCCATCTCCAGCATAATAGCATTCCTTTGTATACTTAGGCTTGTAGTTGTTTTGGTACCTTTTAACTCTTGTAGGAAACTTAGATGCAAAGTGACCAATCTTATTACATGAAAAGCATTTGAATGGAAATTGACCTTCATATTTCCATTTTCCTTTCTTTTCTCTTTTAGAAATCATAGCAATGAAATCATCTAGTGTTTTCTCTTCTTCATCATCATCAAAATTACCAGAAGTGCTTTCAGATTTCTTACCATGGACTGATGCTTTGAAGGTTGTTTCACTTTTAGGTTCTGTCTTCAATCTTGAAATCTCAAAAGCTAAAATTTTTCTGATCAAGGTCTCTCTTTTGAAATTTGATGTAAGCTGCATAGTCTCATCAAGGATGTTGATCATGTTTTCATACTCTATTGTGAGAGTGGTCATCAGCTTATCCATAATGTCTTCTTTCGAGATCTCTCCACCATTGTTCCTGATTCCTACAACTGCTTCATTAATCCTTTGATTGTAAGCTCTGATGTTCTCTTCAGGTAGCATATCTATTGCATTGTATCTTTTCTTCCAAGTTTTTCTATGTGCATCCTTTTCTTGTTTGTCTCTTTCAAATATGTCTTCTAGGTGCTTCCATATCTTCTAGGTTGTATCTACTTTCTTTATTTCTAAAAACTCACTATCAGATAGGGTGCTGATAAGGGCTTCTTTGGCTATTACATTTTGATGAAATAATTCCTTATGCTTTTCAGTAGCATCATCTTTTGCAAGGTCTACTAGAATAGGGATCTTGACTTCTTTGATAGTTACATCAAAAACTTCAAAAGCAATGCATTGTAAATGTGTCACCATCTTGTTCTTCCAGTCAAGATAATTATCTCCATCAAACTTAGGACTTTCTTTTCTAAAGAATGCCATTTAATCAACCTCAAACTGTTAAACTTTATCTTTGAGGTACTTGGCTTTAATACCAATTGTTAGGAATAGTCCCAAGAGATAACTAAGGGGGGGGGGGGGGGTGTGAATCAGTTATCTACTAGTTTCAATTATTTATCCAATTAAGTATACTTAAACATAAAGCATAAACACAATGAAAGAACACTTGAACACAACACCAATATTTTGGTTATGGGGAAACCCACATAGGTAAAAACCTCGATGGGAATTAACACCCACTAATAATCTGCACTAGTCTATTATGATCCTTGTTAGAAGATCCTTAACCTTGTTAGGAGTTGTCTTTACAATGCATTTATTACAATGACCTGGTCAAGGGTCAAACCCTGTTAAGAGTCTTTTACAATTAACCCTATTACAAGTGAGGATGCACTATCCGAGAGCTCACTGCTCAAATGAGTGAAGGCTATAACCTTCTGAATAATAGGTACACACTATATCTAGATCTTGGTGAAATGCACTTTGACCTACTATTTGGATTAGTTCCAATGTATAGCAAAAACACTTTACTTGGTCACATAGACCTTTTTCTGATGGCTCAACACTTCGCACTCTCAGCTCTTCTCTTCATAATCAACTCTAAACCATTCCATAGAAATCACAAATAACTGCCTATAAATATCTTTCCACTAAATGATATAATCAAGTCATCCTATTAGAACCACCTTGAAATCATATTAGAGAAACCATAACATACTCCAATAATAATTCTATTAGCTCTACTAAGCACACAACACATTCTAGGACCTGTCCAATATTAATAAATGTAGATGCATGCCACACATTGTCGGCTCTATGAAAGTAACTGAAAATTTCTCCTCAAGCTGAATTACATCATGCACTATTAACCAAACATTACTAACTCTTCTCCAAGCACTAATCCAAGGGTGCATACTAAAATGATAGGTGCAACTCCTGAACCAATATAATCTCTGTCGGCTCTTCTAAATAGACACATGAAACTACTACTGGTGAATAGTGATTGCATAACTTCTCTTCTACTGATCATCAGACTTTGTGTCCATGAATTTAACATCACTAACATGTCTCCATCACATATCCAAATGTGCAAGGCTCCAAGATAACTATACGGATAATCATTCACAGAACACTACCTGTAACTCTGTCAGGAACACTGCTGACACAAGCTGCTATATAACTATATGTACTAACATTTAACCTCTACATCCATGATATCATGTTGATAGCATGTCCATGCTGTATATACTAGAATCTTACTACATAATTCTTCCACTCATATTACTTACCATATGTTGTCATCAATGACAAACATACAATCAACACTGGCTTGCTGGCAAATCTCCAACAGTTGATTCATTTCATCATCCATAGTTCACATTTAATCTCAAAACCTTCCTATCTTGACTGGTTCATCTAGAGAATGAGCAATTGAAGGAAAACATAACCACCCACTAGATTGCTTTATGCCAGACCACTAATTACCAAAATCAAGAGATCACACAACACTGTATTTTCCAAGTTGCCCAATAAAAGACTTAACCGCCCAAGCAAGAAAATATAGCATCTATAGAAAAGGGACTTTAAGTGACCTAAAAAGTTAATGAAAAAATAGAATAAGGGTAGGGTTTTTGGACTTAGACAAATTTTGGAAACCCTTATTCATGGATAAACCCTATATCTCAGACCTTCAAATTGCAATATCTCTCTAGTTTTTGCATTTTAGCACATGCACTCTTGACTAGAGCTTGCACACACCATGAACTATCCTAGGCCAAGGGTGCAATCCACAAAACATCTTACATCTTCTTCACAGATCAAAACTGTGTTGCAGTAGGACAAGGCATTTTCCCTAGGGTTTTGCAAGGAATAGACCATTTTCTTAGGATTTTGGCTATGATAGGAAAATGGGCTAATAGTGGCTCTATTTGGGGATGATTGGTAACTTGTGTCCATGCAAGAATTTAGATTTTATAGAGGAATCAGACCACCTACTAGACAAAAAATGATAGGGAACCTTCTCAAAAACTGGCAGATGAACCAAGAAAATAGGAAGGGAAACACAAAATTGAAAGCAAATTATTTATGAATATTTTACAAGATTAAAACTTTACTTGGTGGCCCTGGGCCACCAAAAGGAAATCAAAACCCTCTTGAGTCAAAGATCTGATTTTCATCCACATATGTGACCAACCATCTGAAGATAACATGGCCATTTTTCTACCTACATATGTGAACATTCATGGGATGAAGAATAAAACTATGTTTATGACTAGCCATGTTCTTCCAGTCACAACCATTATCATGTTCATACTCCAAAAAGTATGGAACATCATCCATCTCCTATTGTGGACTGGAAAAATAAAATTGATCTAGTAATGCATCATAATATGAAACATAGTGATCATCATGTATTACTAAAAAATTACCTGGCTAAAAAGGACTTGGATCCTCAGATTTACCTTCATGTGTTGCTTTAGCCAATGAGAAACTTGGTTCCTCCTTAATGTCTTCATGAAATGGATCATGAACCAAGTGAAGGTCTCTTTCACAAAAATTGTGACATAGGAACAACTAATCTGCATCATCATTTTCATGAGAAGACTTTCTATCCCAATCATTGAAGACAAAGTTTTCAATACTATCACATTCACTTTCATATTTATAAAAAGAAGGAAAAGGATATGAACAAGAAACTTTCTCATCAATGGAATCTCCATGATAGGAATACACACTGTCATGGCCTTCATCCTCTTCTTTTGTAGAGTCATTACATGAGGGGAACTCTAAAAAACATGGATCATCTTCATCATTTTGAACACCAACCTCATCTTCAGTGTCAAAGGATATGTCAATGGGGAGCTATAAAGTATAGTCCATAACAAGTGCATACCTCTAGAATTCATCAGCCAAGAGTGTTGAGATAGTTTCACTACTCAATGGACTTTCAACCTCATTTTCATTTTCAATGGCCTCTCCCCTGATGCTGCAAACATCTTCCCTATCTGGAATAGGGACCGACATCTCTGGCTTCAAATCATTTTGTGTAAAGAAATTAGTGTAGGAATCATCATCTACGTCATAATTATTTTATTTCCTTTCACACAAATGATCCTCAAATTGGGACAAGAAGGAAGCCTTCTCATGCTGATAAGAAGAAAAATCTACAGACAAATTGGAAATATTATCAACCTCATATTCATCTTCAGTATCATCATATGCATTGACCTTAATGTTAGCATCATAATCAATACTTTCTTCGTAATGAGAATCAACATCAGAATCACTAGCCTCTTTATGATCAACATAAAGAACTACTAATGCTCTCAATCTTTTGTCCTCCTCTAACTGCCAAATCTCAACACCTTTCTCTACAAGTTTCTTCTTGAGAGTAGCAATTTTGATGAGAAGATTTTCATAATCATAATCATGGATGTAAGGATCAATAGAGATACTAATGTCTTGTATCTGATCTTTATCTTTTATTTCACACACATCTAGACCAACTCTTTCATCAAAATGTTCTATGAATGTTGCACTCAACACATCCCAAGAAGATATTGAACCTGCCAGTAGGGATAAGAACCAATCCCTCACTTTATGTGAAAAAGATTGCACAATCAACCTCATGGAAACATCCTCATGTTCAACATCTAATTCATCAAAGAGATCTATGAGATCATCCACATGTTGGATTGTAGAAACTGATCCATCAGTGATAAATCTTGGCAAGCATTCCCAAACCTCAATAGGGATAATATTGGGGGCACCCTCAATATTATCAAAACAAAAGGGCATGTATTCTTCCATAAGGAACTGCCTACTAACACTCATCCCTTTACACTAGTGCTAAACAATTGATAAGGAGACATTCTTCACAAATAATTTTCATAAAAGAAAGGCACATAAAATGAAAATACCTGGAGGTACTACAGTTGAATCCTAACTTGTTGACTGGGAAGCAGGGCAGATCTAGAGCCTTCTTTGTAGGTCCATCAGGTTCTTTTCTTTGTAGAGTCACCACCTCCTTGAAGAGGAAAATGTTGTACTTAGTTTTGTATCTCCTTCTAGCCAGCCAAAACTTCACCAGGATTTTACACACTATTTATCAGGGCCTACACTAATCAAACAGAGAACTCAGAGTTGCCACCCACACATAGTGAGAAGATATCACAATTTTCCCTTTTTAGTGACTCTATACTATGGCCTCCCTAGTGGAGTTTCCATTTTTTTGGTGACTTGGATGGGCCAAACTAGTCTGGTTAGTAAGATATTGATAATTTGTGATTTAACCAGAGTTTCCTAACAGAAGTATTTCTTTTTTATTGTTCTCCCCAGTAAAGTCACCATCTTGTTGGTGTTTCAAAATGACTTACACTCTTAGGGTGCCAATATACCTTCAGACTGGTTTTAGGAATGGTTAGTTCCAAGATGTATAGGGATCTTAAGGAAATTGGACCAACTATAGGGACAAGACTGCCCTCTACACTTTTGGCTTTGCAAAACCAAGGTGGGTGCACCTAATCTAATAAATGGAATACTTCATACAATACTTATGACTAGATTCAACAAAGTAGATAATAGCAAGAAAGTACTAAATGTCAACCAAACATTCATTGACTCTCCATTTCTATGGACAAAAAGTCAACTTCTCAACCAAAATAAAAGATTATGACTAGTTTTTAATTCAACTTTGCAAATTGTAATAACCTTGATTAGTACATGCTAACAAGAGATATACTCACTTAGGTCAGTGCCTTATCCATTGGGTGAGAAATCCAAAACAAAGAGGAAGAAAAGACTAGAAAATATCAAGGATTCATAGCCATAAATACATTATCACAAATCCTTACTACTTATAGATAATCCTTGTGCAAATTAGGATGAACTCATATCCCATCTAGAGCAATATTTAATCTAATCCTAGATTAGAACTCAAGAATGAAGATACACACATAAACAATTATGTAATGAACTAGAAAGTTCAAAATTCATAAAACTTGACACAAAGGAGAGAAAATAGCCAAATATTTGTATTAAGTATGATGAATCCTACCTATGCATACAATTTATCTCAGAGTACAACCTTGTAAATAATAGCTTAGACATGCAACTTTCTATCTTTCATTAACAAATACTGAAGCAAAATTTTAGAATAGGGTTCACAAAATATGCCTTTCAAACACCTAACTCCCAATACCTCTAAATGATCATGAAAAAACCTTTTATCACAAGGATTACAACAAGCATATGATCATTCAAGACAAAATTAAAATCACCCAACCACTTTCAATAAATCCCATTACTGCAGAAAATACATGCCAAGCAATCTGGAGAAATCAGGTCCAAATTGATCTTCATTTATGGCTAAAATCTCGACTGGTACATTAGAGACTAGAAATTGCATCATTTCATCTCCCTGTTTACTTCACCTACATCATAAATTTGAGTGACTATTTCACCCATTTTTCCTTGGCATGGACATTCTCCATAGATAAGCATCATTTATGGACCATGCTATGACAATGTACATGATGAAATCAAGTGGATCAGCCGCCCTTGCATTCAATAACCAGTCATTTACTCATAGAAAACCTTTAAATAATTCAAATTATTAGTGACAATGGTTATTATATTTAAAACAAGGACATTGATCTCATCTTTTCCTAGAAGATTGAGCAGTTCTCGTTAATTGACAACAGTCACTTAAACCCTTTACAATCACCTGGCCACATCATTATTTTCAGCAACCAATCAAGAGCGAGCATATCAACAACACCTAGAAACTGGACCCACCTTGACCTTGGAAAGAACCTTAACTAGGTTAATCATCTGGAGATTACGTGACTAAAAGAATTCTCATAGTCACTCAATATTTTTCTTAACCCAGGTCTAATCAAGAGATCACGCAAATGAAGCATTTGTGTGATGACTGATTCTTTGTCTTAACCTAAGGTTTCATTGGGCCAATCAGGTGACAACTGCCTAATCTATTTATCATCAATGACTCATAATCATGCTCAGAATGCTCTTTATCTTTAACCTAGCCTCTATCTAGGGATTCAGCCACCAATGGAAACTCCAATTCACTAAAGATTTGATTTCACCCAAGTCTGGTTCAGAGATCACGCGACAAATGAATTCACTAAATTGCCAAGCCTTTCTTTAACTCTAGGTTTTGTTAATTGAACACATGTCAGCCGTTGAGCTTGTCTTCATCTTGTGGTTATCATTGAATTCACCCAAAGCTTGGTCTGAACTCAACCTGGATCTAGAGATTAAGGGACTGAGGATTTCTCATAATCTCTAAAGGTTATCCTTACCCATGGTTTCATCATGAGAACATGTGAATGAAGCAATCTCGTGATCTCAACATCTTTCACATAACCCCAGGTTTGATCTCGCAATTTAACATTGGCCATTGATCTGATCCTCCATCCACGGTTGTCGCTAAGTCTCTAAATTTTCAACTCAACTCATCTTTGATCAGGAGATCATGCGACTGAAGAAATCTCCCAGTCACTGAACACATTACTTAACTAGGGATGTATCATGAGAATAGGTGACAAAGGTAATCTCTAAATCACTGAATCATTTCTTTACTCTGGGTTAAAATTGGAGAACACACAAATATCATCGATCACAATCTGCATCAATGGTTCTCATTTAATCTTTGAATGTAAAGTGCCTCAGTCAGTTCATCTGGAGATTCAGTGACTGAAGGAAATATTAACCATTCTCTAGGTCCCTGGATGTTAGGAACTTAACTGCCATGACTTAGAGAATATGCAAACACAACAATATCCAAGTTGTCAAATCCTTTTCTAACCCCGAGGTATATCCAGAGAGCACCTGAATGTCATTGATTCATTTTATCATCCATGGTTCACATTTCATCTCAAAACCTTCCTACCTTAACTAGTTCATCTAGAGAATGAGCGACTTAAGGAAAACATAACCGCCCGCTAGATCACTTGATGCCAGGCCACTAACCACCAAAATTAGGAGATCACACAACACTATATTCACCAAGTCACTCAATAAAAGACTTAATTGCCTGGGCAAGAAAATATAGCATCTACAGAAAAGGGACTTTAAGTGACCCGAAAAGGTAATGAGAAAATAGAATAAGGGTAGGGTTTTTGGAGTTAGACAAATTTTGGAAACCCTTATTCATGGATAAACCCTATATCTCACACCTTCAAATTGCAATATCTCTCTAGTTTTTTCATTTTAGCATATGCGTTCTTGACTGGAGCTTGCACACACCTTGAACTATCCTAGGCCAAGGGCACCACAAAACATCTTACATCTTCTTTGTAGATCAAAACTATGTTGCAGTAGGACAAGGCAATTTCCCTAGGGTTTTGCAAGGAATAGACCATTTTCTTAGGATTTTGGCTATGATAGGAAAATGGGCTAACATAAGCAATAACATAAGACAATACATACTCATAAATACAACATCATTAACTAATTAAAAATATCAAGGGTTCCTTGACATAGAAACACATAAATAAAATTTAATCTATTAAGTATAATAACCATTAAAATCTTCCCCATTGTGAAAATAAAGTACATCATATCATGAAAGACTAAACAAATACATTTGAACCATAAAGTATACATGAAAACCCACATCCATTGCACAAGTCATAGGGTATGTAATTACAATCTTAGTACAAAGTGTAAACATAATAAAAAGAAGAATAGGAACCCATCTCCAAGGATGAAGGAATAAGAAGCAACTGCAACAAGGATCATCAAACACTAGTATAGGAATATCAGAGTATCAAATGGTAAGAGAATCACTACCTCCCAACCTCGTGGAAACATGTAGTTCCACTCCCACCATGCTGAGGAGATAACATCAGACCCCACTCAAATAACAATACCAAAAGCACTCATCAGGTAGTACTAAGCAAGGGATCCTATAAGTTCCTATCTCAAAGGTTCAACTCAAACTCAAGGTAGACATACTAATCCAGAGGCAACCAAAACACATAGGAAATCTAAGATAAAATTAGGGAAGTTTCATCACATATGTCAACCCCTTGGAATGATCTCATCGGCTCTGACTCCCAAGTGTGAACATATGTGGAACTTGAAATCCTCTCATGTAGACAAGGATAATCGATCATGTCAGAACTCACTGTCACTACTAGATGACAAGAATCTTCTCCCACTTCCATCCTTAGCATATACTAGCACTTAAGGTGTGGCCGAGGAATCCATTATCTTATTAATTCATTTTTAAAACCCTATTTAATTTATTATATCACTTATTAAGTAACTTACTAAGGATACCCAGGTAGCCACTTATGAGTTGTGGCACCTCCAAAAAAAACCACTTCCCCTTTAACACCTAGATAACCTACCCTAAGTTCATAAATCTCAAAACATCTCATATATCATTTTGAATCATAAAAGTCAAAACCTGGTTCCAAAGTATTGGAGGAACACACATAACCAATTTTCATCATAACAAAATCAAATCTTGCACAAGGTTGGGTTATAACAAAATCAAAAGCTATAGAAGTATGAAAGACAAATAAACATAACACATTAACCCTAACCTTGCCTTTGGTAACAATCCTAAAAGGATGACGTAAGAAGATTCCCTCCTAACCCACAATTGGAGAAGGAAAAACATTCATTATAATTTAATAATAATAAACTAATTTGTAAAACACCATTACGAAAATTAATTTATTAAAATAATCACTAACACAACCATAATTACATATCAAAAATAAATTTTATTAATAAGAAAATCCATTTATAATATCAATAAAAAATAAATTGATTCCTAAATTAATAATTACTAAAACAATATAATTTACATACTAAGAATATTCCTTCCCTATGAATAAAAATCAAACAAGATTTTAACCATACTTTTAAACCCTTAATAAAATATTAATTTTGATTAATATCTATAATCATCAAAATAGTATAAATATTAATGAGTATCAAAATGTATATTATATTATAAAAAAGAAAAAAAAAACTTTTAAAATTATTAAATAAACTAGAAAAAAATATTTTATTATTATTATTTTAAGGAAGTTTTAAAAAAAAAGTTATGCAAAAAGTAATGTGGGGATCAAACCCTCCCATGACTGCCTATGGTAGTAGCTATCATGGCAACCCCTACTGTTATCGACAACAACTGCCGTGGTGACCCCTGACTGCTAATGACAATGGTTGTCGTAGCAGTTAAGGCTGCTATGATAGCCATAGCCATTAAGGATAGCTGTCGTGGGGTGGGGTAAATAAAACCCTCACCCTAGACATTTTATTTATTTATTTATTTACTATCATAGAATTTCTCTAATCCAAAAATAACAATATATATATATATATATATATATATATAAGAATGAAAAGAACATTAATTATTATATATATATATATATATATATATATATATATATATATATATATATATATATATATATATATATATATATATATATATATATATATATATATATATATGTTAGAGTAAAGTATTAATTATGTTAATTAATTTTTACTCCCTTCTTAAGATGCAACTTCCTTTTGCTTTAGTTAAAAAGCACATGCACTAGTTGTTCTAAACTCATGCATTAGTCATGTAATAGTTAAACTGATTATTACATGCACTAGACTTTGCCTTTCAAGGCTTTCGATCTCCTTTATAAGGATGATCCATTGTACATTCAATTCATTCATTAATTGAGGATATTTTCTTCTTCATATTTTTGAGTCAAACCATTGCCCTCTTCTTGTCTCTACTTCCTTGTAATAGATTTTTGTATGCAAGTGATCTTCGAGTTTTGTGGATTTGTATTGCTCAAATCCTACAATATATATATATATATATATATATATATATATATATATATATATATATATATATATATATATATATATATATATATATATATATATATATATATATATATATATATATAGCACACACATGCACATATATATTTCTATAAAATTTACCAGTGAGAAAACTAATAACTGGCTACTACCAGAAAGCAAGATTATTTAGATAATTCGATTTGATACAAACCCTAAGGTATTTTTACCACAAAATTTATCAAACCCTAACTGATTTAAAACAAGATTTAATTATTATATTTCCTAACATACCAGACATTAATAAAACAAGATCTTAAAAGCTTAATAACCAAAAATCTAAGACGATAAGAAAACCAACAAAGTATATCAACCAGATCCAACAAGCACGAAGAAAAAAAACTTTCTGAGATTAAAAAAAATTAATCTACAAGGGTTTTCAAACCCTACTTCAAACCACCAATTAATAGAAAATATGAAGACCAAAATTCTAAACAATTCCCAAACTTTCAATTCAATCCTTCCATCCAAAACTTGAAAATCTGCATGAAATAACAATGACCAAAACCTCCTAATAAAGGAAAAGAATATGGAACTCGAACTCAACCGTGCAAACTTGAAACTCAACTCAACTCCACAAACTTTGTTTACATCAATTTCCCTTTTGCATAATTTAATCAATTTTCTAATTAATAACTCAATGCACCTTTTTATTTCTTGTTTATATCAATTCACTTAATTCCTAACATTTACTTTATTCTTTTTTCTTTTTTAATTGATTGTCAAACTTAATTTGCATATCAATTTTAACTAAAATAATATTATTTTAATCATATTATTATTTATCCAATTTATCTTTAATTTGAATTCAATAATTAATTAAATCTTTCATTTCCATAATTAGACTTCTAATTAAGTCTTTTAATTAATACATGTATTTTATTAAATTTCTTTAATTAAATACTTCTCATATTAAATTCTCTATATTTAATAGGATTTAATTATTTAAATCACATAATTAAACTCAGTAAATCATTCAACCATTTCACAACAATCACACCAACCATCCAAAGTTCATAAAAACCAACTGAACCTAATAAAATGATAATCATGCTCAAGCGAAAGGCTTATGAATTCATGTCACCTGGATGAATTTAGAAAGATAATAATCATAAACTTGTCCACTATTTCAAGACAATAAAATGGCTTAGGTTGGGATTCAGACTTGACATTATCTCCCTTCTCTTACCATTGAGACTTTGCGATAGGGCATGCTCATCCTGACAATTCAGCGAAGTCGATGTTCGATACCTGCAAACCTACATAAAAGACAAACATGTACATCCATATATATAACAAGTAATGATAGGGATCAGGACATCGTGTGGATCCCGCAAGCAAGTAACTACAACTTTGTCCTGCAACCACATCAAACATGTCAAACAAAAAGGTAAAACATACATGATAACCATACACATGCAAGTATGGGTAAGTAAACTCATGAATATAAATAACATTTTAAACATAAAAATAATCATCATTAAAGTAACTAACATCATCTAACTACAAACATATTATATCTCATAACTATCCAATATCTAATCACCATGAAATGTCATTCATCCAAAACCTCATAATAAAGATGAAATAATCAACGCACACATGAAAGTGACCTAAAAGAGTTTGGCAATATAAAAATGAAAAAAAAAGAAAACTATGGGTGCGCACTACATGTGGTTTGGTATTGAAATATTCTTGGTTGTGGACCTTATAGCATGTTTAGGACATGGATGTGTCCTCACTCGATTGGTTCATGATTTGGAGGATCACAAGTTATTTTTCTTGACTGATAAAGGTTCTTGTTATTATTCTTGATGATTAGTTATAAAATGTTGATGAATTTTGAGATAGATTTGTTATGGATATTACTGTGGCATTTCATGATGCTTACTGATGTTTCTAAATTTTGTTCTATTCATGTTGCTAGATTGCATTGATTGGTGTGATCATGTTGGTGATTTTCAGTTGGTGAGATTATTTCTTCATGTTCTTGGCTAACATGATGGTGTAGTGTGTTGTGAAGGATCAAGGCATAATTAAGAAAGTTGTCGCATGATTGAGGTTGAAAATTTGGATCATTGATATGTATTAGCTAAAATATATTAGATCACATTGATGATTTTATTGTAATTGATTAAATATTTCGTAAATGGGTGTTAATGATTTAGCTGACCTTTATTATTTCAAGGTTGATGAATTGTATAAATGTAATTGTATCCCTTTGTAGATTGTGTGGGAATGAATTAATATGTGTGGATGAAAAGAGTTATGAGTGGACTCTGCAACTAAGGTAGCTATATGATGTTTTATGTACTTCATTGGAACTAAACAAGCATAATGAAGATGTTATCAGACATTTCATGATTTGTATATTGTTATCCACTATGGATTGTAGTCCATGTATTTGTTGTAAGGTAGTGAGCCTTCCTTTGGGTTGTAGCCCTTGTTGTATTTAAGAAATGAGCTTTAGGAAGTGTGCTTGAATGCATGTGCATTCCCCTTGTAATACTCCTAATAGGTTATAGTGCTTTTAACAAAGTATATCATCTTGTGGGTTCTATCCCCACCGTGTTTTTTCCCCTAAAATGGTTTTCACGCAAAAATATTTTTGTTGTGTGTTTAAGTTTTGTTGTGGATCATTAGTTTCATGCTTAATTATCAGATATGTGGTTTAAGGTTTAGTTTAAGCTAAGTTGGTTGATGTTTATCAGTTTTGGATGCAGCAGATTCACCCCCCCCCCCCCCCCTCTCAATTGTGTGGTGTTTCTTTATTTTAATTAGATTTCAAGAATAAAATGGAAGTTTGGAAGAAGACCAATGGAGATCTAAAATATATCATCAAGAAGAGTTAGGAAGAAACTGAGAAGCCGGATAAGGAATTAAGAAACATGAGATATGAAGCAAATGTTTGTGAAATCAACACTATCTTGGATAAAAATTTAGCCCCGTTAAAAAGGTCACAAGGAAAAGGAAGGATTAAGATTCACTAATGAGAGTTCAGATCTAAAGAACAAAGGAAAAGAGAAGGAAGTCATTGTAGAAGAAAAGTCAAATTTAATGAGAAAGGTTAGGAATCTGAAAACAAATTCAAGAAGGCCTCTGGTCAGACAAATGAAGGCTCAAAGGTACTTATATTTTAACGGTTACTCTTTCATATGCAATAATTTTTGTCATAAGGTTGTTGAATGCAAGATTAGTAAGGAAAAAAATGTTCAATACTTCAATTATCATAAGTTTGGTCATAATGAAAATAAATTTAGAAGTCAAGTTTCTAGTTCAATTAAGAGAAATGGAATGAACAATATCTTTCATAGAAATTTCTTTGTCTATCACAATTATAGTTGCAAGGATAATCAATGTAGATCTAGAGTTCAGATAATGAGATCAAGATAGAGGAATGTCAATTGTTTTAAATGTAGTCAAACCAGTCATTATGATAACTCATGTAGATCTAGTGGTGCTTTAGTAAAGTTTGGGAATGATAAGAATGTTAGAGTTTCAGATGAATCTCAGAAGACAGTCATGGTATGGAAGAAGAAAGATGTCAGTGAAGAGAATTCTATGGTATCGCATCCCATAAATAGCTCTTCCAATAACTAAGTTGAATGATTTGTCTTAGGGGAGTATTAAAATACTAGATTAGTCACTTCCCCTACTCTGAAGTGATACCAGTTGTAACTTGCTTGTCTTTTGTATATTAATGGTAAATTAATGATTGTATCTGTTTCAGTTGTTTGATGTGTGTTGTACAAATGGGTTGCATTAGCAATATTAATTCTCAACATAAAAATTTAATCATGAGAAGTTGAGGTTATAAAGGCATATTTTTCAAATCATTTGTCACTATTACAATGACAAAAATCAAGTTTTTAGCATAGCTTGTGAGGGTTTGGTAAAATTATTCGAATTCAAAGATGGAATCTCAATTGATTGTTCACAATATCGATGTTTCCATATCAAGGATGCTGGAGAAGACAAAGTTAGAGGAATTTGATCATGATAAAATTAGACAGATGGAATTTGGTTTGTCAACAAAAGCATTGCAAAAAATTCGTATCTTAGGTTTGGATATTTGAGGAGAGTTTTCCTGGTTTGATGATGAAGAGTCTATTCTATTCTTGCTTATTCAGTTTATGAATGGATGTATGGTGTTGGAAAAATACTATGTAGTAACAAAAGAGGTAATTGAGGATATCCCTGGGTTGTGTAGTGTTGGAGACCTTTTAGGAAAGAACACTATAAAGTATAAGGAAGTCCATAAATTGACTGACATTGATAGAGATCAACTCACCCTCTTGATAAACACACTTGTCAATCTGATGGTGAGTTATGTGTTTGGTGTTCTATTTCTTAAGATCTTTTTCAGGTAGAGAAAACATGGAGTGAGGTTTGACATCCCTTTCAAAAAATAAATTTACAGATATCTAGGGTTTCTGAAGAACATAGTGTAGACTAGGATTTGAGCGTGCACCTAAACCTGTTTTGAAGGTCAAAGACAAACAAATGTCATAGCATATTATCAAATCAAATTTAATGGTAAAGAAACTAAAATCAAAGCCACCTCAGTTTAAGCCTAAAACGGATGCGCCCATGCACCGTTTGATATGCTTGGATATAAATGGATGTGGGTGTGCAAACTCAAGCACTTGGAGCATGCAAATAGGATGATTTGAGGATCAAGAAGACCCAAAATGACACAAAATAGGTATGAGGAACTTATTTTGCGTCAAAGGCCTCAAGAACACACAAATATGCAAAGCTAAAAGATGAACTAAGATTGATTAAACAAGAAATGAATCTATGTTAATCCAATTAAGCTAATTTAAATGTGATTTAAGCTTGAAAATGATCTAAAATGATGAGTTTATGCTTATGCTAGAATGAAAATGGCATTATAACTTTGCTATTGAGTTTGAGAGTTGAAAGATGATTTGCCTTAGGAAGTGAGGGTATTTATAGGAAAAGGGAAGGGCTTCGTTAAAAAGGATGAGTCAGAGTTAGGGCTAAGGTTAGGGTTGAGTCAAGGACAAGTGTCCTGACAAGTGTCAAGGGAGGATTGAGTTGAAAGTTTGAGGGCATGTGCACAATTTGGTAAATGTGCCCAAGGCCAAGAGGTGGCAAGGAAGGGATAAGAAGGTCTTAAATGCATAATGAATGCATGTAAGAAAGATAAGGAAGGCTTAAATGCATCCTTAAATGCATTTGCAAGAGGTGGCCAAGAGGTGGCCATCTTTGTTGACTAAGGAGGATGACTAAGAGGAGGTTAGCATAAGTTTTGGTAAACCTTTTGCTAATGGAATGTGACAAGATTAGAAAGGGGATTAGGATTAGGATTAGGGGATTTTAGGATTAGGATGGGTGAAGAGGTTGGGTTGAGAAGTTTCTAGAAGAGTCTAGAATTCTCCTAGGTTTTATGGAATAAAAGTTTATTCATTCCAAAAGCTTAAGTTTGGGAAAATTTATTGAAATATTTTCAATAAATATGAAAATTAAATATTTAATCTTAATTAAATATTTTGAGTTGAGATTAGGGTTAGAAAAGATGGGATTAGCCTTTTAATCGAAATTAAGAAGGGATTAGAAGATTTTGGAAGAGGTTAGTGGTCTTAAGAAAATTGGCCAAGTTTTGGTCAAAAAATAAATTAATTATTTTTTGGGGGATTTTTGGTCAATTTATTAATTAAAATAATTAATAAATAGGGGATTAATGTTTAAATAAGATTTAAACATTTTTAGGAGGGATTTCTTAATTAAATATTTTTAATTAAGAAAAAGGGATTTAATGACATAAAAATAAATTAATTATTTTAAATAATTAATTAATTAATAAATGATGATGTCATCAGGGATTTTTTAGAAAATAAAAATACTTTATTTTCTAAAGGATTTTTAGGTGTCTACATTTTGCCCCTCTTTGATGCGATGCCGCAAGTGGCATGGCTTCAAAGACAAGAAAATAAGATGCCCAAGGCTAGAATTTAGAGGAATAAGGGATTGTGCCCCCTCGAGAAAATAACGCAAGGAGTAAA
Organism: Chamaecyparis obtusa; assembly: GCA_027943335.1. Taxonomy (NCBI): domain Eukaryota; kingdom Viridiplantae; phylum Streptophyta; class Pinopsida; order Cupressales; family Cupressaceae; genus Chamaecyparis; species Chamaecyparis obtusa. Next base: position 1,048,549 of record BSBK01000170.1, read on the forward strand.
CATTATGAAATTTTCTCGAAAGGAAACAGAGAAGGAACGACTGAGGAAGCAGGGGAGATAAATTACCAAGCTTCCAAGAGCAAAGATGGGTGAATGCAAGATGAGATAGCTTGGTTGTGCACTCCCGTTTGCACTTGGAGCTATCTGGTCCCTTGCATGAGCAAGGATAAGTCGTCAATTGATGTTGCTGAAGCACAAGGCCTGAGTGGGACCACAAATTTTCTGAGGCTGGGGATGGGACAAGATATTTGATCAAATGCTGCTGCAGGATGGACAAAGGTTATGTACAACAAGGAGGAATGATATGCACAAGGGATATGTACAGAAGCTTAGGATTGGGGATAGGAAGATCACACTCGGTGGGACTCTCACTAGGACGAAGACAAGAAGGATAAATATAGGGAGGAAAGCGCTGTACAGGAAAGGGAAAGGGATATGGTACAAGATATGGTACAAAGCTTTGGAATAGGATATGGATTGCAGATGGGTTGGAGGAAGATGGAAGCCGAATGCTTGGAGGATAGGGGAGATGGAACTGCTGGGAGATCTGTTATGGATGGAGGAAGAGGACGGTAGCTGAAAGGACAACTGAATAGATAAATAGCCCAGTTTACTATGTTGGCGCCTGTTTACCAGGTTTTCACCAACATACTTGTCCAAGGCGCTTGAATTGCCAAGTTTTCACCGTTTGGATGATTATTTTCTCTTTCTCTTTTCTTTTTTGCTTTTTTGCTTTTTTTTTTGCTTTTTTTGCTTTTTTGAATGTTTTTGGATTTTCTGATATATGCAGGATCAGGTTCAGGCATAGAACCTCTTCAGATGGATGATGTTGATAGGATCATTCAAGGGCTCACCTTCTGGTGTTGATAGCTGATAGGCTCCCGAGCCGAAGGATGCGGTGACAACATAGGGGCCCAACCAAGTAGGCTCAAACTTGCCTTTCTTTTCTCTATTTGCTAGGACCTTCTGATTTTCTTTAAGGACCATGTCACCGACCTGGAATTGTCTAGGATGGACCTTTTTGTTATAACTCCTTTTGAGTCAATTTTGGTATGCCACCAGGTGATCGTAAGCTTGCTGTCTCTTTTCATCTAGCAGATCTGGCTGTGTGAGCCGGGCCACACGATAGTCTTCATCAGTTGTATAGTTCTTCATGGAGACGCGCAAGGATGGGAGCTCAACCTCAATCGGTAGAACAGCTTCAGCACCATATACAAGAGAGTATGGGGTGGTACCTGTGGGAGTGCGATAAGAAGTGTGGTAGGCCCAAAGGGCAGGATTGATTTGGAGGTGCCAGTCACGACCAGAATCATTGACAACCTTCTTGAGGATTTTCAAGATAGTTTTGTTAGTTGCCTCAGCTTGGCCATTTCCTTGAGGGAAATATGGACTGGAGAAACGGTGATGGATGTGGAGTCTAGCACATAGATCATCCACATGCTAGTTTTCAAAAGGTGTGCCATGGTCTGTGAAAATGGTAGATGGTATGCCGAAGCGGCAAATGATGTGGTAAAGGATGAACTTGGATATTTGGATGCCAGTGGTTAGGGTGAGCGGAATCGCTTCAACCCATTTGGTAAAGTACTCTGTGGCTGTTATGATATACTTGTGTCCATCCTAAGAGAGGGGGGTGATCAAGCCAATGAGGTCGAGGCCCCAACATGAAAAAGGCCACGGTGGTGCAATAGGCTGTAGATCCTGTGCTGGTGCATGTATCAAATTGGCATGCTGTTGACATGGGAGACATTTCTTGAAAAATTCACACGCATCATGTTCCATTGTTGGCCAATAATATCCAACTCTAAGCAGCTGCTTTGCTAGAACCATGCCACTCATGTGGGCACCACAAATTCCAGCGTGAACTTCTTGTAAGGCCAAGACGGCCTCATTTGAGTCTAAACATCTAGATAGGACATTATGATACCCGCGACGATATAGGGTGTTGGCTACAAGAGTGTAGTGGGAAGCTCTGTGAATAAGGTTTTGGCGTTGGTTATTGGTGAGATGGGGAGATATGATACCATTTTTTAGATATGCATGGATGTCGTGGTACCATGGGGATTGGGGACCAACCAAGACACACACCATGTTTGCATCGGTGTTCTCATAAGCTGGCAAGTGTAGCTGCTCGACTAGAAATTCATATTGTGTTGCGTCACGTGGGATTTCCAATAAGGATCCGATGGTTGCCATGGCATCTGCTGCTTTGTTTTGAAGCCTTGGGATCTGATTGAATTGTAGATGTAGGAAATGCTCTTTCAATTTATCGACCAGTTGCTTGTAGGGTAGAAATTTGTCATCCTTTGTCTGATACTCATCAAGGACTTGCTTGATAATGAGCTGTGAATCTCCAAAGACTTGTAGTTCTGTGATGTTCCATTGGATAGTTGTTCTGAGACCTGAGATGAGTGCCTCATATTCTGCAATGTTATTGGTACAGGGGAATCCCAACTTGAATGATTTTGGAATATAGTCACCTTGAGGTGTGACGAATAGGATTCCTGCGCCAGAGCTATGGGATGTGTTGGAACCATCAAAGTATAGTTTCCACATGGGCTGCTCTTCAATCATGCATAAGTGTTCATCGGGGAATTCCATGATTAGTGGATAGGCATCCACCAGTGGTGCTTCTGCTAGTTGATTGACAATGACTTGCCCTTTGATTGCTTTGCGATCTACATACTGAATGTCAAATTTGCTGAGTAACATGACCCATTTTGCCATACGGCCTATGAGGGTTGTCCTTGATAACAGATACTTAAGAGGGTCCACCTTTGATATGAGCTTGATTGTGTGGCTAAGCATGTAATGTCTAAGTTTTTGAGTGGCAAAGATCACTGCTAGGCATGCTTTCTCCATGGGTGAATAGTTAAGCTCATAGCCCACAAGAGTGCGACTGATGTACTAGACAGCTCGTTCTCTATTTTCATCATCATGCTGTGCTAGGAGTGCCCCTAGTGCTGTAGTTGTTGTTGAGATGTAAAGGATGAGTGGGCATCTTGGAACTAGTGGTACAAGGATCAGAGCGTTAGCTAGATACTCTTTGAGCTTATCAAAGCTTCTTTGACATATGGGATCCCACTTGAAGTTGGTGTCTTTGCATAAGAGATGTGAGAAGGGTTGGCACTTGTCTGCTAGTTGAGAGATGAATCGCCGAACTGATTGAAGCTTGCCCTGTAGGCTTCTGAGTTGTTTGAGATTTCTTGGTGGAGGCATCTCTATTATTGCTTTTACCTTTTTAGGATCGATCTCTATGCCTCATCTAGAGATGATGAAGCCTAGAAGCTTGCCAGATGTAACACCAAAGACACATTTCTTAGGATTAAGCTTTAAGCCATAATGATTCAGATGATCAAATACACACTCTAGGATGTTGAGGTGCTCGTCTCTTGTTTTGGATTTTGCAAGGATATCGTCCACATAGTCCTCAAGGATCTTGTGGATCATGTCATGGAAAATGGCTATCATTGCTCGTTGATATGTTGCTCCTGCATTCTTTAGCCCAAATGGCATCATGTTGTAGCAAAAGGTACCCCATGGGGTTGTGAATGCTATTTTATGTTGATCTGCTTCCGCTATATGAATTTGGTTGTAGCCTGAAAAGCCATCCATTAATGATAACATCTCATGACCCGCTGTGAGGTCTACAAGCATGTCTATGTTTGGCAATGGGAAGTCATCCTTAGGGCATGCCTTGTTCAAGTCCCTGAAATCAGTACAGATTCTGATGTCACCAGAAGGCTTTGTGACTGGCACCATGTTAGAGATCCACTCTGAATAATCTATTGCTCTGATGATCTTAGCTTGGAGGAGCTTCTCAAGCTCTGCTTTGACAAGTAATGCTACCTTTGGATGCATTTTCCTTAGCTTCTGCTTCACTGGCTTGACATTTGGATCTATTGATAGGTGATGAACAACAAGGTTTGGATCAAGCCCAGGCATATGGGCGTATGACCATGCAAAGTTGATAATGGATTCCTTAAGCAAGGCACTGAGAGCCATTTCTTCTCCTTCTGTTAGGTTGACTGCAATGTAGGTGATCCTTGGACATTCTTCTGTTCCCAAGTTGATTGGCTTGGTTTCCTCTATGATGATTGGAGATTTCTCTGGTCTATAATCTTGGATAGGGGGAAGAGGCAAGGCTTCATCTTCTAGCGCCTGAATTGCCAAGTTTTCGCTAGAAGATACGCCCTTTGTTTTTACTATTTTGGAATCAGAATGTGCCCCAGAAGGGTTTTCACATAAAGACTCATGATGTTCTTTTGCTTTATCATTTTTGCGACTAAAGCTTGCCTCTTCCCCCAAAATATCCTTTTGGGTGAAGCGTATAAATAGATGTCGATGTTGGATCCTGGTTGACTGCTGGATCTGATGCCCCCATGAATTCTAGGAGTGCTTGTGCACTTTGGAACTCGTCGATGTGTGTGATGCTTGGTTGGTCCCAAGTTATGAGTTCAGGGTGTGTGAGGGGAAGGTCTATGAGGTTGATGCATAGTTGTTGGAGGACAGAAGTCCCCAGGAGGGTGTCGTCGGCAAAGATATCATCGTAGGATGGGATGTCTTTCTCTTCGGGGATGTCTTCAATTTCCACGAGGTCATCCTGGCTATTCGAGAAGTTAACACTAGTCATGTTGGTGCCCTCAGTTGTGGTATTGGGCTCTTGTTCAAGCAGGTGAGAGGTATTAAAGCCAAGTCCTTGCTGTTCTGGATTTTGGGATGGTATGATAGGAAACAAATTTCCGTCCTCTTGTGGTCCTAGACCACCACCTTGATAGTTATAGTGTTCTGTGACATTTTTGTAGGGGATTGGATATTTCTCTTTGAAGTACTCAAGAAGTTGTGTGTCACGTGATGGGGCATCTTTGTATAACCATTTGTTAATATCTGGATCCATTTCTTTGCTATTGATGGTACCATGAGACTCAAAAGTCATGTTTCTGATTTGCTTGAGCTTATAATGTTCCTCAACAGGCTTGTTTTGACAACTTGGGCGCCCTTGAGTATGTGGATCATGTGGAAGAGCCCCTACAGCAAATGCATCACTGAAGCTGTATTCGCCACAACCCTGGTTGTTGATCTTGATGGATGATAAGGTGGAAGAGAGGATGGTCTCTGGATCATGATGGGATCGGGATGAACTAGCAATAGAAGTACCAATATCGGTTCCAGGACAATGAGTAGAATGAGGGAAAGATGCTTCCATCGCACGGCAGTATGCGAAGGGGTTAGGATCAGCGTGGATGGTAACCTCAGTGCCTTGATGTGGAAACTTGATGCACTGATGGTAAGTAGATGGTACAGCCCTAATGGAATGGATCCATGGGTGACTGAGAAGAATATTAAATGGTAGGTCGAGATCAACAACGTGGCAGACAGTATCTTGCGTTGCTGGGCCTAGCTGGATAGGCAAGGTGATAGTACCTTCAGAGGTACACTCCAAGTTATCATATGCTTTGATGGTGATCATCTCATATTGTATGTCAGCCTCCGTGAACCTGATCTTCTTGATGAATTTTAATGTGCACAAGTTGAGGGCTGAGCCATTATCTATTAAAACCCGTTTGATGGCAAAGTCTCTAACCATGACGGCAATGCGGAGAGGGAGAGTATGGTCAGGAGAGACATCTGGTATATTAGATTCTTTGAAGGATAAGGCACATGCTGCTGATAGGTTTCCCACAAGAGTTTCAAACTAAGTTGTGTTAATGTCCGTGGGGACATGGCCTTCTTTTAGAGCTTTGTCCAGGATCTCCTGATGGATGGGTGATGTGCGGAGCAAATCCAAGATAGATATTTGGGCTGGCATGTTCCCAAGATGCTCTATGATATTGTATTGTGCACTTGGTGCATTATGCTATGTTGCATGTGCATTTGATGCTGGCCTGGTGTTAGACTGTGCTGTGGATGCAGTAGATGTTGGCCTTGGAGGAGCAGCTGATCTCGGAGGAGCACCGGCAACAGTTATCCTACCACTGCGGGTAGTTGCAGCACATTGTCGATCCGGCCCTCTGACGTGGATGGTATTGATGGTGGGCTCATCTTGGATGGGCTCAACTTGAGTTATGCATCCGACATACTTGTCATAGTTGATGTAGGCCGCTGTGTGATCTTCTTACTTGCCTTTGCCATGATTTTGGGGCTGATTGGCGCTGGCTTGATTCTTCCCGACATCGTGTTGAGGGAACACATTTTGATATATTTGCAAACTGGTGTTGGGTGAAGCTTGAGCTGGTGCATCGACCTGGATCTCCTTGTGATCAATGAGATCCTAGATGTAGTTCTTAAGCCACATGCACTTCAATGTTGTGTGCCCCTTCACACGATGGTAATCACAGTATTCATTTTCTTTATACCAATCAGACTTTGGTGCGTTGTCATCCTTCTGTGGGATGGGCAGATATGTGATCATATTTGCTTTGGCTAGCCGATAAAAGATCTGATCCAGAGGCTCACCCAAAGGTGTGAAAGTCCTCTTTGGATTGTTCTGATTGTTGGGCTTGTTCTGCCTTGGGGCAATGTTAACTGTGTTAACAGGATTGCCTTGACGTGCTGGCTGTTGCTGTTGGTATTGTTGCTGATACTGTTGCACAGGTGGCTGATGAGCTTGAGGAGGCTGCTGATAAATAGGTGCTTGATATGCGGGAGCTGGTGGTTGCTGATAGATGGGCGCTTGTAGTGGTTGGTATGTTTGAGCTGGTGTAGGACTAGCCACAATGAATTGTACATTCTTAGTGTCAGTGGCTCCATCTGTAACAACATTCTTGTTACGATTCCAGTAATGGGATTTATCATTGTTGGGTTTGTTCTTGGAATCATCCTTGAAGTGACGAATAGTGCCTTTGTCTAGGAGAGCTTTCTCAATGCCTATGCCTTTGCTCTTGATGTCTTGGTATGTCTGGAGATAGTTCATTCGCATGTGATGGGATAGCTTTGGATGCAGGTTATCAATGAAGATCTTTGTTAGATGCTTCTCTGGCGGCTGATATGATAACCTGGTTGTAAGATTCTGCCATCTTTGCAAGTATTCTGCAAGGCTTTCTCCATCTTTTTGCTTTGAGTTGCATAGGTCTAGCAAGGACAACTCATTCTCCACATTATGGGCATAGTGTGTGATGAACTTCTCAGAGAGTTCAGCAAAGGTTTTTATTGTCCCATGTGGTATTTTGTAAAACCACTCAATAGCAGTTCCTCCCAAGCTCTTGGGAAATAGGCGCAGGAGATAGTTATCACTGTAAGCCACTTCTTGGCATGCCATGTAGAACTCTTTGATATGATTTACTGGATCTCCTTTCCCCCGATACTTGTCGAACTTGGGCATCTCAAAATGCTTGGGGAAAGGGATAGTTGCTATGGACCGATCGAAGGGATATGAGCACACCTCTTCGAACTTGTATGTTTTATTCTCTGTTCCGCTTTGTAGCTCCTTTAGAGCATTTTTCATTTCTTCCCACTCAGCATTGAGTGGCGAGGGAACTGGGACTTCTGCTTGTGATGGAAGTTGTGGAACTGGATATGGTGCTTGCTGTGGATAAATGGGTTGGAACTGATTTTGGGGCAATGGTTGCTCGGGATATTACTGGTGTGGCATAGGGGATATTGTGGTAAATGATATGGAACCGCTTGATGTTGTTGGGCTACTTGCTATTGTTGAACTGGCGGTTGTTGTGGGATTGCTTGCTGATATTGGACATTTGGAACTTGCTGTTGTAACTGATGGGTGGGAACTTGTTGTTGCTGGGGGATGATAGGGTTTTGTTGCTGAGGCTGATAGCAAGGGACTTGCTGTTGTTGAGGAATGATGGTTGTTTGCTGAAAGGGGACATGTGGTTGCTGTGGGGGAGGCTGTTGGAATGATGTTGCTTGCGGGTATGATGGTGGTAGTTGCTGAGGTTGGCTTTGGATTTGGCTGATATAAGCTGGGTGCATGCCTGTGTTACTTAGAGGTGGAACAGATGTGGGGAAGCTAGAAGCAAAGGGTGATGGGGTAAGATAGCTGGGGAAAGTTGGCTGTTGAGGTGGTGGAACTTGCTGGAAGGTATTTGAGATTTGGGACGAATAGCTTGAAGCCGGCGGTGGTTGGGGTAGTTGCTGCTGTGCTGCTTGGGCAAAGGCGGTTTGTTGACTTGCAACCATAGATGTAGGGGATTGAGATGGGATCCCCCATGCCTTCATTTCTTCTTGTGTAAGGCCCCACTGAGAGCTTGTGTTAGGGTGCACTGCAGTGGATGATGGAATGGTAGGAGCAATGAGAGCTTGGGACATGAATGATGTTTGAGAGAAAAGAGCTTGTTGAGGTTGTGGTTGAGCGGATGCTTGTGAGGAGGAAAATGAAGGAAACACCCAAGAGAAAGATGAGGTTAGAAGGGGAAGGGATTGCGCTAACCCCAAAGAAGAAGGTACGGGTGCTTGGGGGGTGAAGGCTGACGGTGCTCCTTTGATGGTGAAAGGCGTTGCTTGACTTGCGAATGGCGGCGGTGTAAAAGCTTGTGTGAGAGGTGGAAGCTGACTTTGGGTTTGGATTTGGGCTTGGGCAGCCATAGCAGATGATGAAGCAAAAGGGGTAGGAGATGGAGCAGATGGCGTTGTAGCTTGTGTTGTGGGACTGGCGAGGCTTCCTTGCAAGAAAAGGGGAATGGTGGAAAGCTCTTGGGGTGTTTGCATGATAGGATCGGGAAATGATTGGACAAACAGAGAATACGCTTGTGCTGGAACTTGGATAGTTTTGATGGGGATGCGTGGATAGAGAGATGGTGGGATGGAGGTACTTTTTGGCAGATAGTGGGAAAATGTGCTTTGCTGATGTTGCGGTACAAGGGCATTGGTCGCTGGTGGGCTTTCTGGAGGATTTACAAATGCTTGGTTTGCCAAGGGGGATGAAGGGATGTTTGGATCTTCACATGGGTTACTGGCTTGGATGTGGGGATTGTAGGTCATCATTGCGTTGGTGAAAAGTTTAGGATCAGATGAGGTTGTTGGTGGATAAGGATTCATGCTTCTTCTTTTCCGAGATTTGGTCTCAACAGGCATGGAGATGCAAGTGCCAAATGTATGCAAGATGTTTGGCTAAAAGATGTTGATGGATGCAAAGTTGATGAACTTCTAAAGATGATGACTTCTAAGATGCAAATGTAAAGATAGGGATCAAGATGGCGATGATGGAAGCTGGATGGAACGGATATGGATCAAGACGGTGGAGGAAAGATAGGTTGCTGGTGGAAAGCTGGTGAAAGATTACTAAGCGGTCAACAAATGAGCTGCTATTTTTCCCAAATGGAGGATCAGAGATATGATGGGGTCAACCTAAGATAGACTGATGATCTTCGGTCAACAAGTTTCTTATCAATGCACTCCAATCTCTTGCTCGAGATGATGGCTATGCAAGGACAAGGTTTGATTTCTTTATGACAACATGTTGTGTCAAAAAAGAGGATGATGGTCTCTGATCTTGGATATAGGATAGGAACAACTCAAAAGGTAGAACACTAAGTGTTGGTGGATCTCTAGATTTGGAACAAAAGATGATGGATCTGCTGGAAAGATATGGAAAGCTGATGGGGGGAATGCTGGTGGAAAAGGTTTTGAAGGGTGAAGGGACAATGCTCTAGAAGGATGATGCAAGTGCAAATGACAAGGACTGATTCTAAAATGCTGGTAGGAGGATGAATGCAAATGCAACTAAGGTTTTGATTAATGATGCAAAGATGAAAGCTAGAATGAAACTAAGATGCAAGGTTGTTTGAGACAAGATTTTGAGATCTGAAGATGGAACAAGACATGAACAAGGATTTGGCTAATCTTCTGGCTCAAGGTTGACAAAGTGATGGTTAACTCAGAAACGGAAGGCGAACTGTTTGATGCGGGCGTTATGGGCAATCTTCTCAAGTCTGGCTTGGGATTTTTCTTCTGCTTGGGTTGCTTGGATAATGGATTGATAGGTCTTGGTGTTCTTCTTGGAAACTTTTCGCTCTTGATAGGCTTGGGATTTGGGCAACTTCACTTTAGGATGTTTGCTCTTGCTGGGCATCACTTTGGAAAAGAGGCTTCTAATTTTGAGGCAAAGGTTTCCAATGGCAAAAGTTAAAGTCAAAGCAATCTCCACAAGGGACAAAGCAACCCTGCGGGATATAAACAAAGACAACTGACTCTGACAAAGCTTTGAAAGTGTATGTTTCAACAAGTGTTTTCATGGAGTCTTTGACTATCAAGCACTTCAAACAGATCTACCTAAGGAAGGTGAGTATCAAAATCGCTTGCCCACAGCTTGGTATCTCCCAGAAGGGAATACAAATGGTGAGTAATCTTGAGGCGACCCGGTAAACCCCTTGGAATCGGTCTTTGCACAAGGATTTTGATACTTTCGGATGTAGATAGGGTAGCCTCTATTTTATCAGGTTTTTAATAGTTTCGTGGTGTCTCCATACCCGGTTTTGCTGATCATCCGTGACTCACTTAAGAGCCTTGCCAATAATGCTGGGGGAGAGGAATGTTTACCATCCCTAGACACGTGTTTGGCACGAACGCCCGGCAATTAGGAGATATAAGTGATTCTTTTGGACTTCACTTATTTGTATACCGGCCGAAGGGGATACCGGTTTGAGGTCGTTCTCTGAGGAGGAAGCGCTTCTCCTTGGACAGGCCTCGCTAAAAGTAGAATAGGTGAACTTGTCCAAGTTCAAATGTTCCACGTTGCTTACTCTAACAAGGATTATGCAAGAATTGAAAAACTCCTACATGCACATCAAGCAGATTTTGTTCATTTTCCCAAATTTGATTAAGTGATGTTTGAACTTTGAAATGAAGACACTCATGATTAGATTTTGATTTGTTCCTTTCTCCAAAAAGTAAATCGAGCGTTTGCAAGTTTTTTGACTTGGGCATTCAAGATTGAGTGTGCGTGTTGATTAAGAACTTTTTTAAAAAAGCTTTGTTTTGATCTTTAAGGCATTCAAGATTGTGTTTGCTTTTCAAATGGAAAATGACGCTTTAGGACCTAAGTTCTTCCTTTTAGCTTCATTCAAGATTTTGTTTTGACTCGTTTGAATGCAGATTTGATGTTCTTTTTATGCCCAAAAAGATATGATCATTCCTACTTTGCATGAATGCATTGTTAAAAATCCTTGATGTTGCAAGGATGCAAATGCCTTGATTAATTTTTTTGTTTTGTTTGTTAGAACAAATTTTGCAAATTTTAGTCCTTAATGCATTCAAGAATGATTTGGGGGTTCATTTTAAGCACTAAAATAAGGTGTGTATGATTTTGCTTCCTTATGGATTTTATTATTATTTTTGAAAAAAAATGGCCATGACCTCCTTGCTAGAAGAAGAAGAAGAAAGGAGACGGAATAGAAGAAGAATATAGACAAGAAGAGGAAGAAGAATATAGACAAGAAGAAGAAGAATGGATCTAAGTGCTACTTCCACCTATAAGCTTTGAAAAATCTGAAAATGGTCTAAAACTCATCAGAATGTTTGCAAAGAACCCGTGAAGTGGGTCCCACCGGGCGTGCTAGAATGTAGACTAGGATTTGAGCGTGCACCTAAACCTGTTTTGAAGGCCAAAGACAAACAAACGTCATAGCATATTATCAAATCAAATTTAATGGTAAATAAACTAAAATCAAAGCCACCTCAATTTAAGCCTAAAACGGATGCGCCCATGCACCGTTTGATATGCTTGGATATAAATGGATGTGGGTGTGCAAACTCAAGCACTTGGAGCATGCAAATAGGATGATTTGAGGATCAAGAAGACCCAAAATGACACAAAATAGGTATGAGGAACCTATTTTGCCTCAAAGGCCTCAAGAACACACAAATATGCAAAGCTAAAAGATGAACTAAGATTGATTAAACAAGAAATGAATCTATGTTAATCCAATTAAGCTAATTTAAATGTGATTTAAGCTTGAAAATGATCTAAAATGATGAGTTTATGCTTATGCTAGAATGAAAATGGCATTATAACTTTGCTATTGAGTTTGAGAGTTGAAAGATGATTTGCCTTAAGAAGTGAGGGTATTTATAGGAAAAGGGAAGGACTTGGTTAAAAAGGATGAGTCAGAGTTAGGGCTAAGGTTAGGGTTGAGTCAAGGACAAGTGTCCTGACAAGTGTCAAGGGAGGATTGAGTTGAAAGTTTGAGGGCATGTGCACAATTTGGTAAATGTGCCCAAGGCCAAGAGGTGGCAAGGAAGGGATAAGAAGGTCTTAAATGCATAATGAATGCATGTAAGAAAGATAAGGAAGGCTTAAATGCATCCTTAAATGCATTTGCAAGAGGTGGCCAAGAGGTGGCCATCTTTGTTGACTAAGGAGGATGACTAAGAGGAGGTTAGCATAAGTTTTGGTAAACCTTTTGCTAATGGAATGTGACAAGATTAGAAAGGGGATTAGGATTAGGATTAGGGGATTTTAGGATTAGGATGGGTGAAGAGGTTGGGTTGAGAAGTTTCTAGAAGAGTCTAGAATTCTCCTAGGTTTTATGGAATAAAAGTTTATTCATTCCAAAAGCTTAAGTTTGGAAAAATTTATTGAAATATTTTCAATAAATATGAAAATTAAATATTAATCTTAATTAAATATTTTGAGTTGAGATTAGGGTTAGAAAAGATGGGATTAGCCTTTTAATCGAAATTAAGAAGGGATTAGAAGATTTTGGAAGAGGTTAGTGGTCTTAAGAAAATTGGCCAAGTTTTGGTCAAAAAATAAATTAATTATTTTTTGGGGGATTTTTGGTCAATTTATTAATTAAAATAATTAATAAATAGGGGATTAATGTTTAAATAAGATTTAAACATTTTTAGGAGGGATTTCTTAATTAAATATTTTTAATTAAGAAAAAGGGATTTAATGACATAAAAATAAATTAATTATTTTAAATAATTAATTAATTAATAAATGATGATGTCATCAGGGATTTTTCAGAAAATAAAAATACTTTATTTTCTAAAGGATTTTTAGGTGTCTACACATAGAAGATGCTTGCAAGTTATATTTCACATCATTGAAGATGAGTATTTTCTCTAGTATGGTTTTATTTGGTTCCATGCTTGTAGGTCATGTTGAGAAGGGTTCCTCCTCTGGTTAGAAGAATTTGAATGTTATTGTTGGTGGTTCTCTTTTGAAATAAAAGAGGAGAAAAATTAGTGATAAGGGTAAAGAAATTTCTACCATTTTAGAAGAAGAAGAGAGTGAAAAAGATGCAGAACTAAAGGAAGAGGAAATTGAAAAGAATGATGTTTCTTCATCAAAATATGACTCTATGGATTCTGATGTTATTCAGACAATGTTAGAAGATGACGAGTTTAACAAAATTGGTGACATGTGGTCTGGCTTCTCTCCAGTGAGAAGAACTAAGATTGAAGATGTAGACATCCAAAATTGTCCTTTGCACTCTTATATTAATTTAATTAATACTTCTCATTACATTATAGTTTATTTTAATAAATTTACTATATTTGTTATATTTGACTATTTATTTAATTAAATAAATTCATCACCTTGGTATTTAAATTTAATTTAAATACTATCTCTAATGTGTTAAAATTATTTTAATGCATGTTTCCTCCATATTTCCTTTTTAAATAAATTTTATTTATTTAAATCCCTCCATTTTCTAAAATTCTTCTAAACTTGTTTAAATTTAATTTAAATCTTGCCTCATTCGCTAAACTTTCTTTTTTAGCTTAATCACACTTAAAAAGGGATTAGATCTCTTCTAATCTTAGTGAGATGCTCACACATGTGACTTCTCTCTTCCCAACAAAGCCACCTATTCTTCCTTAAATTATCATCATTTCAAATTTCTTCCAATCATTTGTCTCCCACTCCCTCTCCCAATGTTGATCACATTTCTCTTCTAAATGTTGGTTGACTTTTGCATGATTTTGTCCTTTGCCTTTGTGGCTCTTATGTGGATGCCACCTCATCCATCTCAAACCCTAACCCTACCTAACCTTTTATTTTGCCTCTTCAAAAATCTATAAAAATGACGCCTCACTCATCATTCACACAATTACATTCCTTTGCATTATTAGAGTACTTGCACATGTAGCACATTTGAGAACTTGAGTACATTGTAGTCTGCATGCTTAGTTTAGATTTCTTTTGAGAATTTTTCATTGTTGAGTCTAGATATTACATGTTAGGTAATGGAATCTATCTTAGTTAGTTTTGATCTTGCATCTTCATTTTTAGCTTAATCTTGCATTCTCATCTTCATTTCGTGAATCTTTGGGAAAGGTCCTCATACTTGTTCTCAACTCCTTCACTTATCCATTAGTTTGCATAGTAAGATTCATTTCCATTTTCATGCAAGCTTTATAGTGGGATTTTTGTATTGTGTTGGGAGAGCACACCCACAATTTCTCTAAGAGAAAATCAAACAAGGTTCTTGGGTGTCCTTGTTTCATCTCATCGGAGGTTGAGTTGAAAACCATAGTGTGTTGCAAGTTTTATTTGAACATGCTTAGTGTATTTTGAATGCTTTATTTTCTTAACATTTTCATGTCTTAGCTTGTTTCACAACAGATAGGGTTTTCATTGCAAACATTTTTCACACCTTGTGGGACCCATGTCCCAGATTTTGAATTCTATTTTGAAATTTTTATCAATTTACTGTTGTATTTCCAAATCAACATCTGCAAAGTTACAGTGTTGTTTTTGTAAGTCAATGTTTGCGCATTGGAATTTTTGTCTCCAACTGTGAAAAGGACTTTAATTTATAAAAGTTTTCTAGGGTTTAATTTCATGTTTTCTGTGGTTTACATTATTTATGCTCTCAGGTTTTTGTCAGATACTCATTTTTATGAAATTAAATGTTGTAGAAATTTTGAATTTTTCAAACCACAATTGATTGAATTTGTTCCTTTTGTAGATCAATGTCTCTACCTATTGATCGTGATATCTGTGTCTTGGGTAGGTTGCAGGTATAACAGTGCTTTGAGTTGTCTTTTCTCTTTTTTTGCTTGACTATAGTTGAACTACCATCTCTTCTAATTGACTTTCATTTGTGAAGACTGAACAACGTCTCCATTGTTACAGTGCTATCCCTATAGTTTGAAAATTATTTTATGTTATTCAGAGTTTTTATGTTACTGATCTATTATTTCCTATAGCTTTCAATATTTTCTAATAGTTGTTTTACATGACATTTGACCAAGATTTGAAATCATTTTGATTACTAATCTTTTTTTCTTGTAGGACATTGATATAAGAAGCTTGAAACACTAAGACTACTTACATTGTGGTTTTATAGGTTTCCTTGGAGAATCAAGCAAACATCATGTATTCATTAGTTAGATTTTCTAGGCATCTAGTTTAAATAGGAAAGGTTTCACATGTAGTGATTTGTTGGGTAGTAGGGAAGTATGATCTTACCTCTTTAGAGGTGGTAAAAAACATTGACCTACTTAATTTATCACTTATAGAGGAATATTGGGTAAATAAATATGTGCTTGGCATGTTTGGGAGAAGCAATGGAATAGGAGAGTATGCTCTTTTCCCTTGAGAAAAATCAGAAATCTTGACCTCCATTTGTTATCTACTTTTTTATTTATTTATTTTACCCTTAAAGGGCCTATCATTTGAGGAAAAAATATCGCAAGAACAACCCAAGTGGGAACAAGAAAAGCTATCTATTTTGATCCACTATAATTGAATACCTCCTTGAGATTAAAGTCTCAAAGGGTGGAGTTATCTTATGCCTAGTATTTGTGCGGCTATAGGTGTCAATGAAATTTGTGTGAACATTTTTCCTTGTATGATTAACATAAGATATCTTGAAACAAAGCCCTTATTAGACACCCTAGAGTAGAATCTATCTGGTTCACCTCTGAAAGTGGTCATAATCTTTGTACAAGGAGGGGGAAGAATCTCTCCTGAAGAATATTCACCATAAGTATCCCCTTTAGCATTTGGAGATGGATAATACATTAATGGAGGAATCATTGTGTAGTCTCCTCTAACCATATTATATTTAGATCTCTCAAAGGAAAAAAACATGAGCACCCTCTAGAGGGTGACACGACCATGTGAGACAAAGGAATATCAAGTTGTAGGCAAATACTTTGATTGCTCAACCAATTTCCTTAGGGTAGGATTTCTTGAAGTGTCTTCATTGTTTCAAACCAAGTGAAGACATGATGAACTAAAAGGTCATTTAGAAAATACACAAATGAAGTAGTGTCAAAATTTCCCAACACAATATCTTGAAGTCTACAATATTGCTTTGTCCCTTGTAGGATTATTTTTAAACATGTGCTTTCTAAACTATGTGTAGTTTTTCCTAGTTGAATCAAGATATAATTAGCATAGTCAATACCTTTGATGAGTGTTAAAATTAGTTCTTGTCATTGAACAAAGTGATATAAACTAGACCAAACCAATCATACATCAGTCCCAATCAGACATAATAGTCAAATTCAGTCAAAACATGGAATTTTGCCTCTAATATTAATTCTATATTTGCACTCTAGAAATGACATCTCTATAGATCAACATTTGTGCCCCGAGACTTTTATCTCTGCCAAAAAACAATGAGCTTCATATTCTATCAAAATTTTCCAAATCTAGTCCTCTGTTTACTCCTAAAACCATTTGTCCGCATCATTTAATCTAGTCAACCAAATCAACATTTCTATAGGCTATGTCTAATTCTATTAAGCATAAGAAGGTTAAAATCCAATATTATTTGGCATATAATAAAAATAAAATAGCCAATCGAAATGCCAAAAAGTATCAACACATCATAGATTCTATCCAATGAGAGATTCAAGACCAAGAGAAAGTTGATAAGATCATCTTCAATAAAAAACTCCCACATTACTTGCACAAACCTAGTGTGAAATGAGTCTTCATCAAATTTGAGACACATGACTAAACCTTCCTCATTTCATCAATCCTCAATTATCCTAATCTTCCACAATCTCATCATTTCCTACCTTGGAGCACAAACATCATCGCTTTGGACCTAAATCAATCTTTTGTCTTGATTATCCTACATCCAAAATCATCAAGACTAATCTAATCCTCTCTTTCATACCTTCATCATCAATCCTAGGTTGAAATATTTATCAAAGTGTCCTTGAGATCCTCATCTTTAATCAAAACATCAATTGAATTCTATCACTTGAGAACACAAGTCCATATTGAGTGGTTAATCCAATCAATCATATCCCAATTTTCTTGTGATCATTAGTCTTTCTACAAGTATAACAAGGATATCATCATTTATCTTTTAAGGGATCTCATTTTCACTAAGGTTTTCATAAACCTTCAAACCAAATTAGACTTTGAGGTCTTTCCCTCACCAATCTATCATCCTTTATCAATCAAAATATCAAAACCTTTGAGGCCCTTTCCTTGTAATCAAAACAAGGTCCAAACCTATGCTCCTAATTTAATCCTTTCATCATCAAAACATTTTCCAACCTATTCCAAGACTTCATTCATCTTCCATTCTTTTGAGGTCAAATTGTATGGTCGTTACCTGTTTACAAGCCAAAAAGATGAGTCAACAATTTCCATACATTGTTAGAATGATTTTAGAATAACTGAGAGGGGGGGGTGGGGGTAAATTATTTATCCTCAGATTAGATGTACCAATTCAACTTTTAAACACTTCAACCAACTTAGATCTATTTAGCAATCCACTCGGTCTCTATGGAATATAATCAATAACATCAACTTGCAATCCACTGTCCAAAATAATCAATCTTGTAGAATATAAAACACTTAACAACATAACACATCAAATAATATTCACACAAGTATGAGATCATGATTTAATGTGGAAACCCTATTTGGGAAAAACCACTGGTAACATGCTACCAAATTTTGACTCTTCTGAAGTGAGCTCTATGAGGAGCCAACCCTATTAAAGGTTACAATACACACTGTTAGGTGTGACCCTATTAAAGGATAATCACCCTTTTAGGAGTGGCCTTGTTAGAGGGCTTAAAAACATCCCATTAGAATGTCACCTTGATTAACAGATTTACAAATGACTATTAGGTAAACCTTGATTAAAGGATTTAGACTGATACAATGGCTAGAAAGTAATAGTAGGTTCTGATATAAACAATACAACTCAATTTGCAAATATAGATCTAATAAACTTATATTTTGATTTACTAAATGGCCTTCATTGTCATATCCATCTCTGATCTTCTCAAAAACCCCTTCAAGCAATCACCACAACTCTATTCAACTCTTCTCAACCTTCTTCTTAGGTTTGCAAATCAATAACATCAACCTCTTCCTCTCTCTTCATTACCTACAACTAGGTCATCCTTATACCTCCTTGATTAGGTAGCTTAATCTTTTGTCACTTAATCATCTCTGTAGATCTTAGGTTTAGGTTAGATTCATCAAATCCTTCCAACATTTTGTTCTCCTTCTCCTTTTAGATACTTCTCAAAACTTCTCCTTGAATCCATAAGAAACATTTTTACTATACATTAAATGCTCCAGGTCATTCATCGTTATCTTCAACACATTTTACATAACCCAAGAATTCAACAATGTTGGCTGGGAATCTCAATTCCTTAACAAACTATAAATTACTGACACTCGACCAATACTGTGTTCTTATGCCTGGTCATCACTGGATAACTTGGTCATTGCTAAAATTGTTCTTCTCGACAATCACTGACTTCACTCGGTTAATTTTCAAATACTCAACAATTACTGATGCTCAGTCGACACTAAATTTTTCTCAGTGTATACCTGCACTTGGTCAACACTAGCATCACTCAACTTACACTAAATTTTCTTTATCTTCTTCTCTTTTGTTTGGTTAAGCTATGCTTTTAGACTTTCTTTCCTCATTTATTCTAAGCTTCAAATCAACTGTCTTCTTCACTTAGTGTTTTAGATAAATAATACATTACCTTGCCAATGTGCCAACTAATCAAGTACCCATTGTAGTTTCTCATAACTCAACCTTTCCACTAGGTCTTCTTGTTATTTCTTCTTTTCAAATCCTCTTCATCAATCAAATGATATGGTACTCTACTAGATAGCAACTGTCTCACCAGTTAAGGTTTGACATCAATGACAATATAAAAATTGTTTTAACTGTATTTTTCAACAGACATGAGTAGAGATAACAAGAATCCCTTTACCTTGGTACCTCTTGGAGGTCTAGTGATGCTAGACACTATTAACTAGGTAGAGGAAGAGGTTGAATACATTGATCAACATGAACAAACTAAAATAGATCCATCTCCATGAGTCAATGACTTCCTCAAAGATCCACATAGCTTAGATATGGTAGAGAAAGTGATTCAATCCAACAAAGAAGAAATCTTTATGAACCTTGTCCATGATGGTGTCACAGTCCATGAAAAATTTGATGAATCACTACTTTATAACAATCTTACCAAAGCTACAGCCTCTATCAATACAAAAAATGCTTCTACGATTAACACAACATCATCTCAAGACAAAGGTAAGGCTATTTCTAGTAGGCCTTCTACATCATTGCCTACATCAACATCACAACAAACATTTCAATTGACACCTAAAAAAATCCAATAGATTATTACTAATAGTCCTAATGCAACCTCACACAATAGCACTCAAATCAAAATAAACATATCTAATCCCTTTGATTCTAGTCTCTTGAACATAGGTCAATGATTGTTTCCACAAACATCAGTTTCCCAACCTATATTTCACTATATTTCATCACTCTTTAAGGTTTCTTCTAGAATCTTGAAGACATCTACCCCAAAAACATCTTAGGAATATCATTATACACCTCCTCCTACACTTGGACTCACATTAGCTATATTTTCAACATCACAACTTGGGGGAGGGAAATCTTTTGGTCCACATCTTACACATAACAATGCTCCTAACTTGGAAAATCAAATCAATGAACTTAAGGGTCTTTCTAGAGAATACTTAATGGAGGTAAGAAGGAATTCTCTTTTGAGGATATGTGTCCTTATCCATTCGATAACTCAATCAATATGATGTCATTCCCTACAAACTTTGAGATCTCCAAATTTGACAAATACAAGGGATAAAAATGTCCTATTCAACATCTCAAAGAATTTTATGTTGCCTAGTAAGAGGTCTCTTATAACAAATATTATCTCAAAAGACTCTTCACTAGGATTCTTTGAGGCCTTGCACTCAAATGGTTTATGAATCTACCTCTTGTATCCGTATATTCTTTCCCTGATCTTGCAAAAAAATTTATTTCACAATAATCATACAATATTGAACATCAAGCATCATTAAGTGATTTGGAAAACACTAAGAAAAGGAATGGGTAAACCTTCTCTACTTTCTTACAAATGTGGAGACACCTTTCCAATCAAATGCTTTGGAAAATACTAGATAATCATCTCATAGACATATTCACTAAAATCTGGTACCTGAAATGTCACTCCAAATGAAAATGGCTTCCCCCAACACTTTTGAGTTACTTGTTAAGAAGGGGAAAACAATCAAATATTGCCTCTTGAAAAAGGTAAAAATATTATACTTCCTCATCTAAAAATTAAAAACCAAGGTTTTGGACTAAGAACAAAGGGGTAGTCAATGATGGAGTGACTGATGCTAAACATGTTTAAAATGTCCAAGCATCCAACCAAGGTAATAAAAAAAATAGTCATAATTAGAATAACAATCAAAATCACAATTAGCATAATCAGAACACCTCTCAACAACAACCACATAATCAAAAATATCTATTTTCTCGCAACAAAAATAATACCAACAAAAACAACAATTATGGCCCATGTCCATGTTAACAATTTACTTCCCTCGCAAACTCTCTTGATGTCATGTTTTAAATAATTGTTGATAAAAATATGATGGTATATCCTAACACTCGACCATATGATAATAATCAACACAAACCTTCTCCTGAATATCACTGCATCAAAGGTCATGACATCAAGAAATGCATGGAGTTGAAACACTTTGTCCAAGACCTTATTGATGATGGAAAATTTGAGGTTGAAAGACATACACCATCATTATCTAATGCACAACTCAAGATATACAATCAACCATTCCCAAAGCATGATCATAACAATGCCTCAACTTCCTAGACAGTTCCTTATGACTGTACCACTAATAATATTAAAGACTTTGAATCTACATGTAGAAGCATCCAAGAAAGTGATTTTTGTGGCTTTAATTCCCTTTATGGTCACATAGAAGAATTTGAAAACCATTTATACACCCTCAATCTTAAGGGTGTTTATTTTCATGCTACCACTAGAAGGGGAAGAGTCATTGTCTAAGTTGTTGCCACTCCACCAACTACAAAATCCACATTTTCTAGACCTTCTTTATGCTATGACTTTCTACCACAACTAGAGAATAATCTCGCATAAATATCCATACTTGAGCTTATCCATAATCCCCTATACATAGAGAAGTTATTGAGAAATCCCTTACCGAGTCACGAGTCCTTGAAAACATCAATGCCTCACATTTTCAAGCTATGATCAGGAACCTAGCTGCACAATCACACTTGGTATTCACAAAAAAAGACCTCTTTGGCTCTGACTCATCATAATAAACCCCTTCTCATTGAATTCATCATTCATTCCACCAAAATAAAAAGAGTATTGATAGAAAATGGATCTGGTTTGAACCTTTGCACCATGAAGATGATAAGACATTTGGGACTCCTTGAAGACCTCATTGATGTAACAAAGAGAATTACCATAAAAATCTTATGATGATAGGGAAAGAGAATCTAAAGGTCTGATCACACTTCCTCTACTAGTAGTCCCTGCCCTAATTGAAATTACTTGTCAGGTTCTTGATCTCGACCTTCCTTACAATATAAGTTTGGGAAGACCTTGGATACATGCTATCGCAAGTATACTATCCACATATCTTCAATGTTTGAAATTACTGCATCATGGTAGAGAAATCACTATTCCTAGAGATCAAGAACCTTCTATTACTGCAAGAGATTTTAAGGTAAGCGATCATAATATTGTCCTTTGAATTAATTTTCTAGACCTATTACAAAGGAGGGTCCTACCAAGCCCTCTACTGAGAAACCTTCCACTAAAGAAGCTAATAAATCACTAGATAAAGGAAAATAGAAAGTCACTCAAGGGAAAAGTTTTGAGTCTGAGAAGAAGGTAAAGTCCATTGGTCAAGGAATGAGATAATATAAATTTGAGGGTGCCATGTGCATTTTCTAACTCTCCTTATCCCCAAGGTCCTATGGTAAACCTAAGAAAATATTTCCCAAGGGAAGCAAGGAAACTGTAACATGAAAAAAGACTACTTTTGAACATTAGGGATCCCTTGTAGATGAGCACATGAAAAATCACATACTATCCTATATTTTTAATGATGATGGAGACAAACCTATAGATATTCCTAAGGATAAGTATATTAAGGCCAATCTCATTGTTGAAATCATGGGGTATCATGGAACAAGCATTGGAGAAAATGAAGAAAGAAGGAAGCTTCTTATCAAAGAAACTATCTACCCTCAAGGCCAAGGATTGGGTTCCCTAGAAACCAAGGTGCCCTATACTGAGGACTATTGTTTAGCTAAGACTAATTTAGACATTGGGGAAGAATTTTGTGAAGTATCTTTCCAATACATTTAAGATTATCCATTGACTCTAACCATGTCCTAGCCATCACCATAGTAGATATTTCATCCCCATCCCTCCCTCTTAAACACCTTGATCATATCGATCGGGACCAACAAGATTCATCATGTACCTTATGAGGAAGTATTAGCACTTTTTGGACTTAGAAATATCCAAGACTATGAGCACAATATTAGCTACAATGAGAAAAACTACTTTGATAGCCAAGTCAACTCTCTCAGTCGTAAAAGTGAAAAAAAAAAGAAAACACCCTCTGGTGAGAACCTCTTTGAGGCATTTTTGGGTGAGGAAAAAGAGAAAATAAAGGAGTAATCTTCTAGTGAAAACCTTTTTGAGGCAATAAAAGAGGGATAAGTTGAATTTCCTCTCATGATATTACCGATGGAGAAATTCTCTATCCTAATTGAAGATATAATAGAGTTCAACCTTGGAACTATAGATAATCCTAAGATCACATACATTGTAGCATCACTTAATGAGAAAGAAAGGAAGGACATGACTGATTTTATCCAAAAGGCACAAATAAACTTTGCATGGACTTATAAAGATATGTCTATCTTGGACCCAGATCTAGTAGTACATCACCTTGTAGTAGATCCTGAAATTAAACCTGTTAAACAAAAATTGTAAAATATGCATCCACAAGTTGCCTTACTAGTTAAAGAAGAATTACAAAATATGCTTGATGTCAGTTCATACAACTTATAGACTATCTAGAATGGGTCTCTAACATTGTACCAGTGGGTAACCTTCTGGAGGAATACAAATTTGTACCGACTTTAGAGACATCAACTTAGCATGTCCTAAGGATGTTTTTCCACTTCCTAACATCAACATCATAGTGGATTTGACTATCAAGAATGAGATGTTTCCCCTTATGGATGGCTTCTCTGGATATAATAAAATCATAATTGTAGCTGAGCATTAACACAAAACTTCTTTTACTACTCCTTGGGGTACATTCTGCTATCAAGTAATTCGTTTTGGTCTTAAAAATGTAGGAGCTACATTTCAACGAGCTATGAAAACAATTTTCTAGGATCTCCTTCATGTCATTATGGAAGATTATGTGGATGACCTCCTTGGAAAGTAAAAGATAAGAGAATCACATATATCTATCCTTACCATAATCTTTGAAAGATTGGAGAAGTACAAGGTACGATTAAATCCCAAGAAATGTGTCTTTGGCATCAAATCAAGAAAACTGTTAGGTTACATTGTTTCTTGAAGAGAGATTGAGGTAGATCCTAAGAAGGTGAAAGCCACCTCCAAGGACATTGAAACAAATTTTTAGTTTACAAGGCCAACTTCAGTCAATTCGTAGATTCATATCTCATATGGAAAATAAGGTTCATCCTTTCTCACATCTCCTATGCAAAGATAAAAAATTCAAATAGGAATTATTATGCAGAAGGAATTTAAATAGTTAAAGCAATATTTAGCTAATCCACTAGTGTTGGTCCCACCTATTCTATGTCAACCTTTAATTCTATACATATTGGCTAAAAAAGTGGCACTGGTTGCGCTTCTCACAAAGAAAGATGATAATGGAAATGAGAGTTCTATATACTACCTTAGTAGGACACTTGTTGGTATGAGTTGAGCTATACCAATATTGAACTAGCATGTCTGGTTGTGGTCTTTTTCACATATAATCTATTAGTATATAGGAGGCACTGAGGGGGGATTGAATCAATGTAAATAGGTGATGAATCAATTTATCCAAAATTCTTTTAAAGCAACTTATATACAACCAAATATGCAAGTGTAACTATGCAATAGCAGTAAACAATTCAATCATTCACAAAGCATAACACATAACACCATTATTTTATCATGTAAACCCTTGTAAGAGGGAGAAAACCACGGTGGAGAAGACATCCACAAATCTCTTCACTATAGTAAAAGATTTTCCCTATTAGGAGTGACTAGTACCTTGTTAGAAGTACCAAAAGACCTATTAGGATCTACCTCGCAAGAGGATTTAGAGCTCCAGTTAAGAAGTCACCCTTCTAAAGGATTTATACAATGAGACATTTAAAGTCCACCGTGTTAAGGGGTTTAACCTGCTAACCTATCAAGTTAGCCTTGAGCAATGAACTCAAAAAGATGATCTGGAAATGGTACTACCTCCTTGATAGATCCACTACAATATATGAACTCTAGCGCACTCTACTGCCTCTATCTTTTATTGCAACAACCAAACTCATGATTGCAACCCTAAATCATCTTATTTAGTTCACCTTTATACTATTGTTCTTAACTCAGCTAAGACTTGAATTTTTTTTTACAAGTTGATGAACTACAACTGATTGAATATCTAAATGACTTGAAGATCAGTGATTAGAGATCTCCGAGAACTAAAATGATATGTAAGATAATTAAATCAAACATTATGTTGTCATTGGTCAACTAGCTTGATAGTACTTATCATGTTAGTTACAAATATCTAAACATCTATGAAGAGGAGACAAAAGATGAAGAACTGAGATATCTACATAGAGGAAGATGGATATAACAGATGAGGATAAAGAATACTTTGGGTAACTTATTGATGAGTCTATGACTTCATGTTGTTGGCTTGATTATGTTGCATTAATCTATTATGGATAAGGAAGAAAAATGTACAAGGCAATGTGGTTAGTAAATGAAGCACTTTAGTATACACCGAGACAATGTTGTGTATATCGAGTGATAGTATTAACTGAGCTTGTGTTTGCCGATGCATTTCTTTGTTAACCGACTATGGATGAAAGTATTAAATGCTTAAGTTTAGCTGACAGAAATTAATGAGCTAGAAATTGTTATGATTTCAAGATTGAGGATAAATTTTTTTATAAGATCCACGACTGACAAAATTCATAGAAGATCTAAAGGATGGAATTGAAACATGTTACTGACACAACCACTGAGGAAGGTTTAAGAGGCAAAATCTATGAAGGAGATTAAGTGGCAAAATATGATGGTTGATATGAAAATGGTTTATCTGTCTATATAAGAGATATGAGTTTCTTTATTGAAACATGCCAGAAGAAAGAAGACTACAAAGATTTCATGTGAATATAGTTTCATACATGCCTGATCAAACTGGTTGAAGGAGAACTAAACTGCAAAACAATACCGAGCGTCAGAGAGATATTACCGAGTGAAAGAAAGTTAAAGAAGTGAATTGATATATTCATCAGAGGATTTTTATGGGCTTCGAATATATCTAAACATCTGGAAGATAAGTTGTATTGTAATCAGATCAACTACTGTCTCAGTTTAAAATCTCTTAACTGAGTGGACTTAACCATCTTATGTTATGCCCCATGTCATTCAATGAATGTACATTGTTATCCTATCAACCCCATAGTGAATGTTGGTTGAATGATAACTGTTAGTCTTAAATCCTCTAACAAGGTCACACCTAACAGTGTGTTTGTAACCTTTAACAGGGTTGGCTCTTCACTGAGCTCACTTCAGAAGAGTGAAAATTATTTTGGTTTACCGGTCCTAGGTGGTTTTTCCCTTAACAGGGTTTCCACATTAAATCATTGTGTTATGTGTTTTTGTGATGATTTATTTATTTTCATACTTTAGATTCTTCATATTTGATTTAATCGGTAATTAGTGTGAGTTAATTAACTAGTAATTAGTAAAGGCACAAACAGTTTAAGAGTTTTTTGTTACCGAGCTACAAAGTTTGCTGAAATTGTTTTTAAAGTTACATCTTGAGATTTGGGACTGTAGGATAACTGATCTAACTGATTCACCCCCCCTCTCATTTATTCTAACAATTGGTATCAAAGCATTGGTTTCTTGGAACAAAGTTTTAAGCACTTCAATAGAAAGATCACAAGATGTATAAGAGCGAGGTGCCAAAGCTGAACAAGGACAATTTTACCAAATGGTAAAGTTGAATGAAACTTCATATATCTAGAATCAGAGACTCTACCTTACATCTACTTGATAATGGCTACTTACAACCAATGACTGGACCATTGACTCTTGATCAAATGAAAGATTGACATGAACATAAGATTACTATGATAGAGATTGTTGTTGCTCTATCTGATGCTAAATTCAAGGATGTCAAAGATTGCACTACTATAAAGGAGATGTGGGATAAACTTTCTCAAGTCTATGGAGGTGATGTTAATGTCAAGAGAGCCAGAGATGAAAGCCTAAGAGGCAGGTTTTATGATATGAAAATTAAGGAAGAAGGAAAAATAGTACATTATACAAATCGAATAAAGGAGGTAGTCAATGCTATCAGAGGATCTAGTGGTGTCATTGATGAAGATACAATGGTAAGTAAAATTATAAGAACCTTGCTGCCTACTTATGCAATTAGAATATCTACAATACATGAAATGAGGTCTGGACCTAGAAATAATCTCACTCTTGATAGTTTGATTGGTAAGCTAACAACTTTTGAGTTAAACAATTTTGATAATAGTGCTGTATCGTTTGTTGAGTCTGCTTTCATGTCTTCTCTGGAGATGGGTAAGTCTAGCAGTAGACATAATATAAAGAATGATAGTGATAGCAATATTGATGATGAGCTTGATGAACTTGAAGCTCTTATGGCCTGGAGATTACCTAAAGGTAAAGGTAGATATAAGGGTAAATTACCTTTAACATGTTTTAACTATAAAGAAGTTGGCCATATTCCTACTAGATGCCCGAACAGGAAAGATGAAGATAGAAACAAAGATCAATCTGGTGAAGGAAGCTATGGAAGGAGAAACAATAGAAGTTACTGACACTACAACAGAGACAACCAATATCACAAAGATAAGGGAAAAAAGGTATGTTACATTGCTGAAGAGAATGATACTGATATCGACACAGATGATGATGTTGAAGTAGTATTTTTTGCAATGAAGGATGATTCTAAGGAAGAAGAAAGGTATGTAGAGATAGAACTCATTTCTAAAGTTATTAAAAATGATACTTAGATCATACATAGTAGATGTACACATCACATGATTGGTGATAAAGAAAAGGTTCATCATCTTGAGCATTATAATGGAGGATCAGTAAGAATGGGTAATGATACACCATGTATGGTTAGAGGAAAAGGATATTTATTGATAAATGATAAAAAAAAAGTGATAATGCTTATTGGGTAAATGGATTGAATTACAATTTGCTAAGTGGGCACAGCTTAACAACTCAGGTCACTGAGTAGCTTTTGAAAGCAAGAAGTTAAAGATATTTGATGAAAGTGGAAAGCTTGTCAGAATAGGAGGGAAATCTAAAGGTAACTTATTTTATCTTGACAATGCTGAGACTTCTTGTTTACTGATGAAAAATGAGGATGCATGGTTATGGCATAAAAGGTTATGCCATGTAAATTTTGATAACATGATTAAGATCAATGGAAAGAAAAAGGTTAGAGGTCTGCCAAGCCTAACAAAGCCTGATCATGTTATGTCTCATGAATGTCAAAAGGGGAAAATGACAAAATCTAGTTTTAAGAGTAAAGACTATTCAACAAAAAGAATCTTGGAGTTAGTTCACACTGACCTATGTGGTCCCATAAGAACTTAGAGCTACCATGGAGATAGATATTTTATTATGTTTGTTGATGATTACACTAGATTGATGACTGTAATGTTTTTAAAAGAGAAATCTGAGGCATTTAAAATGTTTAAATGATACAAAGAAAAAGTAGAAAAAGAAACTAAGAAAGAACTGAAATTCTTGAGGTCTAATAGAGGTGGTGAGTTTATTTCTGATGAATTCACTAACTATTGTAATGAGCATGGCATAAAAATACAAGTTTCTTCCCCTAGAACACCGCAACAAAATGGGATTGCTGGAAGGAGAAACAAATCAATTATTGATTATACAAGGACACTAATGTTATAAAAGAATTTTGCACAAGTATACTAGAGAGAGGCATTTAGCATAGCTATATATGTTCTAAACCAAGTACAATTGAAGAAGGACACAAACAAAAAACCCTATGAGTTATGGTTTGGTTACAAACCAAGTGTAAGTTACTTCAAATTTTGGTAGAAAATGTTTTATTCTGAAAGATGATAGGAATGGGAAATTTGACTCTAAAGGGTATGAGGGAATATTCTTGGATATTATACTAAAAGAAATGCTTACAAGTGTCTGAATAAGGTCACTAATAAAATGATTGAAAGTGCTAATGTCATAGTTGATGAATTTGATGATAATGTGGAAGAAAGTAATAAGGAGCCGGAAGACTATGGTAGATTCACTTATGTTGAGCATCTAGAGTACCTACCAAAGCCACAAGCTGAGTTGACCGAGCATCAGGAAAATAACACCGAGGAATAGAAAAGGGAAACTGAGGAATAGGAAGAAGCTACCGAGAAAAGAATTGAACTTGAACAGAATGAAGAACAAAGGAGAGATCAAGTGCTGACAAGATTTGTCAAAAGACATCATCCTGAGAACCAAATCATTGGAGACAAGAAAGTTGGCATGCTGACAAGAAGTTAAAATAGAATACATGCTTAGTTTGTGAGTTTGAACCAAGGAATGTTAAGGTTGCACTTGAGAATGATGAATAGATAAATGCAATGAATGAAGAAATAGAACAAATAGAGAAAAACAAGACATGAAATTTAGTACCTAGACCAAAAGATAAGAATGTTATCAGTACTAAATGGATTTTCATAAATAAGATGAATGAGAATGGAGAGGTTACAAGAAACAAAGATAGACTAGTTTGCAAGGGATATGCACAAGAATAAGGCATAGATTATGGTGAAAATTTTGCACATGTTTCTAGATTGGAAGGAGTCTGCATGTTACTTACATATGTTGCAGATAAGAAATTTAAAGTCTATCAAATGGATGTTAAGTCTACTTTTCTGAATGGAATACTAGAAGAAGAGGTCTACATAGAACAACCAGAAGGTTTTGTTGATCCAAATCAGAAAGACATGGTATGTATACTACATAAAGCTTTATATGGTTTAAAAAAAGCACCAAGATCCTGGTATGAATGGTTGCATGCTTATCTTTTAAGTATTGGTTTTCTAAGAACTAATGAAAACTACAATTTATATATGAAAGGAGAATCTGATGATACTATTTTGATTGCTGAAATATTTGTGGATGATATAATATTTGGAGGAAAAGATCATATTTGTAAATCATTTGCTGATGAGATGATAAAATAATTTGAAATGCCTATGTTTGGAGAGATTAAATTCTTTCTAGGCTTGTAGGTTATTCACTAGAATGATAGAATTTTCATCACACAATCAAAGTACATAAAGGAAGTATTAAGAACATTTGGCATGGAAGATGCTAAGCCAGTTGGAACATCGATGGTCATAGGCTGCAAACTAACTAAAGATGATGAATCTACAGAGGTAAACTAGACATTGTACTGATCAATGACTGGTAAAATGATGTATGTAGTACACAGTAGACCAAATATTGCACATGCAATGGGGATCGTTGCTAGATTTTCTTCCAATCCAAAGGATTCACACATGGTTGTAGTAAAAAGAATCTTGAGATACCTAAAGAAAATAGAGGAATATGGATTATGGTATCCTAAGGAAGCAAAATTTGAACTAAGAGTCTACACCAACGCAAGTTGGGCTGGAAATATAGATGACAAAAAGAGTACAAATGAAGGAGCATTTTTCTTTGGTGAAAGACTTGTTACTTGGACAAGTATGAAAAAACCTTGTATTTCTCAGTCTACTGCCAAAGAAGGGTATGTTGTTGTTGCTACAAACTATTCAAACATTGCTTATATCAAACAAGTGTTGGATGGGATGAATGAGGTAATCACTGAGCCGATGATTATATATTATGACAACACTAGTGCAATAAATATCTCTAAGAATCCTGTAATGCACTCAAAGACCAATCATATTTATATTAAGTATCACTACTTAAGAGAACAAGTATAAGAGAAGAAAGTCAAACTAGAATTTGTTACATCAAAGGAAAAACATGCTAATATTTTTACCAAGCCTCTATCAAAGGAAACTTTTGAATACTTGAGGACTAGACTTGGGGTCCGTCCCCTATCTACCAGTCACTAATGTGATTTGGAGGTTGCATCAGCCTAATCTTATCAGAAGATCATTCATGTTGATGCAACATAGCTCACACTTTGGATTATGTCTAAGATTGTGAAATATTTGAGGAACTAGAACAAAGAATTGGCATATCATTATACCGAGATACACAGTCTGCACCGAACAATAGAGAGTCACTTGGCTATTGCAAAGCTGTATGTTTTATGTTTTTCTTTGGAATTGTTGTCAAAGGGATAGATAAACAATATGATGAACAGATCAAGATCACATCTATCTAAGCGAGAGATAATCTAAGAAAGTCAGGGAGAGTTTTGAGGATTTGTTGCTAAGAATAGAAGGAATCTAAGAGCTGAAAAGATTAAATCCACAGAGGAAATTCTACACTTGTAATGTTGTCATGTAATGTAGTGATCAGACATATTAAAACATCAAGCTAGGGAGAGCTTACCGAGCTACAACATTTACTTGTATAGTTGTAGAATACATGTTTGGTATTTGTATGACATATTTCATATTTCTTGAGTTGCCATCAATGCCAAAGGGAGAGATTGATGAACTACAACTGATTGAATACCTAAATGACTTGAAGATTAGTGATTAGAGATCACCAAGTACTGAAATGATATGTAAGATAATTAAATTAGTCATTATGCTGTCATTGATGTCAACTAGTTTGATAGTACTTATCATGTTAGTTACAAATATCTAAACATCTATAAAGAGGACACAAAAGATGAAGAACTCAGATATCTACATAGAGGAAGATGGATACAATAGATGAGGATAAGGAATACTTTGGGTAACTTATTGATGAGTCTATGACTTCATGTTGTTGACTTGATTATGTTGCATTAATCTATTATGGAGAAGGAAGAAAAATGTACAAGGCAATGTGGTCGGTAAATGAAGCACTTCAGTATAGACTGAGACAATGTTGTGTATACCAAGCGACAGTATTAACCGATCTTGTGTTCACTGACGTATATCTTTGTTAACCGACTATGGATGAAAGTATTAAATGCTTAATTTTAGCCGACAGAAATTGATGAGTTGGTGTATACTAGGGAAAGTATCTTCATAGGATTAGTATTGACAATAATTGATATAAAAACTAAATAAACCATAAGATAGCAATCTATTTAAGCTAAAAATTGACAATTAAGCATCCTATGGCTCTCTAACTAAGAAATGTTAATGCAAAGCTCTCAGCAAGCTCCCATTAATGACAGTCCTAGAATGAGAAAGATAAATGATTAAAGCTAAAGCTAATTGCTCAATTCCAAATGCTAAATTAAATCTAAATTGCCTTTCTAAGCTCAAATTGCAAGAGGTTCAATGGGATTCTTAGATATGTGTTATGAATTATGATGATTTTAGGCCTTCCTTTTATAGATTTTCCCAATGGTAGGGTGTGTAGTAGAGTTGATCATGATTAAGCCTTGGTTGAGTCCTTGGTTCCACCCTTTGAAGAAAATGAAAATTTTGTGTCCTTAAAGCTTGGGACAAGTAGACAAGATCAATGGATAAGATTCTCTTTCACTTTGAGTGATTGAGTTTGAATTTGGCTTGATCCATGTGAATGCCTTTCCTTAAATCTCATTGGTTGATTGAATCCCCTCTCTTTTTGGGTTGTTGAGAGTAATTAAGATTTATTAATTGATTTAATTGATTTATTTTAGACATGTACCCCTTGAATGGGTTGAATTTGATTTAATCCAAGACTATACAATTATTTGATTTAATTGTATTTTGATTTGATTGCACTTGATTAAAATGCTCTCAATTTTGATTTATCTCGAACTAAGACTTGATTTTAATTTTGATTGGCTAATCATGCATTGTGATTCAATTACTTCAATTTTTTCCTTGATTTGCTTTGATTTGACTTGATTTATCATTGAATTATCTTTGTCCATTTTTAGGTGATTACAAATGCCCCTCTTTGAGTTGACGTGCGAAGCATGTCGATTCAAAGAATACTCTAATTTTTCTGATGATAGGTCCTGATTCATTGATGGTCAATTTTTTGAAGTTTGTTTGATGTCTTTTGATGGTCGATCCTTGATATCTGATATGAGATTGATGCAAATTTTGATTGATTTGATACCCTTGATGCAGTTCTGATGATCATTCTTTTGATGGTTGTTCTGATGATGGATCCTCGATATGATGGTTGATTCTGATGAAAGATTCTGATGCAATACCTAATTTGATGATTGATCTTGATGCGATGCCCCATTTGATTGATTACAAAAAATTTCCTGATAAAAGCTTTCGCTTTGATTTGATGATCGGTCTCTTGATTCTTGATGATGTTGCTGATGTTTGATATTTCCAATGGTATGCCCCCTCATAAATGAAATAAAATTTTATTGTTTGTTTAATAATCTCGATGATTTAGGTCAATTTGATGTTGATTTATTTGAATTTTTACTAAATTTTCATTTTATTTTTGATATCAATGTTTAGTTCATTTGATTTAGAATGCCCCTGCATTAACTGATTTGATAATAAAGTCAATTTGTTACGTCAATTTTAGTTAAAAATTCATCACTTAGGTCAAAGTTACCTCTTTTAGGTCAAAAAGCTATATAAAGGGGTAAAAATCCCTTTTTTACTATTCATTTTTACTTCCACTTTTGACTTTTACCCTCTCTGACTTTTTTTACTTCCCACAATGTCTATCCCTCTTCGTGAGCATCGGTTCGAGAAATGCCACCGCTATCAATGTCTGCCTGGCTTAGGACCTCTGCTGAGTCCATATGCCTCTTCATTTTTTTCGTTCATGCTTTTAAGTTCAATTTTTCAAATTTTTTCGTGGTTAATAGCCCTTTTTTTTCACATTTTTTCCTAAATGGGTGCTTTTGCCTCTTTTAATGGCACTTTTGCCTTTGAAAGTGCATTTTCGCACTTTTAATGTTTTCTTCCATGAATCAGTTGAGTGCTTTTGCTCACCAATTTTATGCTCTCCTCCACTTTTACTCTGTTAATGTGCACTTTTAAGCATTTTTGCACTTTTACAACTTTTAGGAGCGCTTCCACTATGTCTTTAGGTGCTTTCACCTTTTTCACCACTTTTAAAACATTAATAAGCACTTTCACACCTGTAAGTAGTGCTTTTGATTTTATTCAGTTTTACACCATAAAACAATGCTTTCACTTTGCAAATTTTTTTGAATTTTGTTCAAGTCCAAATTGCAATTTTTTTCTTCGACGTCTTTGATCAAATGATAGGTTAAGTTCCCAATCTTGATATTTTATAACAAGTTGTGATATGTCAGTTAGGAATTAGTTATAGTCAAAATATCATCCGTCAATCTAGATTTAGATGATGGGTGATGATAAAATTTCCGTTCTAGCTAAGTAGAAACATGAAATTTGATTGTGGTTAGATAGATTTATAAATTTTTGATTGACTTAGGATAGTCCTATAATTTCTGATTTCAATTCTGATATGTTTGAACTTTCTTTTTGTAGGAGGATCTTGGGTATTTATGTATCCATGGTTCGTATACTTTATCGTGGGATATGATACATGATTTGAGTGTTGTCGACCATCATCATATTGCTCGGTGTGGCTTGTTCTTTCTTCTTTATCTTCCTTGATTCTGAGTGAATCGAGGTCTTATTACTGCTATGGCTGAGCATTGGCACTCAGACCATAATACCTTTCATCTTCCCATGGGGGAAATGACAATTACACCCAAGGATGTCTATCACATTTTGCGGTTGCCTACTCGAGGAGAGCTTGTTTACTATGATACTATTTATGATGGCTCAGCATGTTGATGAGTCTTCGGTGATCCTTCGATTGGTGATCATCATATCCAATGGGCTCATTTCATTTCATTCCCTATGTTACCAGTTGTTCTGGGTACTTTGATCTATGGTTTCCTACTTCCTGATAGGTGTGGACATGGGTTTGTCATTGGGTGGGGTCCCATTTTGGAGGATTTGATGGCAGAGTCTCATCGGTTTGAATGGGGTTCCTGTGTGTTGGCACAGTTATATCATGAGTTACACACTATTCTGTATAGACATTCTACCACTTTGACTACTGGAGCTATCTTGTTATAGCTTTGGACTTGGGAGCATATCCTAGTGACACATCCTATGACAGCATGAGATTGTCAGCTAGCTTGGCCTTTTGCATGGATGTACAGTGGTATCATTATCCAGACCCACATGGATAAGTTGGATTACTAGCGACCTTAGATTGATGACTTGGATACTATCATGTAGAGGCCTTATCTCAGATGTGAGGCTGGGCCAGAGGATGATGGTGAGCTTCCTTACATGTTCTGCCCTTGTTGGATGATCAGTCATTCTACATTTATTATCGAGAGATTTTTCTTTCACCATGTTTTTTGTCAATATGGGCGTGTTAAGGATTTTCCACAAGGCATAGCTATGTATGCTCATGTGCAAGCTGAGAGATCTTTGTGGGGCCCATATGTAGACTATGGTATAGCTATACAAGAGATATGAGAGATTGGATATTGTCCTTGGTCTCCTAGGTCACATATCATGGATGCTGGTATCACTGATGAGTATGGTGCCTAGTTACATTGGTATCCTTTTCCTAGGTTCACAGATCTTGCCAAGAGGATTACCACTATTAAGGAGTTATCAGATGGGGATGACAGTGCTGGTGGTGACAGTGTTAGTGGATATGGTGGTGATGATGATGGAGATGATGATGGGGGTGGTGGTCATGGTAGGATCAGGGGTCAGCACGGACAATGGGGTTGTTGTGGAGCTAGAGAAGGTAGAGTATAGATGCCAGTGATAGTTGCTTCTCTGATTCCTCCTAGGTGTGGTGATTAGGTGAGAGATCAATGGGTTGACTAGGTTTTACATTAGGTGGCCAGAGATCTAGTGGATAGGCCTAGGGCTAAGTGCCAGAGGGAGATGGATGTAGGTATTTCATAGGTACTACTTGATCAGGTACAGGGCCCTCTTTCTCAGTAGGTTATTCCTCTGGTTCAGGTAGGTTCTTCTACTTCTACTTTTTTAGCTTCTATGCCTTCATCATCTTCACATCCATCATCTTCTTAGTTTGTTCCATCTTTGAGTGATCCATCTTCTTCAATGATGCCATCTTCTTCTATTTCTCCTCCTTAGTCTTCTGTAGTACAGGGTCATGGGCTAGCCTCAGCATCAGATGTTACATCTTTGCAGACTCAGATATCATCCATTCAGCAGCAGGTTTCACAAATGAGCTAGATGATGCAAACTTTCATGGCTGCTATGAGTCAACATGGTTTATAGGCCAGTTCAAGTTGGCCTCCTGATAGTGCTCCTGATCGTGATGGTACCGATGGTCTTGGTGACTCTATCAGTTGATTTCTTATGAGATAGTTACATTGTTTTACTTGCACTTTGATGATATATGATCTCCTTTCCGTTGCTATGATCAAGACATTAGACCTTTGTTGTATCATTTTTTTATCAATTGATGTTATTTGAGTTGATACTTTGATAGTTGATGGACATTGATCTTTAGATTTTGCTTTTATGATCAGGTTATAAACATCAATATCTTGTTCTTTTATGATGATGGTAACGATGGACTTTGATACTTCCTTTGATAAATTTGACTATATATGATGTCTTTATGTGTTGAATCTCTTTTTTAGGTTTTTTACATGATATGCAGCTCTATATGATTCTATATTCTATATGCTTTGTTTTATGCTTTTCAGAATGCAATTTTCCATGTATGCATATGTGCTAATGATGGTTAAATGTTTTGTCTTATGTATGACATAGAATAAATGAATGCAATGTGTAATGGTATTACTTAAGGATATTGATGTATATAATGGATATTAGATGGATGATGGTTCTAATGAATGCATTTCTTTAGATATATAAATGTGATGTCTTGATGCAATGATTTATGAGCTTTCAATGATTAATGATATATGGATGGATGGTATCTATCATGTATGATATGTATTTAATGTTGACTGATCTTAATGGATGTATGATTTCTAACTAATGCAATGCACTTAATGTATGCATGTTAAATAAGATAAATACAATCTAATGGTAATGCCTTAATGCAATGCACCTAATAATTCAAATGTTATAAACATCTAAATATATGCAAAGTTTAATGAGGATGACCTAATGCAAGTAAAGTAATGAAATGCACTTTGTTTTTCTGATTTGTTTTTTATTTCCAACACACTCGATCCTATATAGTTTTTTTTTATGATCTTATGATTTTTTATTTGAGTACACCCCCTTTTTATTTTCCTCTTGAAAATTAAGCTAAGAAAGGAAAAACAATATATATAATGCACTTCATCTAAGATGTATGCAGCTAACTGTCATTATTCAAAATTTGGAGCTTATAATCATCATTGAGCATTTTTTGGATCCTATTTTAGTACAACCATCACTAGTTCAATTATGATGATATGAATACTTTTTGCACCTCTTTATTTTCTTTCCCATCTCTCTTCAATATGAATATCACTGATTGAAACCAATCATGAGAGTGCGAATACCAATTTTGTCAGATTCTATGTTGCAAGTGGATGTTGGTATTATGATATTAAAGATCAAAATAGCCAAGGGCCCATTTGGTAGCAAACCATTTCCAGCATTTGCCTGGAATTGGAATTTGTTATTGCCCATTTCATCGAATCCTCAGTTTAGCAGTGCAATATGAAAATGGAATAGGAATGTGTTAATGCTCATTTTGGTTCAAAATGAGCATTAACATCTTCCATCTGAAAAGGTGGAATTGGAATTTGAGGGCCAAATTCCACTTTTGTAACTCCCATTTTATAATGTCTCGTCGGGTCCACGGGAAAAAATATTGTTGGTTTGGCATCCACATTATTTTTAGGGCCATTTCATCCACTATTTGTTACACTGCATTTTCTCCACCATTTCTCTGCAAAGCGGACACCACACTGCATTGTGAAGACATTTCGTGACACCAAGAAACACTGCATTGCATTTTATCACATTGTTTAGACTACAAGGTATGCATAATTATTTTTCACCATTGTTCACACCGCAAATGCAAGTTCATTTTCTACACTTTCCCTTTGCCACTTGGAGTTCATTTGCTGAGTTTTTTGACACAAAACCCTTGCGGGTTTTCCTGTAAAGTTTTTTCCATTTTTTAGAAAGAAATATTGCATTTTCTCTGTGAGCATGGGCAAGTTTATTGCATATAATATATATTGGTGGAGACATAATATATCTTGGCTGTTGGAAAAAAATTTCTTCCATTTCAAGGGTTTTCTACTTTCTCTTGACTGCACCAAAATGGCTAGGTGGTAAATTGCCAAAACAAACCCTAATAGAGATAAACTCAGTGAAGAGTTAATGGCCTTGTTATAAGAGTCTTGTGTGTATACCAAATGATCATCTTGACCCTTGGGATATTACAGATTGTGCTCCTAAAGAAGCTTTACCAATTTTTGTTTACTAACTTTGTCCATCCATTTTTGAATGGAAAGTTGTAGAGGGTTTCATTTTTGTATCCATTATACTCCAATTTGTACATTAAAACTTGCTCAAAAACCTTGCATCTTTATTTGATTGATTCTTTTTTATTATCCAGAATGGGTCCACACATGCTTGAAGAAAAACTCAACTGCATCTCTCATGATTAGTTTATCTTTGCAAGCCATTAGAATGTACATTTTAGAAAATTGGGCATCAATAACAAAGATATAGCCATTTCCATGCTTTTTCCATACTTTTCCACTTACAAAGTCTATGGAGACAGTCTTCCATGACCTGTCAGGCACCAGGAAAGATTGATGCAGCCAAGAATTCCAATGGTTGGGCTTGCTTATAATAAATGATGAGCAACTCCTTATAAACTTGGATTAATCTACTTGAAGATGGGTCCAAAATACATACTGTGGAAGATTTGTTACTATTTTGGTCACACCAAGAGTTCTATGATCCATGATGTATGTGCCTTTCTAATGAGCATAAGCTCCTTCTATAGGTCTTGCATAGAAGCCCATTTGAGAGGTGGTAGTCAGTTTTAGGCTCAAATACATCATTCTTACGGTGTATTTCTATCTAGTACACCTCACTGAAATCATTACCATACATGTAATCTTGAGTATAGACCTCTTTTCTCAGACTCCAACATAGCAAGAGTTCTTATTATAGAGAGAAGAGATGATTTATACAGCATATACACCACCTTGTTGGTTGCATCATGCTTATATTTGTTGAGAAGATAAAATGATTGCAAATATCCCATCCACTTGCAATGGTGTGATCATAGTTTACAAGATTCATAGAAACTCATCCAAAATCCACTAGACTTGAGCCATTAGCTAGCAAACATTACTTATATTTACAGTCATAAATCTCCTCCCAAATGAAGAATGGAAGGTTTTTTCAATGATGCACTAAACAATTGAAGAATATTTGGTTTGTGATATTGCTATCACCATTTAACTATATAGTTTTTGAATCAAACTTATTGATCCATGTATTTTTAAGTCAATATTTGGCTGTCAACAATACTAAAGCATGAAAAACATCCATTTCATATCTCTCCATCAACTGTAGGAATTGATCCTACATTATTTCGGCCACAATAAAGTGGGCCAAATATTTGAGAGATCTGATGTAAACCCTCATTAACCAAACCAAACAAAGTATTGCTTGATATTCCCTTACACACAAGGCATGAAATTGAAACTCAACAACATTAGAGGTACAAAAAGATGCTACTTAAATACAAGCATTACAACACAATAGTATGGACCTGCTTGAGCAATAGAAATATTGTGGGCTCTTCTCAACAGGGTTTAAAACTAGATGTCCTGCGTTCTAAATAGCACAATCACAATGACATTTAATTCACTTCACTTGAAATTATTTTTATAATGGGGAATTGGTTTTTATTATCTTTAAAAAGTACTACTTGTTTAGGTGATGAAAATTGAACTTAATACATATGCTAAATGCCCTGTAAAATTAGAAATTACATAAATCTTCTAGAGAAAAATCTTACTTGGTGAGTATGGAGAATTAGGCTTGGGCAATCCAGTAACAGGGATCCCACATCATAGAAGAATTT
This sequence comes from Chamaecyparis obtusa, assembly GCA_027943335.1. NCBI lineage: Eukaryota > Viridiplantae > Streptophyta > Pinopsida > Cupressales > Cupressaceae > Chamaecyparis > Chamaecyparis obtusa. The sequence continues at coordinate 1,088,260 of BSBK01000170.1, forward strand.
TCAAATAAGGAACAAAGGGCTTATATTTACCTTGGCCTTGAAATAAGAACTTTCCATAATACACAGGAATCAGTTGAAAGCTCCCTTATGAAGGTATCCAAATTTAACAGAATTGAGACCTAGGTACTCTATGAATTTGATAAGACTCACCAAAACTAGAAATTTGTGGCACTTAGACTCAGCTGTCACACTCAACAATATGAATAAAAAAATTTAAAGCAAAAAAAAAAATAATTTAACTCAAACCTAAATCTGAAATGACCTCTAACACTCTAAAAAGACACCATTTCACTTGCAAGCAAAAGAAAGGATATAAGAAAAAAGTAGTGCTCATAATCCATTGAAATAAAGACTAGTAGACAGCTTGAGCAACAAATGTTGGTTGAATGTGACTTGAATAGGTATATATTAGGCCTTCATGTAGTAGGCCTTGTGGTTGTAATATCTTGAATTAGATTTTTTTTTCCTATTCTTGCAATTGCACAAAGACCAAAAGTATTAAGACCTAGCACCTTTTGATCACCAAGATCCCAATGTAGGCAAGATGAGAGCATATGGTGAAAGGGTTAGAATAATATTGTAGCAATAAGTTGGTTGGCAGCAAGCCTTCTAGATTAAGACTTAGCACCTTTTGATTACTCAATATTGTAAACTATCACTGTGTATATGCAAATTCACAGTCTCTAATCCTTTGTCATCTGATTTTGTAAAACTCACACAATGGGAGGGAGCTTTAGATGATAAAAAGCATGTTTATCCTATTACCATGTTGCCATGAAATTTGATTCAATTAATCTACATCCATCTAAATTATATACATGATGCAATTAATCAAGGTTGGCCATGAAACTATATTCCCTGTAATCTAAAGTTCATTTCAATGATCTTTTTGTAAAACATGATTAATAATATTACATACTTATATCAATGTATATGTGCCTATATAAGAACCATATATTACATACTTATATAAATGTATATGTGCCTGTGACTGTCGATTTTGTATCTCAAACCTTCTTTGTCATGTACTTTTCAGGGATGGATCTTATCAACAATATAAACATTCAAGGACTCATTTGTAGGAAGGTCAAAAAATCCCGTATTGACGCACTTATTCTTGTTATCCTTGGAGTAGTGAAAGTAGTGTCTATGCTTGAAGGTAGGCAAACAAAGTCTAATGAAAGAAGTGATGGAAGTGGTTTTTATAAATGCATTATTCGTTCCAGTGAGGTGCATTGTTACGACCAAATTCACATGAGTGCAACAACCTTGTTTCGGCTAGCCAATCTTGTAAGGCAAAAAGGAAGCCTATTAGATACGATGAGCATAATGTTAGAAGAAAAATTAGTCATGTTCCTCCACACCCTTGGCCACAATCTGAGGAATCGTAAGATTGCCCACAACTTTGGTCACTCCGGAGAGACAATAAGCTGATACTTCCACAAGGCCTTGATGACTATCTTAGCACTCCATGTGGATTATCTCATACCACCTGGACCAAACACTCCTAAAATTAGTGGGAAGGACCATTTTAATCCTTACTTCAAGGTAAAGCCCCTAGTGCTACAAATTTCTTTTCTTAGTGATAATCTTATTACTGTGTCTTTCTTGACTGCAGTTTTTCTTTCTATAGGATTGTGTTGGAGCAATTGATGGAACCCATATACCAGTCGTTGTCAATGTCGACTTACAGGGTAAATATAGGGATAGAAAAGGGAACTTATCACAAAATGTTATGGCTGTCTATTCTTTTGATTATAAGTTTCAATACATTCTTGTTGGTTGGGAAGGGTCTGCTGCAGATAGTCGTGTTCTAGCTTTAGCTCTCAGTAAAGTCGATCCACTTGTAGTTCCTCCTGGTATGCCATTTCACACCATATTTTTACTGAAGAAAATGATAAATGTTTGACGGTGTCAATGTTTCATGGTTTAACAATATATGTTATTTTGTAGGAAAATATTATTTAGTCGATGCTGGATATCCAAATGTACCAGGATTTCTTGCACCTTACCAATGTACACGTTACCACCTGAAGGAGTTTTCAAGAGAAAACCCTATAAACAGCCCACAAGAGTTGTTTAACCACCGACACTCCTCTCTTAGAAATGCAATAGAGCGTACATTTGGTATTTTGAAGCAACGTTTTCCTATCCTGAGGCATGCAATGTCTTATCCAATCATGACACAAGCACATATTGTTTTGGTATGTTGCATACTACAGAACTTCATTACTATAGAGGATGGTGTTCCATCTGAAGTGGTTATTGAAGAGGATGATGATCGTGATGGGATAAATGTACCAATACTTGAGACATATGGGTTGAGTCAGTGTGATAGGGATGATTGGGGGAACTTTAGAGATGATATAGCAAGTAGGATGTGGGAAGACTATAGACATAGAGATTAGTTGTAGTTTTACAAGACCTTTCTTTGTTCTTTAATGTGCTTTCATTCCTAACCGTTTATTGTCTATGCCTCTTGAATTTGTAATCCTTGTTGCATTACGAAATATAAATCATACTGTTGTAATGCTAATGCTCAAAACATGTGTTCTCATAGTTTACATTTACAATATTCTTTGAAAGAAATGAAGCTTGTGTATGATTTCTAACTCTGATTTCTCTTTGATTAACATTCATGTTTGTATCTTGTTTGACACTTTTTCTTTTAAATGGGGATTGTGAGAATGGTAATTTGGCCCTCAAATTCCAATTGCACATTTTCATGTGGAAGATGTACTAGAGCGTATATACTAGAGCATATATAGTACAACTATATGAACATGGTAGACCATATATAATTACAATACTAATTCAATGTGCAATAGAATGAACACTGAATCAGTGTTCATTCTGTTGCACACTGATTCAGTTGCTCAAGAATACCACTTATCATCATTCTTGAGCAACTGAATCAGTGTCTTATAGTGTTCATTCTGTTGCACACTAAATCAGTGTTCATTATGTTTCACACTGAATCAGTATTGTAATTATATATGGTCTACTATGTTCATACAGTTGTACTATATACTGAATCAGCATGCAATAGAATGAACACTGAATCAGTGTTCATTCTATTGCACACTGAATCAGTATTCATTTTGTTGCACACTGAATCAGTATTGTAATTATATATGGTCTACTATGTTAATACAGTTGTACTATATACTGAATCATTGTGCAACAGAATGTACACTGAATTAGTGTTCATTCTGTTGCACATTGAATCAGTATTGTAATTATATATGGTCTACTATGTTCATATAGTTGTACTATATACTAAATCAGTGTGCAACATATAATAATAAAGTACATCCTCTCTTTTGTACTAAATTGTAATGAGAGGAAGAATGATCAGCAAAATTTATAACATAATTTATGAAGTTGTGTGACATGTTCAAAAAAATGATCATGGGAGAGTACAAGTTATCTAACATGTTTGAACTTTGGATTACAAAGATATTATCATTGTTGATTTAAAAATCGCGTCAAGTGGTCAGTTACAGGTCACTTGTCTAAACTTGATATGAATAAAGGTTTGATAATTAGATGGATAATCCATGAATTATATTTGAGCATTACTCCAGGAGGTTGCCCCATTGAAGAGGCCAGCAATATATTGTAATGTGAGCCTGTCATTTCAACAAAATATTATTCTTGTGTTCTCATCTGTAGCATATATTTTCTATGTTTCTGCTATTGGAATTATTGTGGGTCATTAATTAATTAAAAGCATTGTGCAAACCTAAACTAATCACATAATGTTGGATCCCTAGAGAGCTTAGATGCAAAGGTGAGTCATGCAAATAGAACCTATGCGGACCTTGTGGTGTACTAATTCTTTTATGTCTGGTAGTGGCTATTGTCATGGTCCACACATGTTAAAGTTGAACATAATTAAATCTGTCTTACCAAAAAAAAAAGTGTTGCATTGAAATTTGGATTTCCTTTGGTTAGTTTGGATGAGCATTTCAATGTAGCTCTTTAATACATATTGGTGCAAATATGGTGTAATGCATATGATACATGGCACTCAACATGATAAGAGAGAGTTTAGATAAGTCCTTCGATGTAGGATGTGGACCTATCCTTCCTCCAGACCAATTAACCATTACCAAGCTTGGTTTGTCATATAATCACCTGTTTGGCATAGTTGTGCATGGCTTGCTGTGTGCTTTTCTTTAATCTAAGAAAACCATTGAGTAACACCATATGTTAATAAAAATGTGGAAAAATAGTTGAGACAGAAAAATTAGTGATCTTAAACAAGTAGACCATAGTAGACCATAGTAGACTATGTGAACATAGTACACCATAGTAGACCATAGTAGATTGTGTGAACATAGTAGACCATAGTAGACCATAGTAGACTATGTGAACATAGTACACCATAGTAGACCATAGTAGATTGTGTGAACATAGTAGACCATAGTAGACCATAGTAGACTGTGTGAACATAGTAGACCATATATACATGCATACTTAGCTACATGCAAATGAGAATGGATAATAAAGAAATATATTACATATTGCTGGATATCATGCATAAATGCAATATTTTGGATTATATGCCACTGTTGTATTACTATTTCTTTAATATCCATTCTCATTTGCATGTAGCTAATGATTGCATACAATAGGTGGTGTAGGTGATGTCCTTCATAGATCTGATGATGAGCATGGATGATGAGGTTCAAGTAAGCCAGTCAACTTCTTCCTCCAAGAAGATTGTGTGGACAAGAGAGATGGAATGAAAGTTCCTAAACTTGCTCCACGATCAAGTTCACCTAGGAAGGAAAGGCAAAGGGGGCTTCAAAAAAGAAGCTTGGACAGCCATTAAGAGGAAGTTCAATGCTGAGATGAACCTGAATTTGTCAAAGGAAAATTTCAAAAATAAGCTTAAAGGATGGAAGCAAGGTTTTAGAGTCATGAGAGAGTTGAAGAATATGAGTGGTTTTGCATGGAATGAAGCTACTCAAAGTGTGGATGCTGATGACATGGTGTGGGAGGAGCTTCTAAAGGTGACATGTTGTTTTGAATATGTTGGTCTTAGCAATATTTCCTTCTTATTAAGTTAGATAAAATAAAAAGATCTAATTCATTCATCATGACAACATGCAGAGAAAAGAATTCAAAAGTGCCAAAGTGTACAAGAGACAACCCTTCCAGTACTACAATGACCTAGCCATCATTGTAGGTAATGACATAGCTAAAGGTACCGCTGCTACTACTGCACAAGAGATAGAAGAAGGGCTCGATATGGATGGGCCCACCTACATGGATTGTGATGAGGATGTCCCTATGAGTACACCTCTTAACACTACACCTGATTTGGATAATGAATTATATCATTCCAATCAATCGACTGCAAGTGGTCATCCAAATCCTTCAACATCGTCACCAAGGAGGGGAAAGAGGAAGAAGGAAACCATGACTAGTTTGATGGATGTGCTTTGTGAAACTATGAAAAGAATAGAAGAGGACTTCCGTGCACCTCTTGTACTCAAAGTGGATAGTTCTGAATCAAATTCTATCTTGGAAAGTGTCTATGAGGCTCTCAAAAGCATCCCTGATTTGACTCAACAAACTATGCTAAAAGCATATGACACCTTCATGGCTAATAAAGATAGAGCCAAAGGGTTCTTGACAATGAATGAAGATGAGAGGGTGCAATATATTGCCATGAAGTTTGCAGACCTCTAGCTACTTTTTTTTTTCATTTTAAAGTATTGTTACTTAAACATTGACAGACCTCTAGATACTTGTCTTATCAACACCATACATTGTTTTTGTTTATTAGCTTCTGCACTATATATGCTCTAGTATATTTTTTTGCTATTTCAGCAATGATGATATTGTTTTTATTGTTATTTCATGCTATTTCAACCATGATGATATTGTTTTTACTATTATTTTATGCTATTTCAACCATTATGATATTGTTTTTACTATTATTTCATGCTATTTCAGCCATGATGATATTGTTTTTACTGTTATTTCATGCTATTTCAGCCATGATGATATTGTTTTTACTGTTATTTCATGCTATTTCAGCCATGATGATATTGTTTTTCCTGTTATTTCATGCATTATGATATTTATCTACTATTTCAGCCATGATGATATTGTTTTTACTGGTACTTCATGATTATAAATGGAATACACCAAGGAGTAACACATGATGAAGATCAATTATAGCAATAATGCTATTTTAGCCATGATGATATTATTTTTATTGTTATTTCATGCATTATGATATTTATCTAATATTTTAGCCATGATGATATTGTATTACATTTATTATTACGAGTATAGATGTGTTATTAGATCCTTTCAGTTTCAAATAGAAAGTCTCTTTAATCAACCATGGATTGTTAGAGTAGATTTGATTATGTGGAGTTTCTAAAATGTTATGAACTATATTTGAATGAACTCTCATTACTTCTTCACTGCTCATATGTTGTTCATGATTTCAACTTACAATCTATATTTCTGATGACTACACATATTTCTAATGTTACTCCTTGGTGTATTACATTTATTACGGGAACTTTGCACAGTGTGTCTTCACACCACCATTTCATTGTTGGATTTTGTTCTTCCCCATCTTCTATGTATGAGTATAGATGTGTTATTAGATCCTTTTAGTTTCAAATAGAAAGTCTCTTTAATCAACCATGGATTGTTAGTGTAGATTTGATTATGTGGAGTTTCTAAAATGTTATGAACTGTATTTGAATGAACTCTCATTACTTCTTCACTGCTCATATGTTGTTTATGATTTCAACTTACAATCTATATTTTTGATGACTACACATATTTCTAATGTTACTCCTTGGTGTATTACATTTATTACGGGAACTTTGCACGGTGTGTCTTCACACCACCATTTCGTTGTTGGATTTTGTTCTTCCCCATCTTCTATGTATGAGTATAGATGTGTTATTAGATCCTTTCAGTTTCAAATAGAAAGTCTCTTTAATCAACCATGGATTGTTACAGTAGATTTGATTATGTGAAAATTCTAAAATTTTATGAAGTGTATTTAATCAACCATAGATTATTATAGCGTCGATGACTTCGGTCAATGCGCCTATGTGTCAATGTGGTGCTGGGCGATGCATATTAAGGACGTCATAGACACCAAGAAATCCTAGGCGTCAATTTTGGGCTTGCCCAAAAAATAAAAAAGTCTAGATATGTAATTATAGTTTTATGTTTAAAAAGAATGTGACAACTAATCATTTTAGGAAGAACTGATGTAGATTTGGTATTGTAGGGAAATAGTAAATGTGAATTCTTTCGGTGGCTCGATGAACCCAAATGTACATCTACTCCATCTATAGCTATACCCAAATTTATGTCAACCCCATCTACATCCCTACCTGATGTAGGGAATGAGTGCAAGGAGTGCAAGGCTCGAGAGGCAGCTAGTGCCGCAAAATTATTTCCAATGGTGAAAGTAGAAATCATGTTTCTATGATGCATTCTTTGTGTAGTATGTGCACTACTTTTTTGGGAACATATGCGTAAATGTAGTTAACAGACGGATATTGTAGATACATGAAATTTTTTATAATTTAAAGTAGATACGTTGAACATATTTTGATAAACTCAAGAACTTTTTTGTTGTTTATGACTCAGTTATGATTTTGAATATAAAATTAAACAAAATTAAATATTTACCTTATTAAAAAAAATTGAAATTTTTTTATGATTTTCTATATAAAATTTAATAAAATAAAATAAAAAATATTTACAGTTTTCTTTATAAAATTAAATAAAATAACAAAATAAATCATAAAATGAACTAATAAAAATATAATATAATATAAAAAAAAATTAAAATAGTTCAAAAAATAAAATAATAATCATAGTCAAATTCCAATTCTAGATTTAAAAAGTGGAACCAAACGGAGGATATAGATCTTCTCGCTCATATTCCGGGTCAACCAAACGGTCCAAACTATAATCCGAAAATGAAAAACTGGATTATCAAATCCATGATTTGACCATTTCCAGCACTTGATCGAATTCAGCATTTCCTAATTCCCACTACCAAACGGGCCCCAAGGTATCCTTTTGCGTAAACAAGCAGGAATCTTAGTTTTATCCTATGTACAAGTCCTCGATGATTCTTTGATGATCACATCCTTAGACAAATAATACATGATGTAAAACTTTGATTTTAAGACAGTCATTTAGAAATCAACAAAAATATCATCCTTTCATCATAGCTTATCTAGTCTGAAACTTTCATCGATTCGCTAGAAAGACATGATTTCATCAATTGAGTCAACACTTAGAAACATTTCTTGCAATGGTTTTCAAATCCATATGTCAAGTGTAGTTCCATCCATTTCATACTTTTAATCCTGATAAAGATAAGGTCATGTGAGATCTTGGATCAAATTGGATTAGAATGTAGATTTGATTAAGTGTTCCTCTTTCAAATTTGATGAATTGATTCGTTGATTGAATTAAGCTTGCTTTGATGAATCCTTACTCCTTTTGATTAGATTTCCCCCAGTTTGAGATAATTTCATTTGTGGGACTTAGGACAATTTACAGATTAGGTGACCAAAATCTTGAGGTACTTGCAAATGCAACTGTGGGGTTTTATTATGCAATATATACAAATGCTGGCGAATGCAATATTTACAAGGTGACCTTCTAGGTATTTGATTGACTTGTACTTTCAATGGTGCATGTTTACCAAGTTTTCACTGATTGAATAGATCTTGCTCTTTTTTCTATTTTTAAAGCTTTTCTCTTTTTTTGCTACCAAGGCGCCTATTTGCTAGGTTTTCACCAAGGCACTTTTTCTCTTTTTCTAATTTTTTTGTATTTTTGTTTTTTTTAATTTTTTTTCCATATCATCAAGGTACCTATTTTCTAGGTTTTCACCAAGACAACATCTTTTTGAGGATCATATATGAATGTTTTTGCTTTCTTCATGCTCAATTTTCCACTATTTTTTATCTTTTCTATTTTTCAAATGTTTTTGGTATTTTCAAGATCTCTTTTGACTATATACAATAAATATGATGCTCTTCATCTGATACTCTTTATACTCTTTCATCTACCTCATGTATAGAACCTTTTTAGATGTATGCTATTGATAGGTTCTTGTAGCTCTTCTCCATCACAATCTGCTAGTTTGTAGGTGTCGGTCCCAAAATTTTCAACAATGATAAATGGTCCTAACCAGTTTGCTTCCCATTTTCCTTTCTTTTCTTTTTCTGCTTGATTCTTGGGATTTTCTCTCAAAACTAAGTCACCTATTTGAAATGTTCTTGACTTGATGTTCTTATTATAAGTCCTTGACATTCTATTTTGGTACACCTTCAAATGATCAAATGCTTGCTTTTGTTTCTCATCTAAGAGTTCTAGTTCTTGTAGTCTAGCAACCCTATAGTCTTCCTCACTTATCAAGCCATGAAGAGATACCCTCAAAGATGGGAGTTCTATTGGAATTAGGAGAGATAGGTACTGAGAGGGGAGGGGTGAATCAATACCTTCAAAAACTTTACTTGTAAACCTTTCAAATATATAACTGTAAACAATAATAACCGACCAAAACAAATTGAATCTAAATGCATGAATCAATCATTCATTTAACATATGAAAGTAAACAACATGAAATCAATATGAAAATCACATGACACAAGTATTTTGGTAATGCAAAAACCCTTGTTAGAAAGTAAAAATTGCAGTGGGGATGACACCCACAAATTCTTTAATACTGTAGATAGAAAAGGTTTTCCTGTTAGGAGTGACATGTTAGATTAGCTAGATCTACCTAGTTATAGGATTTTAACAACACTAATGAAGTGTGCACTTGGTTAAGAGATTTACATAAGACTGTTAAGTCTACTCTGTTAAGAGATTTTATCCAAAACTCTATTACAATGGACATAAAGCAATAGGCAATTATCTGATAATTGACAACTCAATTTTCTGATACAGATCTATAAGTTCTGATAAAATATCAACTCACTTGTGATGAATCTCTGCTCTGAACTACTTGGTAGCCTTTTATGATTCTACTCAATCTAAATTCCTTTGTACTCTATTTTTCTCTAATAATTGATAGACTTGAAGTTAGGCAATTTCTTCAAGTGCTCCGTGATTCATATATCAGCTCACACCAAAAATGATGCAAACACACAAATATATAGTCATAACCCTAAGATCTACAATGTACAAAAATAACCTAGATCAACTATTACAAAAGATATACATGCATTTAATGAATATCATCACATTAAATGTTCCTCGATCTTGGTAAAACATTTTATGAACCTTTGTAACCATTTGCATAGAAGTATGTGCCATTTCAGATGACTATGCCATTTTTTGTGATCCTCAGTAAACACTATATAAACTGCTATGTGTATATTGCAACGCTTGGTGTTTAATGTCTGTCGGTGTCGGTGTTTGCTAGTGCTCGGTAAACTATCTGATGCTTAGTATATATGCTTTACCGACTAGTCTATCTTGCTTCTAGTTACCAATTTTCTCAATGTAAGTGACTGATTGATATCTTTACAAACCTTTGATACTAATGACAACCTTAAATTCTCATTAGAGATAACAATCTCCCCCTTTGGCATTAGTATCAAAACTCGAATGTATATAGACAAAATTTTCTATATAATTTATACTTCTGCCATATACATGTACAAATCAAAAAAAATTTAAGTACTAAGTACTCCCCCTTGATGCATGCTCCCGGTAATATGTAGTATACGTAGCATCTATGTACATACTTGGCATAATGACTTATACATTGTTTTCCCCCTTTTTAATAGTAATGCCAAATACAAAAATAAGTAGTATACTCACATCTTGTCAAAAATATGCTAGTGGGTTTTCTTCACTGACTCCAAGAGGTTTTCCCATTCCTCTTTCAAGTTGGTGAGAGCAATATGCTCAAGACCGACTTGTGCATGCATGTCAAAGATTTTATCTAACACCAAAAATTTTGGTGTTGCAACAAGTTGTTTGGCTTTGACAATGTGTGCCTCAAAAATTTTCAAGTATGGCAAGAGTTCTATCTGTAACTCAGTAACCTGATCTATTGTGTACTCTTCTTGTTTCTTCAAATCTACTATTAACCACTAGAGATCCTGAACTCAGTGAATGTGCTTTGAGAAAGCAGTAGGCTCGGTTATAGCTGCATTTGTACTTAGCTTTATTTCTACTTCCAATCCTTTGATCTTCTCACTAACTTCAATAGTGAAGGTGTCTATAGTAAAAAGCTTTAGTAAATATTGACAAATTGTCTGGGTGATAATTTTTATCTGGGTGATTACCTCAGATAATTTGACCTTCTTCATTTCCACTTCTAGGCTTATTTTCTCTACCAGTTTGTGTTGTATTCTGGATTCTTCCCTTTCTTCAATCCATTTATCTACATCAATGTCCAGGGCATTGATCTTCTCGGCAAGTGTAGCAAGTTGATTTATGATAGGAGTATCCTCATCAATATTTACCTCAGGTACTACCTATTGCAGGATATCCCTCACATTTGTTAAGATTTATTTTTGTTTGTGTTCTTGCTTCAACTTCTCTTGAGCTAATTTTCTTGAACATAATTCCCCATATTTACTTAAGTCTTTAGGGTTTAGCGTCCTCGGGTCACACTCAGGGATAATTATCACTTCATCTAGGGTGACCAACCCTTTTCCTTTCTTTTTCTTCTACTTCTTCGATGCTAGAGGTGATTTCTTCTCAATAATAGCAATAGTTTTGTCTCCAAATTTTAGAGTATCCTTCCCAGTTAACACTTGTTCTTCCTTCTTCTACTCCTCGGTAGCTATAGTCTCAATTGATGGAGTGGGAGCCTTGGATGTGGTGTCAGGTGGGATCACCTCAGTTTCCTTTGTCTCATTTGTTACAGTTATCTTAGTGGAAGGTGCCTCTATTTATGTAGGCTCATCTATCTCTGTAGGTTTCTCAATTTCTTTGTTTTGCTCAAGGTCTGAGCCATCAAATTGTACTTGTGAAAGAATTTTGACTGCTTCTGCAAGTACAAAAAGTTTACCCGGTAGTGATGTAAATAGACACTTAGTGTCTAGTACTTCATCTTGATTAGGTGCAATATTCACATCTTCATCATCTTTGTCATCAAGATCACCATTTGTGATGTCCTCAATGAGTACATCGTCATCAGTTTTCTTCTCCAGTTGAATTTCTACTTTATCTGGTGCATCCTGTGAAACACTTATTTATTCCTTTTGCTCCGTGATATCAATTACCTCGATAACTGATATACCAATGTTCTTTGATTTCTTTCCTATTCCCTCATCAATAAAAATACCTTTACCTTGGAATTTTGTCTCTTCTTAGACAAATTTAAGAATGCTTCTTGCTCATCTTTTTCTTCAGCCTTAAAAATTGATGTCCATAAAGAATCACTTGTGGTATCCATATCTACCACATTTTCATCTAGTATCATCATGGCTTAGTTCTTGATCATAAATCTTGCTTGGTATTTGGTCATGTAATCACTAAGTTCTCCATAGCTTAAATGTGGGGCTGCCCAAACTAGAGATTGTTCTCTCTTTCTTTTCTCGGTGTCTAGTGCAATAGCTCATTTTTCAATAATCTTGTCATCCAACTTCTTCGGTAATGCACAAGAAAATTCCATTGGAACTTTCTTGAATTTGAGCATCATTTGGCTGATAGCCTCTTCTATCCTGGTTTGATCTTCATTTGACATCTTGTCATATGTGTCTATTTTGGGATCGGTAAGATCTTCATTTTCAATTATTTATTCAATGATTTCATCTATTGTTTTTGCCTTGTTATTGACCACCTTAAATTGATTGATGTCATCTTCATTCTCCTCAAGATCTTCTTTACTGCTTATCATTTTTCTCCTTTTCTTTGGTGCCTCAGCTACAGCCTTGTTCTTTCTCTTGATATATTTCCTTATCGGTGTAGCTGCCCTCAGTTTTGTTACTTTCTATGCTTCTTTCTTCTCAGGTGGTGAAGCTATAGTTGATGATCTTGTCTTCATACCTTCTTGTACTGGTAACTACTTCTTCATAGGAATTTTAGTTGGATGAACCGGTGTGGGATCTTCTTCTTTGTCAGACTCGGTCTCCTCACTATCATATGGTTTGTTAGCCAACTGTAACTGACTTTTGGTTGCCTGATCAACCAGTGTCTCCTCAGGCATTCTAGAGACATCTCCAAATCTAGCAATGAGATCTTTCTTCATCTTCTTTTCCTTTCTAGCCATTTTACCGATCTCTATACCTATTGAGATTCTAGATTTGGCCTCTTCATATACTCTAAACCTAGAGGCAATGGGATCTTTTGGTAATGCAAGCAGTGCATTAATAGATTTCAATGAGAAATCATGGTTCATTTCATAACCCATCAATGCCAACCATTTTATTCTAGGTTCAACTGCTTTTATCATAGCATAATCTGTGTTGACTACAAAACATATATCATCCTCAAATTTTTCAACTAATTCACTCAGAATTCTACTTCTTTTATGCATTTTAGTCTAAAATTCTTTGAAGTATGCATCAAACTCTATATTCAGTTTATCTCCTAACTTACTCATCATATCATTAATCTATTTCATTATCGGTATATCTAATTTCCAATTTACTTTACCAACACCAGGTACATACTTTTGTAGATAGAAAAATATGCAAACAAGTAGTGAACTGAAATTACATCTATTAGACTTCTTTGTCCTTATTGTCTTCATATTTTCTTGTAGTTGATGAAATAGTACCTTGACAAGATCGACATGGTGACCTTTCTCCATAATTTTGTATGCCATGTCTATTATGTTGTAGGGTGCATTGTTGAGTCTGCTTGATTGAAATATCTTTTACCCAATCACATGTGCTACGAACTTAACTACTGGGTCTCTGATTGTTGAAATCTTCAGTGCCCAACTATCCCATTGTGCTCCATTATTCTTCTCAACATCTGGTCATGATGAACTACGAAAGGCTTTAGCCTTGTCGGTTGCAGGGAGCCCAGTAACCCTACTGATCATTTTCTTGTTGACCTCTATCGGTTTATCCAGCCAGAATTTTTCATCGTGATACCTACTCAAAATGATTCTGATCCAATCTATCTTAAATTAATGTAGATAGTGTGTGATACATGATAACCCTGATTCCTCAATCTTCTTGTGTTCTAGTTTCAATTTACCATCAATGCCACAAAGTTGTTGGTATGCTGCAATAGTTTCAAAATCTCCAACTTCTCCAATTTTGCAATGAATATACAATCTTACGTCTTCTGGCAATAAAACCCTATATGGTATGCTTGAAAAAGAGGCCATTAAATCTATTTGTATTGCAACCTTGGGATGTGGCTTAAACTTAGGTTTGATGAAATTTTCCCTAATGATTAGATTAACTTCCTCCTTAATACTTTATGATTTTCTTGTAGATGATGTAGATGCCATAAATTGATTCAAGGGTTTCAGCAAGCAGTAGGATAAAAAGTGTTTGATAGAAAATGAACTTACTCGAAATCATCAAAGATTGATGTTAGTTCGATCTAAAGTAGCCTTGAACCCTTTTGTAAATATTCTAGCTCGAACTCTTCTCTATGAAATCTTCGCTCTTTGAAATTGTAATTTAACAATAAACTCTATTTCCCATGTATTTATAGACTTTTTGATATTCTCACTTGAAATTTCATGCAATAAATGCTTGACCTAACTTTTAGTATGAAATAGTTGTCAACTCGATGACAACTAAAAAATTTATTCACTCTGTTAACATATGATTTCTTCATCAGTTGATACATGTACTCGGTTAACCTTAGATAGTGATTACTGACGAGTAACCAACTCTCAGTCTCTCTTTTACCAACTGTATAACATTGTTAGCTCATAACATATAAACCATAGCGCATCTTTATTCATGCTGATTTGGTATTAGTACATCATCTATAAGGAACTATATGTAAAATGTGATCATTTGAAATGTCAATCCCATACATACCTATTTCACCTTAAGTGGAGGTACTGATGTCACCCAATCCAGTGGATGAGGTTTCACTGATAGCATTACTTGACTCAGCATTCTCATTAGATGCCTTATTTCACATAGTATTCCTTAACTTTGTAATATCTACAATAGTATATCCACTCTCAAATATATGGTTTTCATCTAGTGCTCAGTCTCTGTAGTTCTTGCTTAAATGACCAACCCTATGATAGTGCATACAAGCCATTCCAATGCTTGTCCAGCTTCTTGATTGTCCAAACTAACTCTTTCTATAACAATTTGCTACAATGTGTCCATATCTACCACAAGCAGTACAGTTAGCCCATGTATTATAATCCCAAACATAAGAATTACCTTATCTCTTTGGATGATAGGGCTTTCATTGTGTTTGCTGCTTAGGAGTCCATACTTGCTTCATCTTAGCCTTCCACTCTTGTGCAGTGTGTCCATGTTTATTACAAGTATAGCATATTTTCTCCATAGTGGTATTGTTAGCAATATCATTCTATTTAGCTCTACACTCATAAGCTAGGTGTCCAAACTTACCACAGTAATAACAATATCCATTAAACTCAGGAGTGACAGGAGGTTTACCTTATGCTTTGCTTCTACACACATTAGATGTATGTCCTGGTTTGCCACAGTGATAGCATGTCAACACTTTAGGTTTCTAATTTTGATTGTTGTTGACTTGTTCAGCTTGTTGTGATGATTCTCCTTCACCGGTGTAGCCTATACTAGCTCTTTTCCAAAATCTTCTTTGATTAGTCAGAAAATCATCAATCTTCTTAGAATTTTCCTCAGCAAGTTTCTTCATTTCATTTTGTTGCTGTTGATTTTTCACTTCATTTCTCAGCTTCTCATTCTCCTCTCTGAGTCTTGCAACATCTTCTAGTCTTCTTGACAATTCTCCATTCACTCAGTTTACCTCTTGATTCATAGTCATCATTTGATTAGTTACTTGGAAATGACAATTAGTGAGTCTTTGTATCTTAGTCTCTTTAGCTTGAAGTTGTTCAGTCCTATGTCTTCGGTCATCAATAGCTAGATTCCTCTCTTGCTCGGCTTGTCTAGCATTGTTCATTGTTTCTACCATTCTCACCATCTGAGATTCTTGACCGATTTGTAGTGCTTTCACTTGATCAGTTAAATGTTGATTTATGTTAGATAAATCAGCGATTAAGCTTTCAGATCCATTAGAGATGATTCTAGAACTAGATCCAATATGCTCGAACATTTCATCAATAGGTTCTTCATGGTAACCGATCTCATTTTGTAGAATAGCTAGGTTCTTCCTTTCAACCAGTAATTTCTTCAGTCCTTCCTTGGCTTGCTTGTACTATTCAATAAACATCTGCATTTGTATCTTCTGATTCTCAATAGTCTTATCAACCTTGTATCTCTCCATGACTTAGATCTTTACCCTTCAGTGGTTAAATTGTTCAATAAGAGAACTGTGCTTTGATACCAATTATTGGAATTAGGAGAGATAGGTACTGAGAAGGGAGGGGTGAATTAGTGCCTTCAAAAACTTTACTTATAAACCTTTCAAATATATAACTGTAAACAGGAATAACTGACCAAAACAACTTGAATATAACTACATGACTCAATCATTCATTTAACTTATGAAAGTAAACAACATGAAATCAATATGACAATCACATGACACAAGTATTTTGGTAACGCAGAAACCCTTGTTAGAAGGTAAAAACTGCAGTGTGGATGACACCCACAAATTCTTTACTACTGCAGATAGAAAAGGTTTTCCTGTTAGGGCTACAAGTTTTGATCACTTCTAGTGATCTCACCTTGTTAGGAGTGACATGTTAGTTTAGCTAGATCTACCTAGTTATAGGATTTTAACAACACTAATGAAGTGTGCACTCGGTTAAGAGATTTACATAAGACTGTTAAGTCTACTTTGTTAAGAGATTTTATCCAAAACTCTATTACAATGGTCAAAAAGCAATAGGTAATTATTTGCTAATTGACAACTCAATTGTCTAATATGGATCTATAAGTTCTGATAAAATATCAACTCACTTGTGATGAATCTCCGCTCTGAAATTCTCAATAGCCTTTTCTAATTCTACTCAATCTAAAGTCCTTTGTACTCTGTTCTACTCTGATAACTAATAGACTTGAAGTTAGGCAATTGCTCCAAATGCTCCATGATTCATATATCAACTCACACCAAAAATGATGCAAACACACAAATATATAGTGTTTTGTTTTTGCCACTTTAACAAAATTAGGTTACACAACATAGTCATAACCCTAAGATCTATGGTGTACAAAAATAACCTAGATCAACTATTACAAAAGATATACATGCATTTAATGAATATCGTCACATTAAATATTCCTTGATCTTGGTAAAATGTTTTATGAACCATTGTAACCATTTGCATAGAAGTATGTGGCATTTTAGATTACTATGTCATTTTCTGTGATCCTTGGTAAACACTGTATAAACTGCTTGGTGTATACTACAACGCTCGGTGTTTACTGTCTGTTGTTGTCTGTTGGTGCTCAGTAAATTGTCTGATGCTTGGTATATATGCTTTACCGGCTAGTCTATCTTGCTTCTATTTACCAATTCTCTCAATGTAAGTGACCGACTGATATCTTTACAAACCTTTGATACTAATTGAATAGAAGTAAAATGGATTCAACTCTATTCAAATGTTAAGGGGAGAAATATGAGATCTATTCTCAAACCCAAATTCCCAAAGAAGAGATCCAACTTGATCAACCCCGAGGTTAATACATAATCGAATCAATTTATGAAGAATATGGAAGAGAGAGAGAGAGAGAGTAAATCCAATATTTCCCTATGAAGGAAATTATGCTTGAAATATGGAATAATTGAAATACAAATACTAACCTAAAATTAGGGAAGATTTGGAAAATGTAAAATTCTAATGTCTGTGTATACTTTCGGGCAATTTTGCAACTTGTTCCAGACTGGAAATGTCGAGATAGAGAAAACCCAAAAATATTTCTCCAAGATGAGGTCAAGTCCGGTTTGACCCTCATAAAAGGTCAAATACTACATTCTTTATTTGAAGTCCGACTCTTATTTTGTTCACATATCTCAAAAGTTTTCCGAAAAGGGTATCCAAATTTGATCTCATATCCAAAATTCCGCACTTGTACCTACAAGAAAATGGGGGTTTTTGTTGTATGGGGGGTTTGCCTTGGTCAAACCCTAGTTTAGGAATTAACCTTGAAATTGAATTGAAATATACTATGCATAAACAAACTAATTGAAACAAATCACCTCGCTTATGTTGAAGTCCTTGTAGAGGATTCGAATCCTCAAATCCACAAGTAGGAATGGTTCAATGGATATAGGATGGATGTAGGATGTCTCCAATCAATGGCATTTGATGTTCAACACCAATCTTGATTTGATATTTGCATATGAGAAGGATTGAATGATTGTAGAAGGATGGATCATCAAAGGGGGCTCCAAAGAGATTGAATCCTTCAATAGCTAACAATGGATCTCCTTGATGGATTAATGCTTGAACACTTGAATGCTTGAAGACTTTCTTGAATGCTTGAATTCACTTTCTTTCACTTGAGAGCCTGAGAGCTTGCAATTGATTGATTGTGGATGTTCTCACAAAACTTCATGGAGAGATGTGAATAATGGATGAGAAAATGAGAGAGGAAGGCCTCCTTTTATAGTGAACTAGGGCACAATCCTCTAGAGGGGCCACCTTGGAGAATTAAATCCCCATTAGGTCCTAACCTTTGGAAAATATACCTCGATTAAATTCAATTAGATGATTTACCATCCCGAAACCTGAAATGGCCAACTCGGAGGCGGGAAAATAAATATCCTAAAAGCCCGATGCCCAAAAATCAAAGAAATTAGAAATTTGAATGAGGGGGGAAAATCAAGGTTGGACCTGACCTAGTCATGATCAACCTTGAATTTGACCCTAGGCCCAGATTTAGTCAAAACCAGGTTAGGAGGTCCCGGGGATGCCCAGAAACCTAGAAATGATATCAAAATAGGACAGAATGCTAGGAATAGACATAAAATCCTATGATTACTATGATGAAGGCCAGGAGGACCTATTTCTAAATCCTACCTAGAAAATAGAGCCATGGAAGAGGGAAATTAAGGAGAATCCTCGGGATCCTAACCCTAATTTCACCTAGAATGAAGAAATCAAGTGCAGGGAAGAAGTGGAAAGTAGGCAGAAAGCCAAATACATGCAAAGACCCGATCAAGGCACTTAACATGACCCCAAACCACTTGCTTGGAGGGCTAAATTCTCTTAACATGGAAGTGCTTCCATTTTAAGATGATACATTAAGCCCCCACTTTAGCAAGAGTATGGACTTGATGCAAACTCTTGGTAAAGGAGATTAGAATGAAAAGATAATCTTATCATAATCCAAGGGACAAAGAGAAACCTTAAGTCCCCAGGGACTCAAGTCCTCATTGACTCCTAGATCATAATAAGAGAAACATCTCTAGAGAAAGAAAGAAGGTGTGATTACCTCACCCAATGAGAATTTATGTCCCATTGTGAACCACACAGAAAAATGGCGCAACTGGAAAGATGGAATTGAACCACCTAGTGAATGTGGCTACTCACTATTCAACCCATCAAGGATCCATCCTTAGGAATATTCTATCCATAAGAATAAAACCAAAAAACAAAAGAGATCCAATCTTAAGGACACTTTCGACCTTAAGGGATAAAAATATATGTGTATTTGAAACTGGAGGGATCAAGAGATCCTAAAATAGAAATCCATGCTTTAAGGATTAATTACTAATCCAGAAAGGGAAAAAGTATCTTGAAAAATATGTGTATTGGAAAGTGTGTGTGTGAAACAAGTGAGCAGAGCATATGCCCCCACATTAAAGTCATTGTTGACACTTTAACAAGAGCAATGGCTTTAACAGAAACATAAACAACTCCACTGATTATGTTTCCACGTCGAGATGCCCCCAGACTAAGACAAATCAAGAGAAATTTCATAGAAACATACAGAGAACATAGAAGGGATCTACCTACCGTGGGGTCAGTATGAACATAAAATAATATATATATGATATTATTGAAAATGAATTGACATCATTCCCCAAAGAAAGTAGAACTACAATCATAAAGGAGGAAAGATCACATAAGATATACGAAGGAGAATCTTTTCAGACCATGACATGGAGACCAAAAAGAATTTAGTGCTACCATGTCTCGAATCCAAGAAGATTACACAAGGAAACATTTACGAACAATAGCACAGTTATGACATAACATTGAACAATGCATTGAAGAATAGACATACATATAGAAGAATTTGAACAATAGTTTTAATTCCTTCATCACCTAGCACCAAATGAGTAACAAGGATCATATAAAAGAATCTATCAACATTTAGAAAACATAGTACGGGAGAAGCACAGTACAGCAGGCAAACACACAACAAAGCTACCACGAAGGACAAAGTGATCAAGTGTGCCACCTACTTTCCCCATCTCATTGTATATCATTTAGGGAAGGTGGGACTATATCCAACATAGTAGGAATGATAGCCATTTCCAAACAAGGATCCTCTCTAGAATCACAATGTTTGACACTAGGTGTAAGATTTAATTGTGATGAAAGCATATTAGGTAAATCAATGTCAATGTCAATAGTTTCATATTCATCATTAACATCATCAGTATCATCAAGAGTATCTTCTTCATCCAAATTAATCAAAATAGGATCTAAGATATGAATAGAATCATCATAATCATGCATGTGAACATCATTATTAGTAACAATCTATTCTACCACATTATGCATAGGTTTATCCATAGAAGGTAGAGATCTTTGAGCTTTATCATGAGCACGATGCTTTTTACGACGTTCATTAGCAGATCACTTTCATTTTGATTTATTTGAAATAAGTTGAGAACAAGGAGGAACAATCATAGGATCCTTCACAAGTTCTTTAGGAAGATCAATAGGATTATTAACCATAGGAGAAACAATCACAGGATCTTTGATAGGTTTGGTAGAAGGAACTTGATTAACAGATCTAGAAGTCATAGTTAAAGGAGGTATAGGTGTAGGTAAAAGACCACAATTAAGATCCCTAGGAGGTGAACTCAATTCAATAATTTTATGATGTTTATAAGCTTGATATGATCAAAAAATATTATTAGGTCGAGGAGGACATGAATTAGGTAATGAAGGCCAAAATAAATCTAGAGTAGCACAATCTCTAGGCCTGGAAGGTTGATATATACTATGATTAATCATCTTCACTTCTTCATCATGAATGAACTTAAACACTTATGGATAGGTGAAGCAACAGCATGCATGGCAGCTAACCAAGGCAAACATGGCTTAACTTGAAATTGATCAGAAGTAGGAACAACAACAAAGGTAGTGTTCACAATTTTTCCGCAAAGTTCAACCGGTAAAGTAATAGAAACAAAGGATGGATAAAGAAAACCATTGCAAGTTTGAATCCACACATTCGATGTATCATAAAAGTCACGTTGTAAGCTTTTCATAAAAATATTTTCCTCAGTGATAACATTGACTAAGGATATAGGAGCAACAAGACAACCATGAGTAGGTTTCTAAGCAATCCTAGCAACAATGTAAAGGGGACCATTAGGAGCTTTAATAGTCTTAGAGTCATCAAAGGTAATCAAGAGTTCCTAAGGTCTCTTATTCTTAAATTATTGTCGAGGTTTAGGTTGAGTTTTCATTTTAGGTTTAGGTTTTAGTTGAGGTTGAGATTGAAGTTAAGGTTGAATCTAAGATTGAAGTTGAGGTTGAGGTGGAGATACAGATTGATCAACATGCTCCACTTGATTAACAACATGATTGAGATCATCCATCTTTGAATCATACACAATTTCCATAGTAGATGGTTGAGAAATAGTATTAGTATCATGCGTAGGTAAAGGGTTCGTATAGATTTGAAGGTTCTGATTAGGAGGAGAGATAGATTTATTCCCACTACTATCCAGATTATCAACAGATAAAGCCTTAGAATCAATTAGATCTTGAACCTTATGTTTTAAATAATAACATTTCTCAGTATCATGACCATTCCAATGATGATAGTGACAAAAAGCATTTTGATCAAAAGATTTAGATGCAATCGTAGTAGGTAAAAGAGGTCAAATAGAAGGTAAAGTAATCATATTAGCAGCTAACAACCTATTCATAATAGCATGTAAAGATTTAGAAAGAGGATTAAACACATAATTTAATCAAAAAGTAGTGGATGCAGAAGTGGCATTGTGAGATGCAATAGCAACTTGATCAACTACTACATTTGCTTGTTTGTTTATCTTGACATAGTTGTCAAATTTTTTAAATTTGTTTGGATTAGGAGTAGCATCACTCTAATCAACTAGAATAGGAGCCATTGGAGTGTTTCTCTCAAATTGACTCACTTATAATTGATAATGATGAAGCACTGCACAAAGTTGTTGAAAAGAGGTAAATTCAGTAAGCAGAATCTTATCTCTAATATCCTTTTGCAAATTTGAAATAAACATATGTTGAATATTAATATCAGGAATAGGATAGGAAATCTGAGCATACAAATGCTTAAATCTACCAATAAATTCAGTCAATTTTTCCTTAGCACTTTGTTTACAATGCATCAAATCAATCAAAGACACTTGCAAGCCAATATTATTTTGAAATTGTTGAATAAAGGCATTAGCAAGTTGTGGAAAGGAATCAATAGAATAAGGAGGCAAGGAACAATACCATTGTAAGGCCTTGTCATAGAAGGTTCTAGCAAACAGTTTGGCTAAAATCCTATGGTCATGAGCATAATCACTACAAAGGATTTGGAATATTTTAACATGATGAACAGGATCTCCTTTTCCATTATAATTCTCAAGATGAGGCATCTCACCTTGCTGAGGAATAGGAGTATGAATGATGTCTTAGGACAAGGGACTTCCCATGTCACATGTAGGAATACTAAACTTGTTTTGAGTTAAAGAAGAAAGTTTTTTTTGTAAGGATGATACAGTTTGAGCCAAACTGATGATTGTAGAATCATTAGAGGAAATAGGAGGAGTAGCAACATTAGACACACTAGGTAAAGTGTAAGAAGCTACAGGAATAGAAGACACAACTGGAGAAACACTAGGAACTATAGTTGGAAGTGAATTGGAATAAGTGAAAGGAACATTATGATATGAAGGTTGTGATGTAGGAAGGGACATAGGAGGAACACTCATAGGAACAGAGGGAACCATCATAGTCACCAAAGAAGGAGTATAGATAGGAATATTAGGTAAAGGATTAGAAGGAGGTTCAACACTAGTGATAGGAGGAATCAACCCTAAATCTTGAGCTTCTTGAACTAAAGGTTTAACATTTGAATGCACAAGGTGAGTAATACCACACAAGAGGTTAACACCTTGATCACTATCATGGAGAACTTTCTTAAGAGCCTCTATAGCTTGAATGGAATCTTGATTATGGTTCTCTTGAAGAAGCCAATTACCCATTTTATCAAGTTCAGTGGAAAGTTTTTGGACTTGCTCAGGAGGAAATCTTAAAGCATCATCCTCATCATGAAATGAGTGAAAAGATTTTTTCTCCATAGTAGGATTGGAATCATGAAGAATCAAGTGATCATCTAGGATCCTAAGGAAAGGAGAGGAAGATTCAGGATCAAAGGCACCCATGAGTCTATGACTTCTTCTAACTAGAATGTTATAAGTAGGACTAGTGGTAGTAAAGCTCATAAACCAATGTAATGCAAATGAACTAAACTAAGAACACATAAAGCATGAATATCAAATCTAATTAGCATGCAAGATCTAACACAAAGGAAAAATCTAATACTAAGATAAAAGGAAAGCACAATACGACATCCAATTCCACAAAAGAAAAGAGAGTAAGCTAGTCGGGTTCACCAAAATGAATAGAAGTACAATGGATTCAACTCTATTCAAATGTAAAGGGGGGAAATATGAGATCTATTCTCAAACCCAAATTCCCAAAGAAGAGATCCAATTTGATCAACCCAGAGGTTAATACACAATCGAATCAATTTATGAAGAATATGGAAGAGAGAGAGAGAGAGAGAGAGAGAGAGAGAGAGAGAGAGAGAGAGAGAGAGAGAGAGAGAGAGTAAATCCAATATTTGCCTATGAAGGAAATTATGCTTGAAATATGGAATAATTGAAATACAAATACTAACCTCAAATTAGGATAGATCTGGAAAATGTCAAATTCTAATGTCTATGTATACTTTCGACAAATTCTACAACCTATTTCGGATTGGAAATGCCAAGACAGAGAAAACCCAGAAATCTTTCTCCAAGATGAGCTCAAGTCGAGTTTGACCCTCATAAAAGGTCAAATACTACATTCTTTATCTGAAGTTCAATTTTGATTTTGTTCGCAGATCTCAGAAGTTTTCTGAAAAGGGTATACAAATTCGATCTCAGATCCAAAATTCTATACCTGTACCTGCAAGAAAATGGGGGTTTTTTTTGTGTGGGGGGTTTGCCTTGGTCAAACCCCAATTTAGGAATTAACCTTGAAATTGAATTGAAATATACTGTGCATAAACAAAGTAATTGAAACAAATCACCTCGCTTATGTTGAAGTCCTTGTAGAGGATTTGAATCATCAAATCCATAAGTAGGAATGCTTTAATGGATATAGGATGAATGTAGGATGTCTCCAATCAATGGCATTTGATGTTCAACACCAATCTTGATTTGATCTTTGCATATGAGAAAGCTTGAATGAATGTAGAAGGATGGATCATCAAAGGGGGCTCCAAAGAGATTGAATCCTTCAATAGCTAACAATGGATCTCCTTGATGGATGAATGCTTGAACACTTGAATGCTTGAAGACTTTCTTGAATGCTTGAATTCACTTGCTTGCACTTGAGAGCTTGAGAGCTTGCAATTGATTGATTGTGGATGTTCTCATAAAACTTGATAGAGAGATGTGAATAATGGATGAGAAAATGAGAGAGGAAGGCCTCCTTTTATAGTGAACTAGGGCACAATCCTCTAGAGGGGCCACCTTGGAGAATTAAATCCCCATTAGGTCCTAACCTTTAGAAAATATACCTAGATTAAATTCAATTAGATGATTTACCATCCCGAAACCCGAAATGGCCAACCCAGAGGTGGGAAAATAAATATCCTGAAAGCCTGATGCCCAGAAATCAAAGAAATTGGAAATTTGAATGAGGGGGGAAAAATCGAGGTTGGACCTGACCTAGTCAGGTTTGACCTTGATCCTAACCTATTCAAGTTCAATCTTGATCCTAACCTAGTCAGGATCAACCTTGAATTTGACCCTGGGCCCAAATTCAGTCAGAACTAGGTCAGGAGGTCCCGGGGATGCCTAGAAACCTAAAAATGATATCGGAATAGGACAAAAAGCTAAGTATAGACATAAAATCCTATGATTACTATGATGAAGCATAGGATGACCTATTTCTAAATCCTACCTAGAAAATAGAGCCATGGAAGAGGGAAATTAAGGAGAATCCTCAGGATCCTAACCCTAATTTCACCTAGAATGAAGAAATCAAGTGCAGGGAAGAAGTGGAAAGCGGGGAGAAATCCAAATACATGCAAAGACCTGATCAAGGTGCTTAAAATGACACCAGACCACTTACTTAGAGGGCTAAATGCTATTAACATGGAAGTGCTTCCATTTTAAGATGATACACTAATGACAACCTTAAATGCTCATTAGATATAACAAGTTCTACCTCCAAAGGCAAAACTGCTTCTACTCCAAAGACTAAGGAAAAAGGTGTAGCTCCTGTCGGTGTTCTTATGCTTTTCCTCTAAGCCCATAAGGTCAGGTTTATTTTGATGTACCAATCTCTACCTAAATTTTCCACCATTCTTTTCAAGATTTTTTTATTTGTTGCTTCGGCTTGTCCATTACCTTGAGGGTAATAGATTGAAGAAGAATGATGAATCATGTGAAACTTGGTGCATAATTCCTTGAGGTCTTTTTTAAAAAAATGTTTTGCATTATCTATTATGATAGCATGAGGTATGCAATAGCTAAAAATAATATGATTAAGGATAAATAAATATATCTTCTTTCATGTTGTAGTTGATAAGGGTACAGCTTCCACCCACTTGGTAAAGTACTCAGTTGTCATGATGATGAATTTATGACCATTCGAGGATGGTGGATAAATCATGCCTATTAGTTCTAGACCCCATTGATAGAATGGACAAGGCATTATCATTGGATGAAGCTCTTGTGAGGGCACATGTATCAAGTTTTCATGGAATTGACACTTTCTACATTTTTTTGTAAAGTTACAAGTGTCTTTCTCCATCGTAGGCCAAAAATATCCTATCATAAGAAGTTTCTTAGCTAGGGTTAATCCATTTGAGTGTGATCCACAAATTCCTTCATGGATTTCTTGCAAGGCTATGTTTGATTCCTCTTCTTCTAAACATCTAAGGAGAATTTTGTCTAAACTTTTGTGATACAATGTTTCAGAAACTATGGTGTATCTGGTGGCTTGGTGAATAAAGCTTTTCTTTTAATTCCTGGTTTGGTCTATGGGAAGGATTTGATCTTTTAAGTTTAAATAGGTCCATACCAAGGTGATTCATTTGTATTTAACAAGAAAATGGTATAAGGGTGGGTAGGGTCAAATGCAGGTTGATCCACTTCTTCTACCAGGAATCCATATCTGGTACTCTGATTAGGTATCTATAGAAGTGAAGCCAAAGTTGCCATTGCATCCACTGCTTTATTCTTTTCTCTTGGCACTTGCTCAAATGTAATAAGTATGAAATAATTTTTAAGACTTTCCACCATGTTTTTGTAGGGTACCAATTTGTCATCCTTTGTTTGATATTCTTCATTAACTTGATTAATGACTAATTGTGAATCTCCATAAACCTTTAATTCTGTTACTTTCCAGTCTAATGCCAACTTGATTCCAATAACCAAGGCTTCATATTATACTATATTATTTGTGCATGGAAATAAAAAAATTTAGGACTTAGGCATAGTAGAGCCTTGGGGAGTGATTAGAAGTATGCCTGCTCCTGATCCATGATGAGTGTATGAACCATCAAAATATAGTTGCCATGTCTTTGCCTCAACATTCACAATCTCTAAATCTGGGAATTCCACTTAGATGGGATGATCATCTTGAAGTGGTGCTTTTGCTAATTGGTCTACAATGACTTTCCCTTTGATTGATTTTCTATCAACATATTCTATGTCAAATTTTCTTAGCACCATAACCCACTTTGCTAGCCTTCCATTCAATGCGGTTTTACTAAGTAGATATTTCAAAGGGTCAATTTTGGCAATGAGAATTATCTTGTGGGATAGCATATAATGGCATAATATTTGGAAAGCAAAAACCATGGCCAAGCATTCCCTTTCCATGAATGTATAATTGCTCGTATTTGACCAAGGTTCTACTTATGTAGTAAATTGCCTTTTCTTTTCCTGTTTCATCTTCTTGTGCTAAAAGTGCCCCCAATGAATTCTTTGTTGCTGAAATGTATAGGATCAAGGGCTTGCCTCTGATAGGTGGCATCAATATTGGTGGGTTCATGAGATATTTTTTCAATAGATTAAAGGCTTCTTCACATTTTTTATCCCATTTGAAAATTGTATCTTTATGAAAAAGTTGGGTGAAATTATGACATTTTTCCGCTAATTGGGAGATAAATCTCCTAATGGATTGGATCCTTCCTTGTAAATATCTCATCTAACTAATGTTTTAAGGTGCTTCCATTTCCATTATAGCTTTTACTTTAGTGGGATCCACTTCTATTCCCTTTGCAGATACAATATAGCCTAGTAGTTTGCCGGATTGGACTCCAAATGCACATTTCTTTGGATTAAGTCTCACTTTGAATTCTTCTAGCCTTTCAAAAAAATTTGCCAAAATTGGTAGGTGCTCTTTTCTTGAGTGAGATTTTGCTAATATGTCATCCACATAGTCCTCCATGAACTTATGCATCATATCATGGAATATTGTGGTCATTGCCCATTGATAGGTCACTCTGGCACTCTTCAACCCAAAAGGCATGACATTCTAGCAAAAAGTACCCCATGCACATGTAAAAGCGATCTTATCTTGGTCTTTTGGTGCTATCTTTATCTGGTTATATCCACTAAATCCATCAATGAGTGAAAACATAGAGTGTCATGTTGTTAAGTCCACAATGGCATCTATACTCGGAAGTGGGAAGTCATCTTTAGGACATGCCAAATTTAAGTCTCTAAAATCCATGCAGATTCTGATGGATTTGTCTTCTTTTAATACTGGCACTATATTTAAGAGCCATTGTGCATAATCAATGGCCCTTATAAACCTCACTTTCAATAATTTTTCTAGCTCCACTTTGACAAGTAGTGCTATATGGGGATGCATCTTTCTTAGCTTTTTCTTAACAGGTTTGGCTCCTTCCTTGATATTTAGATGGTGCATTATTAGATTTGGGTCTAAACCCAGCATATCATCATAAGACCATGCGAAGTTGACTTTTTTTTCCTTAAAGAACTTAATGAATTCTGTTCTTTCTTCGCTAGATAGTGATGATGCTAGGTGGATGATCTTCGACTCTATTTCTGATCCAATATTTATCTTTTCTATTAGCTCAATTAAGATTGGAGATATTTCCTCATAATGTTCTGGTAGAGCATCCAAACTCCCTTCCTTACGTGCCTCAGTTGGATTTTCACCTTTGGAAACATCCTTTATTTCTTTATTTTTTTCTTCTTGATCTAATGTTGCCACAATGTGGTTTTCAACACTTGATTCTTTTCCTTTTTCCTTTTTTTTGTTTTTTTCATTTTTTCTCGTATTGAAAGTTTGGATCCACCCTTTGATCAATTCTTCTTGATATTCTCTGATAGAAGAAGGTTCAACCACGTTGAGATATTGGGACACCGTGTTGTCATTCAAGAAGATTGGAAGGGTAGTTGGTTCAATGGAATTCCATTCGATTAAGTCCGAGTGTATGAGGGTTAATGGGTCAATACTTAGGTTTGTTTCAATTGGATTTAAGGTATATATCTCATTATTGGATGGTTCATACATTGTATCTTGAAAGACTCTGACATGGGCCTCTTCTAAATGTTCTAAATAAGAAGGATCAAAGTCCTCCTCACTAGACTCCTCTAGGGTTTTTGTTGGATAAAACTCATGTGGATTAAACCTAATTTTTTATTCTTCCATATTAGGTGTCCATGAAGGAATGTATGGTTCACCTACCCATTGATTCATCTCTATTGCTATGCTTGGCACATCATTTAGGATCACTTGGCTAGAACTAGATGCTTGATTTGAACTTGATTCTGTTATTGGTCCTTTATCTTTGGTAGAAGCATAGGTATGAATAACATCAATACCCTTATCATGACATGACTCATCTAATAGGGTCTCCCATTCCCATTCATTAGAATCCTCATCACTATGAGATTCTAATTGTAATATTTGGCTATGAAGTTTGGGATAATGTTTTTGAGTGTATCCTTCTTCAAGATACCCTAATCTTGTTTTCTCCTTGGTATCTCACCATGTACTTTCTATTGGTTCAACAAGTCCTTCATTCCTTGTGCCTAAAGGTCCTTGACCTTTGTACACCATCTTTTGCATGATTGAAAACCCTTTCCCATATTGATGTGTGGGAATGGTTATATTTTGAATATGTTTAACATGTGCACTTGATTCTTCATCTTTATATAACCAATTTAGGATCTCACTGTCTTCTTCATCCATGGTGGATGATGGACGTTCTCTCAAAAATTTATCATTATATCTATGCGGTAGATTTGAGGGTCTCCCAAAGGATTTGGGTGATAAAGGTAAGTCCATCATAGATAAGGAGTATTCACCTATGCCTTTTTCCTTGATCTTGCATTGCTTATCAAAATTCTTCTTCATTTGGTCCATTTTTTTATAATGGGCCTCTTTAGTGTACACTTGGATAACTTTTGTATGGTCTTCTTTTGGTTCTTCAATAATGTTATCCTCATTAACTTTCTCTTTTCCTTTAGTTGATGTAGCTAGGTTAATGAGTTTTGGTGTATCTTTAATAACAACCTCTTCTTCCATCTTTTCTTTTCCTTTCAACAAAGGGATGTCCTTAAAACTTTGACCTTGCTCCATTTGATTAGGCATAGACCCTTCTGCATTGTGTGGGACTAAGGAGTCATTGATAGGCTTGACATTGTTACAATATTGGAATGGGTTTAGATCCCCACTTATCATTATCTCTTGTCCTAGATAAGGAAACTTTAGGCATTGATGATAAGTAGACGACACAGCTTGCATCTTGTGAATCCATGGCCTTCCTAGTAAGATATTGTAAGTCAATTTTAGGTCCAACACTTGACATATGGTCTCTTTTTGCATAGGGCCAACTCTTATGGGTAACACTATGACTCCTTTTGAAGCTCTTTCTTCATCATCATAGGCTTTTATGGTTATCTTTTTCTTAGGGTCAATAGCCTCCTTAGAAAATCCTAGGGCTTTTACTAGGCTAAGGGTACAAATTTTTAGGCTAGCTCCTCCATCTATAAGAACTCTTTTCACCCTATGCGTGTGAATTAACACTTCTATGTGTAAGGGTAGATTTTGAGGATGATTAAGAGATATGTCATCCTGTTCAAAAAATGATAGTCAATGGGGTGCAATGAGGTGCCCCACCATATTTTGGAATTTTTCTACCTCCAAGTCTAGAGGCACATTATTTTCCAATAAAGCTTTCTCCAAAATGTCTTTATGGATTGGTGATAATTTGAGTAACTCCAAGATAGAGATTTGAGCAGGAGTTCTTTGTAATTGATCAACCAAGTTGTATTGTTTTGATGACGAGGTTGAAGCTTGATTTGATACCACCACTTTAGGAGCATTGGTAGGTAGAATAATTTTTATGCTTTCCCCCTAGTGACAACATTTGATGATGCTTCTCTTGAAATGTTCTTTACTATGACAACATTTATAGTATTATCCTCTTCTCTTAAAGTATTAATTGTGTTATCATAAGTATGAGAAAAGTTCACTTTCTCATTGTCTTTTTTTTAATTTTGATTAGCCTTAGATGACTCACCCTTTTCATGATTCAAAAAGGGATTCTTGAAAGCCATGTGGTCCTCATTGTTTTGAGGTCCTTCAATTTTGATGGTTCCATTATCTATTAAGTCTTGCACCAAGTGTTTAATCTCATGCATTCATTTGTTGGATGACCTCTATTTCAATGATATTCAAAATGATGAGAGTCATTCCACCAATAAGGTTTATCTTGAGGTTCATAATCTTTCACATCGGGTAATGTGATGACTTTTTTGGCAACCAAGGTTTTTAATGCGTTCTCCAAAGGCTCACCTAAATAGGTGAATTTTCTTTTGTTATAATTGGAGAAAAAAGATTTGGACTTATTCCCATTAGGATTATTGGCATTATTGTTAGAATTTTTGGAATTGTTATTGGAATTATTAGAATTAAATGGAGCTTTGTTTGAGTGATTGACATTATTTGAAGAATTATCTTCATACGACAAGGTAAAAGGGGTTGCCTTCAAGTTGTGGGCCTCCACAACTCCATCATTCACAAGGTTTTTGTTGTTCTTCTTTATCCATGATTTAGATTTATCATTGTAATTATTGGACCGTTGATTATTGAAATATTTAGGCACATAATTATTGTTGTCATTGTTGTTGGTGTTATTGTATTTTTTATCTTTAAATAATTTTATTTCACCTCTTTTGACCAATACCTCCTCAATCTTGATCCCATTTTTGATAATTTTTTCAAATGTTGGGGGACATTGGAGTTGTAATCTATAATTCATTTCTGTGGC
Organism: Chamaecyparis obtusa; assembly: GCA_027943335.1. NCBI lineage: Eukaryota > Viridiplantae > Streptophyta > Pinopsida > Cupressales > Cupressaceae > Chamaecyparis > Chamaecyparis obtusa. The sequence continues at coordinate 1,120,101 of BSBK01000170.1, forward strand.
CAAATTATTGGTGAAGATTTCCATCTTTTCTTTCTCGGGCATACTTCGGGGATACCTTGCAAAAATGGTCCTCCACCTTTGTAGGAATCCTAGGAAGGACTCTCCATCTTTCTTCTTGGTATCACACAACTTGAGAATTGTAATTTCATGCTCAATGTTATAAGAATAATAGGTTACAAACTTGGAGGCTAGCTCCTTAAAGGTCTTTATTCCTTGGGGTAGTTTTGAGAACCACTCCATGGGGGGACCTCCTAAACTCCTAGGAAAGAGTCTCATTAGGTATGTTTCATTATCATGAACTCAATGATTAGGGAACAAATCTCCCTTAAATGATGTTGTGGGTCTATTTTACCCATATATTTATCATATTTAGGAAAAATGGTATTAAAAGGAAAGGATACCATAACTAACATTTTGTCGAATGGAAAAGGACACAAAGCTTCAATGGAAAAGGCCTTAGGTTCAGCTACCTTTTTCATGGTATCTATTTGTTCTTGAAAGGCCTTTATTTGCCTAGTCATAGCATTCATGTGATTATCTTTCTCTTGATCTTTCTTAAGTTGTTCTATATCAAAATCATGGGGAAGCTTTACTCCCGCTTGAGCTAGGTTTAGGAAAAACTTCTCCCTATCCTTATCTATTAATTTCTCCATAAACTCTAGGAATTCCTGATCTTGGGTTGCTCTCTCAACCTTTTCTTCAAGTGTTTCTTTGGGATTATGATTGGCATTGTTGATGTTTTGATTATTCCCTCCTGGTTGGTAATTATGATATGTCGAGTTCCTATCCATTTCTCCAAGTCTTTTGTCAAACAAGTTTGGGAAAATTTCTTCTTGATTAAGACCTTTGAAAAGACTTTGGTATTCTTGTCCTTTGTTTGCAACAAGAGTGCTATCTCCTTGTAAAGATAGCCTATATGTGTGGGACCGCGTGGAAACCAGCATCCAATAAGGGTTTGATTTGGAATGATCCTTGGTTCGAGAATTGTTGATTTTAAATTGAAGAGATTAAAAATGTAAGATGAATTTTCAATGGATATCTATCTCACTTGTTTATGTATTTCAAACACAACAATCACACATTCACTTGTCTCTTTTTACCCACTTAACACAAAATGTTTGATTTGGTCATGGGTTTTGCACAAAAAGAAACTTCAAGAACCTACCTAGCACAAGATTTGGTTTGTAAACATGGCTCTAAAAGGTGGTCTTGCTATTTTATCAAGGATTTAATATAGATTCTATTCAAATAGATCTTAAAATTTCATCCCCCAAGTATGTTAAGGGGCTTCCCACCACCGGTATGTCAGAGTTTTGTGCAATCTGTGAGGACTACTCGAGGAAGTTTGAAAATTTAAAATTTGTTTGTCACACACCCCATAAGGATGTATGTGTTTCATTTTATAGTGGGTTGGATTCTCGCAAAAAAAGTGAGAATATCCCACTTTGGGTTGTTCCTCTCACCGGCCTCATTAAGGAAAATTCTCAGGAGGTGAGCCCACTAATGTTCTAGCATGTTCATGTAAAGAAAGGAAATGGAGTTAAGGTCAAGCTTTTGGGAATTTGGTTCACCAGAAGGTGAAGAGCATATCCCTAACTTTTCCTTTAGTTCCCAAACACAATAAACAATGTTGTTCAATTTCTTTCACCCACTAACTATAGGGATTTGAGTATTTCTACTCTCTTCCACAAACAAGGGGCTTTGATTTTATGTGCTTGATTCCTCAACCTTTCTTATTAATCAAAAAGTTCAACACCTTTGGAATTTTGATTCACTAGAAAAAGTGAAGAGCATAGGCCTAAATGCTAAACTTTCCAAACAAAGAGAGGCTATTTTGTAATTACTAGATTTTGAAATGCTCCAATGCCACAATTTAAGGGAAAATATTGACTAGTTTTAGGCTTACCTTTCCTTGTAGCTAACAAAAGTTAGGGGCATTTTTGAGTGATTCTTATCATTTTTATCATTACCTTGGCAGTAGCTCTCCTTCTGAAATGTGTTTTTCCACTAACAAGTTAGTCAACACAAACAATCACAATGAGGGAAACCAAATCAAATTTGAAGAAGCAAAGTTTATGTATTGAATCTTATAAACCTTATTTGCAAATTTTAAGAAAAACTTGAGCTAAGGTGTAAAAATCCAATTAAGTGATACGAATTTGGTTTTGTAAGCTTCTACAATTTTAATATAATTCTGATATACCTAGTTTTCTTCTTCTTGTGACTCCTCTAGAACCACTTTGATATGAGCAAAGTTTTCCTTCTTCATCTTCCTAGCCAAAGCCTTGCCTTCGTGACTAAACTTTCTCTCTAGTTTTCTTGCCTTTCTGAGATCAAACATCCTACAAAATACAGTAAATCATTTTACCACAGTTAGATTAATTAGATTAATAAATTATGCAAAAGCGCTCCTAAAATAGTTAAAAGTACTATTTTATTGCTTGAAAGCACAGCCAATCAGATTAAAAGCCCTGCTTTAACTCTGTTAGAAAATTTAAAAGCACACAAATAACTTGTAGAAGTGCTATAGAATTGATTAAAGGTGGTAAAATAGAGGCAAAAGCGCTCAATAAAATATCAAAAGCACTCAATAGTTAGGAAAAATGCACTCTCTTTTTGTGTAAAAGTGTTGCAGAATTGATAGACAGATAATAGAAAGATCAAAAGCACCACTGATCGGGGCAAAGGTGCCCAAATTTATCATAGAAGAACTGGAACAGTGCTTGAAAGTGTCATTTTATCATGAAAAAGCATCATTTCACCTGTCAAAAGTGTTGTTTCCTGAAAAAGTTAAGAGTTAAAGACGTGCAAATTTGATAAAAATGATATAAATTTGAGCGTTTAACAAAGTGAAGCATTCTGCCCCATGGTGGATGCCATTTTGTATACTGGGGAAAGTATCCTCATAGGATTAGTATTGACAATAATTGATATAAAAACTAAATAAACTACAAGATAGCAATCTATTTAAGCTAGAAATTGACAATTAAGCATCCTATGGTTCTCTAACTAAGAAATGTTAATGCAAAGCTCTTAGCAAGCTCCCATTAATGACAGTCCTAGAATGAGAAAGATAAATGATTAAAGCTAAATCTAATTGCTCAATTCCAAATTCTCAATTAAATCTAAATTGCCTTTCTAAGCTCAAATTGCAAGAGGTTCAATGCAATTCTCAGATATATGGTTATGAATTATGATGAATTTAGGCCTTCCTTTTATAGATTTTCCCAATGGTAGAGGGAGTAGTAGAGTTGATCATGATTAAGCCTTGGTTGAGTCCTTGGTTCCACCCTTTGAAGACAATCCAAAGTTTGTGTCCTCAAAGCTTGGGACAAGTAGACAAGATCAATGGACAAGATTCTCTTTCACTTTGAGTGATTGAGATTGAATTCGGCTTGATCCATGTGAATACCTTTCCTTAAATCTCATTGGTTGATTGAATCCCCTCTCCTTTTGGGTTGTTGACAGTAATTAAGATTTATTAATTGATTTAATTGATTTATTTTAGCCATGTACCCCTTGAATGGGTTGAATTTGATTTAATCCAAGACTATACAATTATTTGATTTAATTATATTTTGATTTGATTACACTTGATTAAAATGCTCTCAATTTTGATTTATCTCGAATTAAGACTTGATTTTAATTTTGATTGGCTAATTATGCATTATGATTCAATTAATTCAATTTTGTCCTTGATTTGCTTTGATTTGACTTGATTTATCATTGAATTATCTTTGTCCATTTTTAGGTGATTACAACTGGAAATTGTTATGATTTCAAGATTGAGGATAAAGTTTGTTATAAGTGTTGGTTGGATTCTCTACCTTTTGAGTTTTCCCTTTTGAAATTTTGATTTTTGAGGTCTTCTTTGTGTTTCATGATTCGGTTTCCTACATTTCTTTCCATCCTAGAGCTCAAAATTTGTTAAATCTAAAAAACCCTAAGTGCTAGGTCTAATTGCCTTTGAAAATCCAAAAAAGCCCTAAATTCCTTGTCCAAAACCTATTCGGTTGTTACTTTTTAAAATCACTTAACAAGCCTTTTAAAACATGTGTGCTTTTTATTTTTGGTTAGTTTCTTAGTCTCGTAGTGATTTCGGCATATTCCCTTTAGTCTAGTGATTACCCAAAACCCCTTGTCGCGCAGTCTCCTTAAGATGAAAGAATATTCCTTATCTTATAATGACTCAGCAATTACCTTCAGTCGCCAAGTCTCTGAATGATTATTGTGAGATCTAGTGACTACTCTGATATATATTTTCAAAATAACTATATTCACCCTATCTCCAGATCAAAATACCTTCAGTTGAGCGATCTCTGAATGAAATAATGAAGTAATATAGTATTTAGCAATTTAGAGATTCCTCTTGGTCTCTAAATGCAAGGTTGCAGTCTATCTTCTTTGGGTCACTAGATCTCCAAATTCTCAAATAGTTAGTTCTTTTATTCAGTGACACGAGGATTTTAATAGTCGCATGATCTCCTAATTCTGGCGGTTAAATTTCAACCTTTCAGCGATTCAGCGACACAGTTATCTCTAAGTCTCACAATCCATCGGTTAAGTCATGAAAGGTATAGCGACTCAGTGAAAACCATAGGATGAAGGATTGATCGATGGTTTGTGTTTAATCTCATTACATAACTTGGGTTAAACAAATCTTCTTCCGACTTGGAGAATAAAGGTTTTCACACAGTCTCCAGTTTTAACCAAAGTTAAAAGAAATGTCTAGCAACTGGGAGATGTCTTTAGTCATGAGGTCACCAGATGATGGTGAGTTAAGATAAAGGTTAGTAGATAGCAATTTCCATCCATTGATTTAATCTTGATCGAGTGGTGGTCGCGTAGTCTCTGAATCAAACCATGATTTAGAAAAAGTTCTAGCGACCTTGAGATTTGATTTGTCGCCCAATCTCTGGATCAAACCCAAAGTTAAATAAGTTTCTCAGCGACTTGGAGATTGTCTTCATTCATGCAATTTCCAAATGGTTAAAGGTGATGCATTGACTGTGGGTAAAAATTGAGGAAATATGAGGATTCATTTGCCGGATTTTGTGACATGTCTTTCTTTGATTGGTTAAAATGGTAAGCAATTAAAAGACCAAACTATAGTCGTTGAATCTCCATAAGAAATAAATCCAGTTTTTCTATCTTCAATCATTGAATCTCTAGATGGATGAGTCAAGAAGTCTCAAGAAAAGATTTAAAAAGTCAACAAGCTTCAGCAACTAAGAGATTCACTGTGGTCGCTAGATCTCCTAATGAAAAATAATATTGACTATAGTCTCCAAGTCTTAGAACTAAAAAATTAAAATAATAAAAGGTCACCTAATCTCTAGATAAATTCAGTAAGGTTCAAATCATTCAGTGACTGTGATTTTTCACTTTGGTCACTAGGTCTTGAGATAGAATGAAATCATTTAATGACTAAAGTTTTTCCTTTAGTCGCCAGATCTCTGAGAAGGTTAAGGCAATGCCAAATCTTTCAGCAATTATGAGAAAGTGTTGTAGTTGCTAGGTCACCAAAAAATTAAATCTTGATTACCTGTCATTTTCTTAGCTTACGGCTAGTGAATTGAGTTATGAGTGTGCCAAGTAATGGTGGAAGTGACATGAGTTCCATCTTTTCAGTCTCAAATGGTCTACTACATTCAATTCTTTGAAATAAATATAGTTAGCTATCATTCATTCTAAATTACGAAGCATTCTGAAGAGTTGAGGTAATAGAATTATAGGAATTCTTGTGATTTCTAGAGCATTTTCAAAGTTCAGTAAATTCAAAGTTTTGAGAAGAGTTTTAATTTTTAGTAGAGATGAGTCAGTAAACACCCAATGAAGCTTCTACCAGCAAGGGTGCTAAAGAGAAAGCCAAAGAGATATTTTCAGATGAATTCCTTACCTTACTGCTCAGATCATCACATAATAAAAAGGTTAGTGATGAGTGCTTTATTGATGAGCTTGCATACTGTAGAGATGCTAAAACTCTTGGTGTCACCGGAATGTGCTTATTCAAATATTTCTACAAGAATTCTGATAGCCTGGTTCCCATCTCAAACCCTTGGACTTCAGGGTTAGCTAAATTGATTGTTTCGAATGTTTTCCTAGACATAGATGTGTTAATTATGTTAGCCCATAGATATGATCCCCTCTCCAAAAAAATTAGGAAGGGAGATGGTTCTCCTCTAGTCACACTTGACTAAAATTCTTTCATGAGAGCCTTTGGCATTAAAATTCCTATGGCTATGGAAATTAACCTACAAGATCAAGCCAACATATACAATAGAGAGTCTGCCTTGGTATCTAAAGAAATTCAAAACCATGTTCCCTAGGAAAATAGGAATTACATTGCACCAATGGTTGGGTCAACCCCATATTTCTACAAAGACCTTCATTTCTATGTGAAGTACATTGCATATGGATTATGCAAAGTTCTAGGAATTGATGGTGGGGTGCAAAGGATTACTTCTGATACCCTGATGATGGTACTAGACTCACAAAGTCCTCATGTGACTAGGGGGTATGATTACATAGGTTATGTTATTGACAAAATGCATGAAGGTTTACAAGCATTGAATAATCATACATCTGGTTCTAGACCAAGGTTTATGCATTATTCCCTATTAATGCATCTTATTTTATTTTTCAATTATGATATCATGAACCTGGAGGGCCTTCAGCCATAAATGATGTGGAATAGACAACCAAATCCAGTGCAGTTTTGGATAAGGGCTTGGAGTCATTCTTCCACAAGGTGTGATTTTTGTGCATTTCAAAATTGGATAGTACAACCTATTCTCCTCAGTTTAGGGTTGAATCTTTCAATTTTGTCAACCAAGGCTTTGCAGCTAATAAGGCCTCAATAGTTTGTTGACAAGTGGACCAAAGGTCACAATTGGGGAGATATTTATTATGAGAATGGCTATACAATGATTAGAGTCTATGGGTTCCCTCAACCACCCCACATTCTACCATTTTTTATTCCACTTAGGATTGCATTTTTAGAATTCATCTAGCAACTCATGCTGACTGATAAGGATCACCTGGCTCCACACAAAAAAGGAACATTCACCCCAAGGCACTTCAGAGTGCATAATTTTACAATTGGAAAGAATGCCTTTAATTAGGTAAATGATTGGTTAGGGTAGTCCAAGATGTATGCTACTTCATACATATACATTGATACAGAAGGTTTCATGGTTGCTGATAGAAAGTATTATACCGCTAGCATCCCATTCAATAGAAGGCATGAGGAATATCCTGAAGAGGATGTTGTAAGAAATATTATAGAGGATGATGAAGTGGCAAGAAGGGCCGATCAGATTAATGAGTTGTTTAAAATGGAAAAACAATTGAAGAGAAAAGGATTGACATTTGGAGGCTTTTTCCCTACATTGCCTTATCTCCAAAGACTAGAGCAGATGATGGCCCAATTTAATACATTGATGAAATATTTGGAGGACCAAATAGATGAGAAGGAGAGAGGGAAAGAAGTACACTCTGAATCAAATTTTGATGATGATAGTGATGGTGGTTTCTCAGTACATAGCATCCCTGCTATGGAACAACTAATAGTTGAAAAACTTGAGGCTGGTGAAAATGTAATTGTTGATTTATCTAAGCTACATAGTTCTCAAGATACAAATGAGCCTCCTTCAAAAAAATAAAAAGCTACTAGTTGGAGAATCTTCCCTGGTGAGGACTGTAGAGAAGAAAAGGGGCATAGTGGGAGCCCTCTTTACTAGAACAGGTCCATAACCACCAATTGAGGAAGAAGATAAGAGAAGAAAAGAGAAACAAAAAGCTTTAGGAAGAAGATGTAGAATTTCCCTTGGCTCTTTGCCAAGATGAAAGGATTTTGGAACAAGATGCATTCTTTAGGGATGACAATTTCTGATGCAGGAGCATCTTGGGTCTTGAGCAATCTTGCATCAACCAAAAAACATTTCTTAATTTCTGTACTTGTTTGCTATTGTTTTCTTTATAATCTTTTCATTTGCTGGTTTCATGGTTTTTTAAGCTTAAATTATTATAAGGAATTATTTGGGAACCTTCTCCTATGAGAACATAAAGATTGGATGGACAGTTTGAAAGTTAGAGCTATTTTCTTGCTGTCAGAGCAGTATTTTCCTGCAGTTTTGGGGCTGATTGTGCACCATGGAGACCTTGATCCTTAAATAATAATATCTTTCTCACTTAGGGCCTTAAAGAGGACCTAATTTACTATCATTTCCCAAAGGCGCAGCTCCTAATTCTTTATGAGTCAAAAGTTATGGCCATTTTGGCACGGGACCTATTTTCTGCCAGTTTTGGGTCCAAGTCATTCCTGCAGTTTTGGTGCTGATTGTTCATGTTGGAGACCTTGATCCATAAGTAATCAGCCTTTTCTCACTTAATTAGTTTTAGAGGACCTAAATTAATATCATTTTCCAAGATCTCAAACCCCAATTCATTATGAGTAAAAAGTTATGCCCATTTTTCCTCAGGACCTATTTTCTGCCAGTTTTTGGCTGAAACATGTGGTGTTTCTTCTTGCGATGTTCTGTGTGATCAAATGGAACCTTTCACACTTAAATTAATGTTATTGGGTCATTTTAGGACCTAAATCCAAAGGTGCATCAATTTATATTCTTTCTAGCATTAGTTTTGGTTTAAATCTTGAGAATGGACCTATATTGTAATTAAATGTCTGACTGGCCGACCTGTGGCTTAGCTGGCTATATCAGGAGTCTAGATTGATGTAGTAGGGCATGAAGGTGATCAAAAGGGAGATCCAAGAGGGATAATTATCAAGATATATCATTGGATAGAAATATAGGATGCAATTTGTAATTATGATTTCATAATTGTCATTGTATAAGGTCGAAACCCGGAAGGCCTCACAGTCGGGCATGTTGAAAGAAATAATATAATTATCTATTGTTTCTACCATTTGATTGTCTCATATCCATTGTGATTTCATTTATTTCATTTGATATTATATTTCTTCTATTTTGTAACTCTGACCAACGCTTGTTTGTGGATTCAAGTGGACTCAATTCTGCTTGATTTTGCTTGTATCTACCTTGCCCCTACATTAATTTCATCAAGTAAAATGAATTCAAGAACTTCTTATTGTGGCATAACCAACAACAGATTGCCTCAAATGTCCAGATTATAGAAGAGGGTCAAGTACCTAATGAGGATGTCTAAGCACTGAGACAATATGACCCTTAATCTAAGACTATCACCCCAGAGGAAGCTAGATAATTTGTTAAGGCTAGCAACATGCTACTAGTACCTGGGTGGAGATTGTATTCAGACTTCATCATTGATCAAATAAGGAGGCAGGATGAAATAACATTATCTTCAAAGATGCAAGTGGGAGAAATTATTAAAGGATTTGGGTATGAATAGGGGTAAAATGGAATCACCTCTATTGAATGTAATGTATGGGGGAAATATGAGATCCACTTCTAAATCTAGATTCCCAAAGGAGAGATCTAAATTGATCAACCAAAAGGTTAATGCACAATCGAATCAATCTATGGAGAATATGAAAGAGGAAGAAAATCTTATATTTCCCTATAATGGAATTATGCTTGAACTTTGAAATATTTGGAAAGGAAATACTAACCTCAAAATAGGGAAAATCTGGAAAATGCCAACTTTTTATGTCAATGTGTACTTTTGAGCAATTCTGCAACCTGTTTCGAACTGGAAATGCCGAGAAGAAGAAAACCCAGAAATATTTTCTCTTTCTGACAATAGGTATTCTTTGACCCTCATAAAAGGTCAAATGCTACATCCTTTATTTGAAGGTCAATTTTGACTTTGTTCGCAGATCTTGGAAGTTCACCGAAAAGGGTATCCAAATCCAAGCTTAGATCCAAAATTCCACACCTGTACCTGCAAGAAAAAGGGGGTTTTGTTTGTTTGGGGGGTTTGCCTTGGTCAAACCCCAGTTTGAAATCAACCTTAATATTGAAATTGAAATGGAGAATGCTAGCAAGTAGTAGAAGTAGATCTAACAATGAAGCTATGACATTCAATAGATATGCAATTATATTTGAAATGTAATCAAGTATGTTGATATGAAAGCTTCAACATAACATCAATAAATGTAAATCAAACCTCCATGATTATATTCTTGGAATCCACCTTGAGGGAAGAATGAAATGGATCTTGAAGATGAACAAAGGATCTTGAAGGAAGATCACACCATCATGATGGCTAGATCTAGGGTTTGAATGATGAATCTTGAATACTTGAACCAAATCCCTTCAAAGGCTTGAATCCTTGATCCTTGATCTTCAATAGAGAACTTGGATGGAGAAGAGAGCTTGAATGCTTGAATGGATGCTTTCTTGATCACCTTGAGAGCTTGAGAGAGGAGATTGCAAACTTGATGCCTTGATCATGAGATTGCTTGGAAACTTGATTGAGAAAATCAAAGAGGAAGGCCTCCTTTTATAGTGAACTAGGGCACAATCCTCTAGAGGGGCCACCTTGGAGAATTAAATCCCAATTAGGTCCTAACCTTTAGAAAATATACCTAGAATAAATGCAATTTAAGGATTTACCATTCTAAAACCCGGAATGGCCGACCCGGAGGCGGGAAAACAAATATCCCCAAAACCTGACACTGAGAAATCAAGGAAATTTGAAATCTGGACAAGGGGTCAGGGTTGAGGTCAATCCTAACTAGGTCAAGGTTGAGGTTGACTTTGACCCATAAATGTTGACTTTGACCTTATGGTCAAAAACCTCAGGATCCTGACCCGGAATGCCAGGAAATGCAGATTGGATTGAAAATCAGGGGCATATAGAAGCAGATTGAGGAGAATAAGCATGATCTAAGAAAAAGATTTGATTCAAGGTGCTTAACATGACCCAAACCACTCACTCAGAGGGCTAAATGCTCTTAACATGGAAGTGATTCCATTTTAAGATGATACATTAAGCCCCCACTTTAGCACGAGTATGGATTCGATGTAAACTCTTGGTAAAGGAGAAGGAAGAAGAGATCCTAGTGGATTCAAAATGAGATAAAATGACACTTAGCTAGGGACACAAGCCCCTAGGCTAAGGATTCTAACTCAATAGATGTGCACGAGGGTACCAAAATAACAAGGGTTAGTACAAACAACCCAAATCAATTAGCATAAGAAACCTTGCTAAGAAATATTTCTCATACTAATATCATATTTGGAAAGCTATCATAAAAGCATAAATGATTACATAAGAAAGACAAGAGAAAAACTATAAATAACATAGCTTCATGATCCTATCCTACTAGCATGAAAGTGAAAAGAGAGAGGGAAAAGAGTGATTACCTCACCTAGTAAGATGCCCACCTTACCATGAATCACCCTGGAGGGAGAGCCCAACAAGTTCACCCATAAACTATGCTTGTAATTGTAATGCATCTTTTGACGGATTTTGGAATACTCATAGATCCATCTTCTTGTATCACTATGAATATGAATGCATGTCTCCTTAGGATTTAGCAACTTATGTGTGTTACCTTCAAAATATTTAGCATATGAATGCGTGTCTTTTCAGGATTTAGCAACTTATGTGCATTACCTTCCAAGATTTAGCATATTTGAAATTGGAAATGCATTTTAGCATATTTGAAATTGGAAATGCGTGTCCCTTCAGGATTTAGCAACTTATGTGCATTACCTTTAGAGGATTCAGCATATGGAAATTTTTTCAAAAATGTTTCTCCTCAAGATTTAGCAACTTATGTGCATTACCATCGAAAGATTTAGCATATAGATGTGTGTCTTTTTAGGATTTAGCAACTTATGTGCATTACCTTCCAAGATTTAGCATATAAAAATAAAAAACTATAGTACAAGGGAGATGCTATATATGCCCCCCTCCTTAATATGGTAAAAACATACTATTTTGACATGTTAAGGAAAGAAAAGAACAAGGATAAAGCCTTCTTCAGCATCAAGAAAATATCCATATACAATACCCAGTCCAACCCAAGAAGGTCACAGCTCCTATGAGGCCATGGAAGGGACGTATGTAAAGAGATATCATGCAAGAAGTGAAAAGAAAGTAACCCTTATGAGGGATAGCACACTATTCAGTTTCCAAGGTGAGAGATATATCAACCATGGAAACCCAATGTCAAACAATGAAATAGGTTGTGATCAATGACAAAGATCCTCAATGCAAACCAAAATTTTCATGTATGATTGGATATCACGTAATAGATAGATACTGCTTAACCAAGGATAGAGGTGAATCTCGGAAAGACAGAAAAGAAGGAGATGGCATCCTTGGCCCCCAAGTGTAGGAACAAAGATGTAAGAGGATACCTACTTCACAATTCGAGGAGATATCCTATTTAGCAACAATGTATACCATATACTTAGTGAGGGATATTGACCCCTACATCCAAGAGTATAGATAATCGTGAAAAGGATATGTCACTCATGGAAAAGGATCCTCAAATGAAAGAGATCTTATCAACAAGACCCCCATAATAGAGGAGTGCTTTAGATAAAATATCAACTTTCAAAGATAAATCGGGTAGGAACAAAGATTCAATCATCAAGCCCCCTACAAACAAGAGGAAAAGGAATCTTTGGAATGAGGGAAACAACTCTAACACCAAGCAAGGGTGAGAGTTTATAAAGAACATAATTTGCAACATAGAGAAGAAGTGATGACTTAGGACAACAAATTCTCATATAAGAAGGTTATCCATAGTCAAAACATCTGTCAATATGATGAAATAATATTGCAATATAAACAAATACACTAAGCTAAGGAAAGAAGTTCCCAAGACAAAGAGAGAGAAGGAAGAACCTTGCCCCTCAAGGATGAAAGCAAGGGATACCCTTTGCAAAAGACATGTCCTAGAAAAGATATCTTGAACAATAGAAGAGAGCAATGGATGAAAATATATCATAATACATGCCATGAAAACATAACCAATTAAGCTCAAAGTAGGAATATAATGGATTCTAGAAGACAGGAAGAAATATACCTCTTGCCCCCTAGTCTAAAGGAGAAAAGATCTATGTTATATACGAATGAGGCGTAAAATTATGAAGAAATCTCAAAGGATAAATTTTTTTTCTTTTATCTTTATGGATAAGATAATATGGAGAAGATACTTTGAAGAATCTTTTCACATTTACATCATGAACCATAGTTTGAATCACAACATAAGCATGGGAACAACTAGGAATAGAAGATGGAGAATTAGGAATCGGATTAGGAAAGATAGGATTAGGATTAGGAAGATTAGGAACACTAGTAAAAGTGTAGGAAGTGATATGAATGGAAGACACAATCGGAGGAACACTTGGAACCATAGTTGGGAAAGGATTTGAATAGACATAAGTAATATTATGGTAAGAATGTTGCGAGGTAGGATCATGATTTCCCATAAGATCACCACTAAGAGGAAGAGTATTAAGGGAATTCATATCTTTTTCTGCTAATGCCTCATCACTAGAAGGAATCCCAAATGAAGGTGAAGGATCTATAATGTCATCTTCTTTCTCATAAGGGAAGTATGTTTTAGAGAATATGTCATCCGCTTGTATCAAAAATCCTTCACAAGGAGGGGGTAAATCAATGTATTTATCCAAGGGCTCATCCCAAAAAGTAGAATTATCCACAATGGTTTCATGAGGAAGAGATTAATAAACATTTAAATTCAAAGGCTCATCCCAAATAGGAGGATTATCATCCCTATCCATGAAGCGCATTATAGGAGTGTCATAACTCATTAAAGCTTGATCCCTAGAGGGGGAAGAAGGACATATGTTAGGAGAAGAATTAACATCGATCTTCAACTCCTCTCCATAAAGAGAAATATGATGGAGATATAAATTAAGGTCATCTTCATTCTCTAATATATCCTTATAAGGTAATTCAAAACAGGACAAAGCAACATCACATGCCCTAGATGAAGTCTTGCTAGGTGTAATGCCATGCAATGGTAAGGTAAGAGGAGGATGTTGTGTAATACCACAATTTTTGGAAAATGTTTGAAACAACTTGTGCAACATGATAACCAATAGATCTAGATATATCCAAATGTATTCAAATGAAAATCAAACACAATAAACCATCTAATTCCACAAAGCAATGTAAATGTTTTTTGTATTTTTGAAGAAATTTTACAATTTTTTTAGATTTTTGAAATATAAATGCAAGGGCATAAATAAACCTAATCTTAATGCAAGAAAAGATTAACCACAAATATAACACAATAGGGCATCTAAATCCACAAAAGAAAGGAGAGTAAGTATGTCAGGTTCACCAAAATGAATAGGGGTAAAATGGAATCACCTCTATTGAATGTAATGTATGGGGGAAATATGAGATCCATTTCTAAATCCAAATTCCCAAAGGAGAGATCCAAATTGATCAACCAAAAGGTTAACGCACAATCGAATCAATCAATGGAGAATATGAAAGAGGAAGAAAACCTTATATTTCCCTATAATGGAATTATGCTTGAAATTTGAAATAATTGGAAAGGAAATACTAACCTCAAAATAGGGAAAATCTAGAAAATGCCAATTTCTTATGTCTGTGTGTACTTTTGGGCAATTTTGCAACCTATTTCAGACTAGAAATGCCGAGACAGAGAAAACCCAAAAATCTTTTCTCTTTCTGACAGCAGGTAGTCTTTGACCCTCATAAAAGGTCAAAGGCTACATTCTTTATTTGAAGGTCGATTCTGACTTTGTTCACAGATCTTGGTAGTTCACCGAAAAGGGTATCCAAATCCAAGCTCAAATCCAAAATTTTGCACATGTACCTACAAGAAAAATGGGGTTTTGTTTGTTTGGGGGGTTTTCCTTGGTCAAACCCCAGTTTGGAATCACCTTAATATTGAAATTTAAATGGAGAATGCTAGCAAGTAGTAGAAGTAGATCTAACAATGAAGCTATGACATTCAATAGATATGCAATTATATTTGAAATGTAATCAAGTATGTTGATATGAAAGCTTCAACATAACATCAATAAATGTAAATCAAACCTCCATGATTGTATGCTTGGAATCCACCTTGAGGGAAGAATGAAATGGATCTTGAAGATGAACAAAGGATCTTGAAGGAAGATCACACCATCATGATGGCTAGATCTAGGGTTTCAATGATGAATCTTGAATGCTTAAATCAAATCCCTTCAAAGGCTTGAATCCTTGATCCTTGATCTTCAATGGAGAACTTGGATGGAGAAGAGAACTTGAATGCTTGAATGGATGCTTGCGTGATCACCTTGAGATCTTGAGAGAGGAGATTGCAAACTTGATGCCTTGATCATGAGATTGCTTGATAACTTGATTGAGAAAATGAGAGAGGAAGGCCTCCTTTTATAGTGAACTAGGGCACAATCCTCTAGAGGGGCCACCTTGGAGAATTAAATCTCAATTAGGTCCTAACCTTTAGAAAAAGGATTTACCATTTTGAAACCTGAAATGGCTGACCTGGAGGTGGGAAAACAAATATTGTTAGGAATAAGGTGTCTCAACCTTAGATAATTCCTATTCTTATTATTTGTTTTGTAAAATGTATTTCTTGCAAATAATGTAATTAAGTGTGAGTGTACATGTCTAGTTGGCATGTTGATGTGTCACTCCACTTGATGTGTTGGCATCTTGAGTTGTGTGTAAGGAGATCATGGCTGAAATGGTTATGACAGTTTTCTATGATGCGTAAGAGCTATGTCTGGAAGTTTCAATGATAGGTGAAGACATGTGGCAACTGATAAAGTTGAGTATTGTACACTCTTCCCCAATCGTGGGGTTCGGGGCATCACCCTAAAAAATTTTGTCGAGTTCCTATTTTCTCAAAGAATGGTAAAACCCTAATATGGCTATCTTTGGAAGTTTCCCTAAAAAGGGAAGTGCATGATATAAGCATTTTTTAGGTTTGTGAAGATAGGTGAAGTTAGTGTATTATTGGAACATTTTATGCTACTGTGATTTGTCTTCAAGAGTTGGAAAATCTTCTTAAAGAACTTGCATTACAAGTGTATTATAAACTGTAATAGTTTTGATTAATACACTGCAGATTTTGGAGTGCTGGGGTTTTTACCGAAAGGTTTCCCCAGGGTAAATCATTGTGTCATTCTCTATTTTCTATATGCATGGTATGTCGCTACAATATCTTTGTTAAAGTAGTTAACAAATCCAAAATTGTAAGGAAGTAAAAGAATTTGCACAATACTTTCCTTTAGAAATTAGTGTAGGAAGTTATTTTCACACCTGAGTTTCCTTACAAGTGGTATCAGAGCCTGATCAACTTTTGATCCTAGTTGTTGGGTAGGGTTTTTTGAGCTAATCTCAACTTGAGTGGGAGTTTTGTGTAGAGCATTCTAAATCTTATTTGTAGATTGAGATGGCAAGTTCCTCATACAGTAGAATGGAGGTGGAGAAATTTAATGGCACTAATTTCAAGTTGTGGAAACTCAAGATGGAAGACATGCTTGAAGACTGCAATCTATGGGAGGCTACTTCACTTGATGTGAAACCTGTAGTGATATCTCAAGCAGATTGGGAGATCAAGGATCGAAAGGCTAAGGGTCTCATTAGACTCTGTCTAGCAGATGTCATTCTTCTAAATGTTCTTGATGAGACTACTGCAAATTCTTTGTGGAAATGGCTTGGGTCTGTGTATCAGGCCAAATATTAGGTGAATAAGTTGTTCCTAAGAAAGAAGTTGTATTCTTTAAGAATGGAGGAATGTGGATCCGTAACTGATCATCTCAATGCATTCAATTTATTGATTGCATAGTTGGCATCATCCGATGCCAAGATCGAGGAGGAGGATCATTGTATGACCCCGCTTTGTTCCTTGCTAGATTCATGGGACCATCTTGTGATGGCTCTTAGAAGTATTATAGTCACATTCTATATGGATGATGTGGCGTCTTCACTGCTATCTGAGGAGATGCGAAGAAAGACTTTGGATTGATCTAAGGAAGCCCTTGCTGTTCATGGGAGATCCAATGACAGAGGAAAGTAGAATGACAACAAGTCAAAGAAGGGAAGATCCAAATCTCGTGGGAGTTCTTAGACTCCTGGAAAGTCCAAGGTGAAATGTTGGAACTATGATAAAACTGGGCACTTCTAAAGGGACTGCAAAGAACCAAAGAAGAAGAAGAAAGGCTCAGATTCAGCTTTCAAAAAATCTCAAGAAGATGGAGATGCTTTTATTGTAGCTTTGGCAGCCCATGCATCTAATGATGTGTGGTTGGTAGACTCAGGTGCTTCTTTTCACGTGACTTCTCATCAAAACTGGTTCTCAAAATATGAAGAGTTCGATGGTGGAAAGGTGTACTTGGGTGATGATTCTCACCTAAAGATAGTTGGGTGCGAAAGGGTCACTATCAGATTTCCTGATGGATGAGTAAAGGGAATCAATGGAGTTATGCACATTTTGGGTTTGGCACGAAACCTATTATCTGTAAGTATGCTGAATAATGTAGGTGTGCAGGTTGTTTTTTTAAAAGAAGGATGCAAGATGATGAGCGGATCGATAGTGCTTGTAAGGGGTATGAGGAGAGGTACCTTATTTTAGCTAGATGCATGTATTCCTCTATGTAATAGTTCTTCATCCTCACCATCTAAATGACTAGTGAAGAAGTCTGTGGTTATTGCTTCCAATGGCAGTGCAAACACTTTGGAAGGTAAGCTTCCTACAGAAAAGACAATGTTGTGGCATATGAGATTTGGCCACATTGGTGAAAAGGGTCTCAGAACCTTGAAAAATAAAAACCTCACTGAGGGGTTAAATGATTGCAATCTTGACTTTGACTTTTGTGAACACTGTGTCTATGGTAAACAAAATCATGTTCAGTTTTACTCTAGTTCTCACAAATCTTCTGATGTTTTGGATCTTATTCATTTTGATGTATTTGGCCCTGTAAATGTTCCTTCTATCTCTAGTTGTGTATATTTTGTATCTGTTATAGATGATTACAATAGAAGGACTTGGATTTATTTCCTTAAAAGTAAGACACAAGTCTTTAGTTGGTTCAAAGAATTTAAAGCTCTTGTAGAGAATCAGACTAGTAAGAAGATTAAGTGTGTGAGAAATGACAATGGTGGTGAGTTTTGCTCAGTAGAGTTTGAATAGTTCTGTAAAGAATGAGGTATCAAGAGGCATAAGACAAATCCTTATACACCATAGAAAAATGGAGTTGCAAAGAGAATGAACAAGACACTGATGGAGAAGGCTAGGAGTATGCTTAGTGGAGCTGGTTTAGAACAAAGGTTTTGGGCCGAAGTTGTGACCACTGCTTGCTATCTAGTTAATAGATCTCCTACATAAGCTCTTGTTGGTAAGAAACCCATGGAGGTGTGGTCTGGTAAGAAGCCTTCAATTAGACACCTTCATGTTTTTGGTTTTGAAGCTTATGCACATGTTCCAAAGGAGAAAAGATCTAAGTTGGAAAATAAAGTTGTCAAATGTATTTTCATCGAATACAGTGTTGGTGTGAAAGGATACAAGCTTTGGGATCCTGTGGCTAGTAAGGTGTTGTATAGTAGATGTTAGGAATGAATGCAAAGTGTTTTGGCAGTCATTTTGTAGCAGTTGTTGTTGCATTCATGACTTGGATTGTCATTGATCTCAACACAGTGATATTCTGGATATTAGCAAGAAAGCAGGTATAGTTTTTTTTTGCACACATGTTGTATTGTAGATTGGATTTTGTGTAGTTTATGGTATGTTCTTTGGTGTTTTATTAACCTATGGTTAATAGCACAAAAATAAATTCATTCATTTGTAAGAGTTTTGAGCATTTTGGTGAAAGCAGTGTTTAGACAGTGTTTCTGTGTAGCGATGTTTGGAAATCAGAGGATATCTCTTAGCTGGGAGGGAATCTGATTTTGCATAGTTAAAGGGATGTTGGAGACTCATTAATGATGATGTGGTTCATAGTTCAAACTTTGAGGACATGTTTGGAGAAAGTTATAGTAACTAGAAGCCGACAATTTTATGTGAATTCTGTGTGTAGCGTGTAGAATTTATTATTTTGTAATTGAGGACCGACTCATTTGTAATTATTTGAGTTTGGTATATAAGAAGGAATGTCTTCCCTATTTTAATGTGTACTATGAAGATTGTGATGTGAATATATGCATGAAGTGAAGAAAAGAGCTAATTCAGTGATGAAGGAAGACTTGTGAGTACAAAGATCTGGAATTGTGATCTTGTGTAGCAGAGAGTGCAGTTTTGGCATAGTGTGAAGGAGGTAATATATTTCATATTATTCTATTGAATAATTCTAATATCTTTTGGATAGTGGGTTCAGAGATCTTGTCTTGAAGCTATTTGGGTAGTGGGTCCTTCTGTCTTCCATAAACTCTTAACTGGGTTAGAATCTTTCAACAGGGATTCAAAATCTCCTAACAGGGATTTATATGTACTAAATGTATTTCATAAGACTCCTAACAGGGTCCATCCTCTAACAATGAACTTTCATATTAGTGCATCATTTTGTGGGCATCATTCCCACTGGGGTTTCCTCTTTTCAAGAGGTTCCCTAGTTAACATATCTTGTGTTATTGTGCAATTGTGTATGATTATCTTTCTATGGTTGATCAGTACATTGATTATATTGTTTAAAGCTATTGAATGGATAAATTATCTGATAACTGATTCACCCCCCCCGCCCTCTCAGTTATCTTGGGGATCTTTACTTTCTAACAGTAGAAATGTTATTTTCAGAGAGCTAACATCTTCTCCTATTGTGCTACAACCAAATGAAAAAGAAAAGGAAAAAGATGTTGTTCAGTTGCCTCCTACCCCTAAGAAGACTGAACAGAGAGACCATGTTGGGTCTAATGATGAGGAGAGCTCTAGCAGCTCTGATAGTTTGGAAGAAGAGAAAGAACAACCTCAACCTCAGCCCTTGAGGAGATCCACAAGAGAAAGAAAGCAACCAAAAAGGTTTGGTTATTTTATGTTAGATTCTAGTTGTGCCTTTGCTTTGATTACTAATACTGATGAGCCTAGATCTATAAAAGAGGCTTTGGGCATGGAAGAGGGAGGTTCCTGGATTGAGGCTATGGATGATGAGATGGCTTCATTGGAGAAAAAAAAAACTTGGGACCTTGTACCTTTGCCTAAAGGGAGAAAATCAGTTGGTTGTAAATGGGTGTTCAAGAAGAAATTCTATGTAGATGGCAGTGTTGAAAGGTACAAAGCTAGATTGGTTGCAAAGGGGTATTCACAGGTAGAGGGAATAGATTATGGTGAAATATTCTCTCCTGTTGCAAAGTTGACATCCATTAGATTTATGTTATCTCTTGCTACATCATATGATTTAGAGATAGAACAGATGGATGTGAAGACAACTTTCCTTCATTATGATTTGGAGGAAGAGATTTATATGTCACAGCCTGAGCACTACATTGTTAAAGGTAAAGAATCCTTAGTTTGCAGATTAAAGAAATCTCTATATGGTTTAGATAAATCTCCTAGGACATGGTACCTAAATTTTGATGCCTTTGTGTTGTCAATTAGATTTGTAAGATTGAAATCAGATCATTGTGTTTATTTCAAAGTTGAAAATGATCACCTTCTTATTGTTGCATTATATGTTCATGATATGCTGTTGTTTGGGAAGGGTAAGGGTATGATTTCTGATTTTAAATCTCAGTTGTCAGCACAATTTGAGATGAAAGATCTTGGGGTAGCAAGGTACATCTTGGCTATGGAAATCAGTAGAGACAGGTCTAATAGAAAACTTTGGTTGAGTCAGAGTAAGTAGTGAAGTCTGTGTTGGACAGGTTCACCATGGTAGATTGTAGACCACTATGTGTTCCTGTTTCTATGGGAATAAAGTTATCTATAGATGATTGTCCAAAATCTCCTAGTGAGGTGGAGGACATGAGCAGAGTACCTTATGCTAGTGCAGTTGGCAGTCTTATGTATGCTATGCTTTGTACTAGACTAGACATTGCCCAAGCAGTGAGTCCTGAGTCAGTTTATGGCTAACCCTAGACGGGTACATTGGGATGTAGTTAAGCAAGTATTCAGATATTTGAGGGGTACATCAGATTACTTGATATGTTATCATGGTAACTCTTCTAGATCTCTGCATTGAATTTGTATTCATGGGTTTGTGGATTCAGATTGGGCAGGTGATATTGACAACAGGAGATCCACCAGTGCTTATGTGTTCACTATGTTTGGTGGTGCTATCAGTTGGATGAGTAAGCAACAACCTGTGGTTGCTTTGTCCACTACAGAAGTTGAGTACATGGTTGCTACTTGTATGCACCCAAAAATGGTCACCTAGACTTTGGGCCCCATTTATTTGATTTATCAACCCTAAATCATTTTGATCAATAATCAATAATTTCAACATTATCAATTTCTTGATCAAGTCTTAATTTTGATCATATATTGGATTTTTATCCTATGGGCTAACCATTTATCCTAAGCCTTTATTTAATTAAAAGGAATTTCCTCTCCTTTTATTAAATAAAAAGCCCCACCTTTTCTTCTTATCCTAAGTTGCACAAATAAAGCACTATTCTTATTTTATAAAAAGGAGAAAAACACTTTTTGTCTCATATGGACATAAAGTCAACTCCTATTTTCCTATTGGAGGATACTTGTGCACATGGATTGCTCCTCTTTCAAGCTTCACCATTGATTGAGACTTTTGCCTCTTAATCTCCATGGTCCATTCCTTTGCATTTCTTATAAAAGGAAAGCTCTCTCCCTCATTCTAAGACACTTGTTTTATGCTAACTCTATGCTGCAAGAATTCTTGAAGACTTTGGAGCTTTTTGGAGATCATTGTTGCATTACATCTTATAGTTCCTCATTTTCTTCATATTTTAGTTTCCATTCTTGCATAGTAGTTCATGTTTATGCTTTCATAGTTTAGATTTCACTTTCAAGCTTTAGAATAACTCACATAGCTTAATTAGGGGATTTGTAATCCATTGCTATTTCCTTTCATAGTTGAATTGTACTTTCATTTTGATAGATTAATCTTGCATATTCATATTAGTTTGCATTGCATTTTCATACCTTGATTCCATTTGGGGATATTGGCATTGTTTCCCTTGTCTTCATTGTGAATCTCTTATTGTATGGTTGACTAGCAAGGTCACAAGTTTGTAGCTCTAGCTGAGAGAAAATTCATCATAGTCCCTTGCAACTCCATGCATAGAGAGCTATGGATCACTTTGTGAGGGCTTATTCTTGAGTTTCCTTACATGTAATGATTCATAGAAGTGTGGTCACTTTTGATCCATATATTTTTGGCACCCACCATTGGGCAAGACAGCTCTGTTTTGTCCTTATTTTCTTGCATTTTTGCTACATGTTTCGATTGTTCTAATTTTATTTTATTTTGCGATTTTCGTGTGTTGTCCGTACTTTTGTGCATCACTGTCATAGAGTCTCACGCAAGCTTCTATACTTCCTTGTGCGGGCTTGCATTCTATCTCATGTGAGCTTTTGTACTTCCTCACGCGGGCTGCGTTCTATTCGGCATGAGCTTCTGTGCTTCCTCGTGCGGGCCTGGGTTCTCTCTTGTGCGAGCTTTGAGAAATTTTGCAAATGGTATCAAAAATCAAAGTGTGATATATCGTTGGAAAGGTCTTTCTGAGCCTAATCCAACCATGATGGTTTCATTTTCAGATTTTGTCATTTGATAAATTATTTTTGTAGATTATCTAATTTTTCATGTGCTAACCATTGTTAGATTTTGGATTTTCCTAACCCTTGTTGGTCTAACAAGTTGTTTTGTAGGTGCTCTTGCTTGAACGAAATTGATACATTGCATGTCAAAGAGGGCTACTAATGGTTTTTGTAGTGCTGCCCTAAGCATAAAAACCAAATCAAGTGCTTGTTTAATTGCTCTTTATTGAGTGTGGCATATACTAGTTATTTTATTTCATAGCCACTTAATACCTTGTTGTAGGAATTTTGAGGTGGTAGGAGAGTATGCTCTTCACCCTTGTGGTGAAATAGAAATTTTAACCCATCTTGGGATTTTGAAAGAAAGGGGGTAATTAAATTTTTCTTGGTGTGTTTGGGAGAAGTTTTTGAGATAGGGGAGTATGCTCTTCACCCTTGTGGTAAACTAAAAACCTTGAACCTCAAAAATCATCCATTCTTTGTTTAGTTTAGGATCCTTTAGCAGGCTTGCTCTTGACCAATCAAGAGGAACGACCCAAGTGGGGACAACCTTGTCATTATTTTCCTTGGTGGTGAGTGATTCCAACTCACTATAATCTCAAGGCTATCAAGGACACAAAACCTTGGTAGACATAATACTTGTCTTCGCTGGATGTGAGTAACTCATGGGATTGTGACCATGGGGAAAGCATTGAGCAAGAATGCTTAAGGTACTCTTGAGGCCGCAAGGTCCTAGTCCTTTATGAGGAGAAAGAGGGGTGTTATGAATGGAAGCCCTTACTAAGAACCATAGGTTAGAAGCCACCTTATTTTAGCCGCTTATCTTCTTAGTGCAACGATTGATCCAAGTGGACTAACTCGGATCACCCCAAGACACTCACCATATGTGTTCCTTTGGTTGTGTTATTTGACACTTCCATGACAAAGCCAATATCTCTTGTGAGCAGGTAACCACTTGGTGTGAGGTGAGGGAACATCAAGTTGTGGGTTAAGTTGGTAAGTATTGAGCCTTATCGTGTAGGTAGATATTACTTGAATTGTCTTCGATTGTGTGATATCAGTGTAAACATTCTCAATAAACAAATGATCGGTAGCGTTCATAGGGTGCAATTTTATTTTTGATATCACAAGTGTTTGTCTTGGCAAGGTTGCTTTTGCCCTTGTTTCAAGTGTTTTGAGACATGTTTGATCCCTCACTATTTGCAAACTTGCCAAAATTCTACTGATATTGTGATTGAGATCGAAAACATCAACCCTCAGACCGAAAATTTTGTCCAAATAGACCCAAAAAAACACAAATTTTACATAGTTCTGGTCAAGAGTTAAACAAGTTTGCAACAGTATCGCCTACTTTGAGAAGAAACATCGTGCAATAGTTCACCCCTACTGGACTATTGCCCGACCTGCCTGGTGTTTATCACCTAGATATTGTGAGGTCTATCACCTAGTATAGGGTGAAGTATTGCCTAGTTATAGGTGTATCACCCTGTTAGCCTAGAGTATATCACCTAGGTAGCTTCTGTCGTGCTTTCAGTTTGGTCAATTTCAATTGTTCTTAGTCAGGTTAGGTCTTTGAGTAGGTTTCTTACTCTGTCATTAGAGACCTGTCTTGGCTCTAAATCTTTGGTTTTTTCCCTCTAGGAATAGCATCAATTGGTTTACAAGGCCACTTTGGAAATAGTTGCCAGGTTAGAAGATTATTCTTGGTGAGAAAGCTTATCTCTAGAATTGTTAGCTAAATTCTTGGAAAATTTTAGTGCTCTTATTGTCCAAATCACTTTCATTTAAATCTCAATTTCAATTATATTTTGGCCTAGTCCAACCTCCTGGTTCAAAAGTGCAAGGGTAGTCACCCTTTGATTTGCAGCACCTCTTTGACAGTGTTGGTAAAGCCCCTTTGATATTTCTATCTTTTCATTTCTCTTTGGACAATAGAGAACTTTGATTATCCTAGTTTGGTGTTGACACTTTGCAAGGTCACCCTATCATTAAGAATCTATTTCTTTCATGTTAGTTACAACAAGGTACCAAGTCAATCAAGGGAAGTGACCCCCTATTGTCTTTAGCCAGTTACCACTAGTTAAGACTCGTCAACAGCACAAGGGAAAACAACCCCTTTCCAATCAATCTCCTAAAAGTGAATCTGAAGTTTGTTTTAATCCAAAAGGTAATCCTAGTGAAGTAAGCACCTCTTTAGCACCACTTTCATCAAGTATGGACATGATTTACACTTTCACTCAACAACAAAGAGAAGCCATGAAGCAAACTCTTGAGGATATTTTCCAACGGCATAGGAGAGAGTACGGTGGTTCTTCTCATGCTAGTCCACCCGGGTCACCTCCCAACAACACAAGATATTTAGATGCTCACCAATGAGCTGAGAGACATTATAGGAAAACTCACTCAGATTCAGGATCACAACACGAGGACTAGAACAATGAATCTAGTGACCATCACATCAATGTAGCCAACACAATAAGGCATTCAAGACAATCTTCTCCACTTAAAGATACCTCTCGATATGCAAATACAAGGTTGAAAAGCATTGAAAGGGAGAAGCAAGCCTATCTAGATGAACAAGCCACCAAAAAGGAGAAATTCAGACAACTAGAAGAAGAGGAACGTGCATTATTGGACATAAGCAAAAGAGTCACCCAAGAAGAAGAAGATAGGCTCTATGCACAACAACTCCAAAACTGATTCAATAGGAGGGGTACCAATAGTGGGACCAACTCGCCCCCATCTACCCCCTCACCAAGTCCTAGAAGAAGGTCAAGGATGCCCTCATGATCCCCAAGTCCTAGAGGAAGAAGGACTTCAAGATATGATCATCATAGGAGATGATCGCCTCATAGACATTCAAAGAAACCCTCCCAACAAGCACATCATGGCTCACAACATGGAGGAAGCTATACCAACTTTGATAAAATGGATTTTATGACTATGCAACAAGAACCATCCTTTCAAGCATATGTAGAAAGGTATGTGGAAAAAAACAAGGATCAATTCCAACAAAGTCTCATCAACAAAGGTGCTAAGGTCCCATACAATTTTGATGTGGACCGAAAAGTAAAGAAGCAAGATCCATCAACTAATGAGGTGATCAAACAAATTCAAAGAGATATAGAAAGGATGAGGGCACCTAAGAGAACCTTTAATTTGGATTCCATATGTCCCAACCCAATCGACAAGAGTGTGGTGTTGGTTGAGTTTCTTAAGAAAATTGAGTTTCCAACCTACGACAAGTATGATGGCATTGGTGATCCTCATGACCATGTTAGACAATTTTATATAATGAGTTTTTCTTTTCACCATGAAGACTCCTATTTAATGAGATTATTTCCAAGGAGCCTCAAGGGTCAAGCCATGGAGTGGTTTACTAACCTTACTCCTCCAGTTAAGACATTTAAAGAGCTTGTGGAAAGATTTGTCCAACATTTTTCTTACAACTTATCAAGGTCGGTCACCATGCTTGATTTGTGCAAACTCAAGCAGAACCAAGGGGAATCCTTTGTTACCTTTCCATAAAGATGGAGACGTTTGTGCTCAAAATATCCAAGGACAATTCTTGAGGAGGAAAGAATAGACATCATTGTGAGCAACTTGGTTTGGAGTTAAGATATGAAGTAAGGAAAATCCTGTTTAATTCTTTTGATACCATGGTAGAAGTGGCCTATCGCATAGAGGATGTCCTAAAAGAACAAGGAATTTTGGCTAAATCAACTAATAACAACAATGGCCAAAACAACAACAATAATGGTAATAAGGACAAAAAGAACTCTTATTGGAATAAGAATAAGCAGGTGGTCAATGATGGGGTTTTTGACTCATCCCAACCTAAGAATGAAGGAGTTCTTAATCTCTCTCATGTAGTTCAAGCTATGAAGTTGCAAACATCTTCAGGACAACCAGAGAATAAACCCAAGTATCAAGGGAGACATAAAAAGGAAAAGAGACAATTTACTAAACTTGGGGACTCCTATGCAAACATTTTCAAGACATTAATTTCTCACAATTTGGCACACCCTTAGGATCCTACCAAACACCGCATACCAGATCCTAAACCTCATTGGTGGGATGAGAAGGCCTTTTGTGTCTTTCACAATGGAATTGGACATGATATAGAAAATTGTTTTAGACTTAAACATCTTGTTCAAGACCTTATTGAGAGCAACAAATTACAAGTTGATGGTTTAACCACTAATGTGGATCACAAATCTTTTAAGGAACCCTTGCCCAAATATGAGAAAGGAGAGAATTCTAACAACAAGAATGGCAAGGCTGCTATCAACTACACCTACACAAATGCTGAAAATGTTATAAATATACTTGAAGTTGTTGGTGACAATGTCAACATGCTGAGAGGGAAAGACCCTTATGGATATGATGTGGATTCAAATCCTATGCTTGATGAAGGACTTGTTGTGGTCCTAAGAGGTCCTCACTCATGAAGGATGTCTCAACCCCTCAATGATGTCA
Source organism: Chamaecyparis obtusa (assembly GCA_027943335.1). Classification (NCBI taxonomy): domain Eukaryota; kingdom Viridiplantae; phylum Streptophyta; class Pinopsida; order Cupressales; family Cupressaceae; genus Chamaecyparis; species Chamaecyparis obtusa. The sequence continues at coordinate 1,147,216 of BSBK01000170.1, forward strand.
CTAGAAGCCAGTCTCAAGCTCCCATTGTTATTAGAGGTCCTAACTCTAGTAAGTCTAAGCAGCCAGTGTCAAAGGGTTTTATTCCAAAATCTATTGTTGGCCCTGAGTTGAATTATAATCTTGTTGACCAATTACAATGTACACCAGCACAGATTTCAATCTTTGAGCTTTTGGAACTATCCCCTAAGCATCAGTGTGTCCTTGAGGATGCCTTGTGAGAGGCTAATGTCCCTAATGATATAGATGTAGATCAATTCTAGAATATGGTCAACCACTTAGCTAGCCCTCACTACCTTACATTCTCAGAGGAAGATGACAAGTCATTAAGCCACCCACACAATTTGGCCCTTCATATAGAGGTTATGATCCACAAGACCCGTGTCAGGCGTGTGTTGATAGATGGGGGTGTTGGGCTTAATATTTTTTCTTTGAGCTTATTGAAGGCCTTGGGTTATTCAGAAGAAGTCATTGACACAAGAAAGAAAATAACTATCAAGGCTTATGATGAAGCAGAACGTAGTTCTAAAGGATTGGTCATTCTTCCTATTCAAATTGGTCCTGTAGAGAAAGACATTTTGTTCCATATTGTTGATGCCGTTCCTTTGGCTTACAATATTTTTTTAGGTAGACCTTGGATACATGAGATGCAAGTGGTCTCATCTGCCTATCATCAGTGTGTAAAATTCTCTTACAATGGAATAGAAGTCTGCATACCTGGAGACAGCACACTCTCAGTCAACACAATTTCAGCAGGGTCTCACATTCGTTTGAATAGGGAGGCTAACACTTTTGATACTTCATTTGAACAATGCAAGAATAAATTCAAGACCATAGATCTTGGTATGGGGGATTACAAATTGGATTCATTCACAAAATTGCCAATTTCCCCTAGGTCTTATGGAAAACCTTCTCAAGAAATGAAGCCCTCATCTTCGGCCATGACATTGTTCGATAAGTTTGCGAAATCCTCCATTCCAATTCAAGAAGAAAAAAAAGAGGTTTCCATTAGGGACTGGATTTACTAAGAAGAGAAATACCTACATAATGAGAATTTTGCACCTTCCCCTAGAACTTATGGGAGAGGGTATACATTGGTCAAGAATATGGGTTATCCAAGATAGGGTCCCCTTAGTCATAGGCTGGATGCTAGGGTTGAACCTCTTAACCATGCCCTTTTTATATGAAGGAATAAGTTAAAATTTGGCTTAGGTTTTGAAAATAAGAAATAAAAAAGTGTCCCTATCTCAACTGCGATGGATAGTGACGATGACTCAGACTACACACCTAATCTCTCTAATCAACAAGACATGTCTGATGATTGGGTGCCTTCAATAAATCTCTTTTGGGGAGATTCACAAGATTTGACAAATGACAGCATGAATGCTAGATTGACAATGGAAAGTGTTGCTATCCTAGCTGCGATGGATAGTAACAATGCTAGTATTAGAGAAGGGGAAACTCTTCCCAATCTTGAGGCTTCTACATCACAAGGCCCAAATAATGATTCAAAAATAGACTCACATGAGTTTGAATGGGACTCACTTTCAAATGCAATAGTTGATTTGGACATGGATGTTATCCATACTTATAGTACTCAACCCGATGTGACCAATGAGCCTAGTGTAGGACTGGAGGATTGGACTCCTCAAATTGCCTTAGTGGACAATGCTTCATTTGATAGGACAAATCATGACTTGGGTATCTTAGGAGGGGAATGGATGAATCTTGATTGTATGGTCACCAGAGATAACACCTTCCATATAAACAATGTTGAACCCATCATTGACCTACCCCTTGTTCACTATGACCTAATCGACTGGTCTCAGCGCCACCAAGAGCCTAGACTCCTTACTTTTTAGAATGATTACAAAATTGCCTGCTATCTGAATGCTCTTGAACCTGTGGCTTCTTCCACCAGTGAACTAACAATGAGTATGATGGAGCCTGATATTAAGTACCTCAGTCTAAAAATAAAAGAAAAAGAAAAAAAGAAAAATAGCTCTGATGGCAAAAACCACCTTGTGGCGGTATCAAAACCAAAAATAGTAAAAATAAATGACGTATCCGAGGGCAAAAACCTCTTTGAGGTGCCTAAGGATGGGGTACTTAATAACTTGCCAAGTTACTTCCAATACAGGTCATTAGTTTTTATTGAGCCTACGCAACTAGTGAATTTGAATATAGAAGAGTCTCCCCAAATAGTGCACCTAGCCCAGTCTCTATCAGTTGGAGAAAAAGCGGCATATACAAAATTTTTGCAAAAGAAGAAAATCAACTTTTCCTGGACATATTCTAACATGCCAGGGCTTGACACTGATCTTATTATGCATCATCTATCTATAGCTCCAGGAATAAAACCGGTTAAACAAAACTTGAGGAAAATGCATCCTCACATAGCTCTTCTTGTTAAAGCTAAATTAGAAAAGCTCTTACGTGCAGGATTCATTCGAGCTATTGACTATGCTGAGTGGATCCCCAATATTATTCCAGTTTCAAAACATGATGGGTCCATTCGCATTTGCACAAACTTCAGAGACCTCAACAAAGTGTGCCCAAAGGATGACTTTCCACTCGCTAACATAGACATGATAGTGGATATGACTGCGAGCTATGAGATATACTCTTTAATGGATGGTTTTTCCAGATATAACCGAATAAAAATAGCTCCCGAAGATCAAGAGAAAATAGCTTTCACATGTGCATGGGGAACCTATTGTTGGAACATCATGCCATTTGGCCTAAAGAATGTAGGAGCAACATACCAGTGAGCTATGACCACAATTTTTCATGATATGATGCATAAGAACATGGAAGATTATGTGGATGATACCCTGGCTAAATCTAGAAAATGGGACACACACCTCAATGATCTAGAAGTAATTCTAGATCGCAAGGCATAGTTTCAACTTAGATTGAATCCAAAAAAGTGTGCATTTGGAGTTGCCTCAAGTAAACTCCTAGGATTCATAATTTTAGCAAAAGGAATAGAGGTTAATCCCAAAAAGATCTGAGCTATATTAGATATGCCACCTCCAAGAAATATGAGTCAAATGAGAAGTCTTCGGGGACATCTTTAGTCGATTAGGAGGTTTATTTCTCAGCTGGTAGATAGAGCACAATCTTTTAATAAGACATTGCATAAGGGTGCTTCTTGCATGTGGAATGAGGAATGCCAAAAGAGCCTAGATCAAATTAAACAATACTTGGCTAATCCTCTAATTTTGATGTCACCTATTCCTGGGAAACCATTGATTTTATACATTTCAGCAACAGAGTCTTCCTTAGGGGCATTATTGGCTCAATTAGATGATATTGGGAAAGAAAGGGCTATTTACTACATTAGTCATACTCTAGTATCTTATGAGATCAATTATAATAGCATTGAAAAGTCTTGTCTGGCAGTAGTGTTTGCTTCCCAAAAGTTGTGACACTATATGCTCACTCATACTATACATTTGGTTGCAAAAATTGATCCTCTTAAGTACTTGCTTAGTAAGGCTACTCTCACGAGTAGACTTGCTAAGTGGATGATGGTTTTGACTAAATTTGATATAGAGTACGTTGAGAGAAAGGCCATAAAGGGGCAAGCTATTGCTGATCAATTAGCTAATTTCCCAGTTAAGGATAGTATGCCTATTCAGGTAGAGTTCCCAGATGAACACATATTGTATCTGACTACTCGCACTTGGAAAATGTTCTTTGATGGTTCCCACATGCAAAATGGATCAGGTGCTCGAGTATTATTTGTCTCTCCACATGGGTACAACATTCCAAAGTCTTACAAACTTTTATTCCCATGTACAAATAATATTGCCGAATATGAAGCTTTGACCAATGGATTGAAAATGGCTATAGAATGGAACATAATAGAATTACATGTCTTTGGGGATTCACAACTAATTATCAACCAAGTCAATGAGGAGTATCAAACCAAGGATGATAAATTGATACCTTACAAAAAGATGGTTGAATCATTGAGACGTTGCTTTACATTTGTGACATTTCAACAGATCCCCAGGACAGAGAAAAAAGCTACAGATGCTATGGCTACATTAGCTTCACTCCTACAGTTGGAACAACATGAATCCAGATTTGAATTCCTAGTGGAAGAGCTACACCATCCCATATTTGACTCATCTAAAAGCCGTGTCATTTGTACCCTTGTCACACATGAATCTTCCCGATATGGTGCTATCTATTCATATCTTCATGATGGCATCATCCCTGACACATTCAACCATTCTAAACATTGAAACCTTGTCCACAATGCCTCCCACCACACCCTTATCTTTGGTGATTTATATAGGAGGGGTTTAGATGGGACACTCCTTAGGTGCTTGGAAAAGGAGGAATCTGACCAAGCGTTAGCCAACATCCACGAGGGCATTTGTGGTGGACATTCTAACGATCTTTCCATGGCCTGAAGGTTGCTTAGGGTGGGGTATTATTGGCCCACGATGTAGATAGATGTAGTAGCCTTTGCTAAGTCTTGTGAAAAATGTCAGAAACATGGAAACCCGATTCATGCTCTAGGTAGGGAGCTGATTCCTTCCATTTCTCATTGGCCATTTCAGTGCTGGGCCTTTGATCTAGTTGGGCAGATTCACCCCAACTCATTAGTTGGACATAAGTTCATTATTACTGCTACTGACTACTTCACAAAATGGGTGGAAGTCATGCCACTTTCTGTGGCTTCATGGAAGACTATCTCTTTGTTCATCTTTAATCATATTATTTGCTGATTTGGAGTACCTTCTAAGATTATCACTGATAATGGAGGTCAATTCAAGAATAAGGACCTAAAGAATTTATGCAAAAAGTTTAAAATCAAGCAACATTGGTCCTCCATTTACTTTCCACAGGGAAATGGACAGGCAGAGGCTTCCAATAAAACCATCCTTAAGATTCTTCATAAGACAGTGCACAAGAATGGTAGGGATTGGCACTTGCAAATCAATCCAGCACTATGGGCTTATAGAACTAGCATTTGTACACCTACAAGAGCTACTCCTTTTTCTCTTACCTATGGCACTGAAGCGGTGTTGCCTTTAGAAGTAGAGATACCTTCACTTAGAGTCTCACTCAAAGGATTGATAACAGATGAGGATTACTGTGCCATGAGGTTACAAGAACTTGAACTTCTAGATGAGAAGCGTAAGGCTTCATTTGATCATATGAGAGTGTATCAGAAGTGTATTTCCAAAGCATTCAATAAGAAGGTTCACCCTAGGGAATTTCAAATAGGTGATCTTGTTTTGAGAGAGAACCCTAAGAATCAACAGAACAGAGAACAAAAGGGAAAGTTTGAACCCAATTGGCTTGGACCATATGTTATTACAACTGCTTTTGGTACCGGTGCATATTTACTATAAGATCCCGATGGAGAACAACTCCCTAATTCCATCAACATTTTGCACCTAAAGAAGTTCTATCCTTGATGCCTGTTTCAGTTTGGGGGCATCCTTTGTACATACTTTATGATCTTGACCTCCATGTCTTTGATGTCTAGGTGGGATTTCCACATTTCTATCTGATAAAGATCATATTCATATCCACATAGTCATGCTAGTATACATTATATGATCTTATGGTACTACCTAAAGTTTGATGATGATAATTAGATGTCTATAAGCATTATGACCTTGCAAGTCAACCACTTTCATAGTAGCTTGCATTTCTAGGTTCATGTTAGTCTAGTTTTGCATTTTTGCATATGGAGAGAGCTCTCCTTTTTCATCTTATGTGGACCTGTCAGTCGACTGCGCTCACCTTCCACTTCCTCTCAATCATGTCTTTCACTTCTTGTCTTTCATCTCACATCCTTTTCTATGACATTTTTGACCCCTTTTATAGCATTTTGACTTTTTGACCAATTTTCAAAACACCTCAGAATTGCGTGAAAATTCCACCCCTACCTAATTTCAACATCATGGATCCATTTTCAGACTTGAAATCAAAATCCAAGGTCATCTTGATAGTCAAAATCATGTTCCAAATTTTCCCCTTCTTTTGAGCAGTTGACTGACTTTTTAGGCATAATTTGATTTTCGATGGACTTTCTTCCTTCCATGTCTCTCAAATTTTCTAGTCTTTCAATCATGCTATTTCTAGTCTTCTATTTCTATTCTTCTACTTCATCACTGGGGCATGTTTCACCACCTAATAGTTACCCTATTGACCTATACATTCGATTATGATTTCATTTTGATTTGATCAAATCTTTTATTGATTTTTTGTTCTCCTCTATTTGATTTCGATTTTGACTCTGAGGGTGCAGTATTTATGGGATTCTCATCCCTGATTCCTTGATTTCCCTAATTCAAACATCTTTTGTGAGCTTTTTCTCAAATTTGAGATTCTTATCTCTTACTTTGAATATGATCCCGAATCGACCTCATGTTCAAAGGCCTTTGTTTATGTTTTTTTTGGATGTGATCCTGAATCAACCTCATATTTGAGTTGCTTTGTGATCCCAGATCGATCTCACATTTCAACTTCATTCTTTGACTACATGTGTTCCCAAATCGATCAAACATTAGTCAAAGAGGGGAAAATGTATGCACCCAAAAATGGTCACCTAGACTTTGGGCCCCATTTATTTGATTTATCAACCCTGAATCATTTTGATCAATAATCAATATTTTCAACATTATCAATTTCTTGATCAAGTCTTAATTTTGATCATATATTGGATTTTTATCCTATGGGCTAACCATTTATCCTAAGCCTTTATTTAATTAAAAGGAATTTCCTCTCCTTTTATTAAATAAAAAGCCCCACCTTTTCTTCTTATCCTAAGTTGCACAAATAAAGCACTATTCTTATTTTATAAAAAGAAGAAAAACACTTTTTGTCTCATATGGACATAAAGTCAACTCTTATTTTCATATTGGAGGATACTTGTGCACATGGATTGCTCCTCTTTCAAGCTCCACCATTGATTGAGACTTTTGCCTCTTAATCTCCATGGTCCATTCCGTTGCATTTCTTATAAAAGGAAAGCTCTCTCCCTCATTCTAAGACACTTGTTTTATGCTAACTCTATGCTACAGGAATTCTTGAAGACTTTGGAGCTTTTTGGAGATCATTGTTGCATTACATCTTAGATTTCCTCATTTGCTTCATAATTTAGTTTCCATTCTTGCATAGTAGTTCATGTTTATGCTTTCATAGTTTAGATTTCACTTTCAAGCTTTAGAATAACTCACATAGCTTAATTAGGGGATTTGTAATCCATTGTTATTTCCTTTCATAGTTGCATTGTACTTTCATTTTGATAGATTAATCTTGCATATTCATATTAGTTTGCATTGCATTTTCATACCTTGATTCCATTTGGGGATATTGGCATTGTTTCCCTTGTATTCATTGTGAATCTCTCATTGTATGGTTGACTAACAAGGTCACAAGTTTGTAGCTCTAGCTGAGAGAAAATTCATCATAGTCCCTTGCAACTCCATGCATAGAGAGCTATGGATCACTTTGTGAGGGCTTATTCTTGAGTTTCCTTACATGTAATGATTCATAGAAGTGTGGTCACTTTTGATCCATACACTACTCATGCTTGTAAGGAAGCTATTTGGCTTAGGAGATTGTGTTCTGATGTTGGTGTTGATGCAGAATAGATTACTATTTGGTGTGACAGTCAGAGCGTTATTTGCCTTGTGAAGAATCCAACTTTCCATGCCAGAACGAAGCACATTGATGTGCAGTTTCACTTTGTGAGACATATCGTGGAAGATGGAAAGGTAAATTTGGAGAAGGTAGATACTGTGAAGAATGTTGTAGATGCATTAATGAAACCAGTGGGCACTGAGAAGTTCAGATGGTGTTTGGATTCTATGGGCCTTTTGGCCTATAGTGGTTAGTTCCTGTTATGTTCCTATTGCTCTTACAAGGTGTTCGACAAGTGGGAGAATGTTAGGAATAAGGTGTCTCAACCTTGGATAATTCCTATTCTTATTATTTGTTTTGTAAAATGTATTTCTTACAAATAATGTAATTAAGTGTGAGTGTACATGTCTAGTTGGCATGTTGATGTGTCACTCCACTTGATGTGTCAACATCTTGAGTTGTGTGTAAGGAGATCATGGCTGAAATGATTATGATGGTTTCCTATGATACGTAAGAGCTATGTGTTGAAGTTTCAATGGCAGGTGAAGACATGTGGCAACTGATACGGCTATCTTTGGAAGTTGCCCTAAAAAGGGAAGTGCATGATATAAGCATTTTTTAGGGTTGCGAAGATAGGTGAAGTCAGTGTATTGTTGGAATGTTTTATGCTGTCGTGATTTGTCTTCAAGAGTTGGAAAATCTTCTGAAAGAACTTGCATTGCAAGTGTATTGTAAACTGTAATAGTTTTGATTAATACACTGTGCAGGTTTTGGAGTGTTGGGGTTTTTACCGAAAGGTTTCCCCAGGGTAAATCATTGTGTCATTCTCTATTTTCTATATGCATGGTATGTGGTTGCAATATCTTTGTTAAAGTAGTTAACGAATCTAAAATTGTAAGGATTTAAAAGAATTTGCACAATACTTTCCTTTAGAGATTAGTGTAGGAAGTTGTTTTCGCACCTGAGTTTCCTTACAAATATCCCCGAAACCTAACACCCGAAAATCAAGGAAATTTGAAATATGGACAGGGGGTCAAGGTCGAGGTCAACTTTGACCCATAAATGTCAACTTTGACCTTATGGTCAAAAACCTCAGGATCCTAACCCAAAATGCTAGGAAATGCATATTGGATTGAAAATCAAGGACAGATAGAAGCAGAATGAGGAGAACAAGTATGATTTGAGAAAAGAGTTGATTCAAGGTGCTTGACATGACCTAGACCACTCACTCAGAGGGCTAAATGCTCTTAACATGGAAGTGCTTCCATTTTAAGATGATACAAGTTATAGCCCAAAAAATTAGGCATTGGCTCTATGGAGCCTATATCCCAAAGACAAAAAGGCCCAAATTTTGAATGTCAAGGAATAGATGGATGGTGATAAGATTGTGTGGTCAATCCACAATATAGGGGATTTGGAGATATCTCAAGTACTTACTCATTTTGCGAGGCTAAATGAGGATAAAACTAAAAATTTGTCAGAGAGATATGGTACCCTATTGAATGATTACAGTGCAATTTTAAAGGATAGGGATGTACGCATAATGAAAGAGAGGGTATTAGAAAAAATTGTAGAAGACTTGACTCAAAAAGTCCTAAATGCACCTATAGTTACCCCTACACCACTAGAACAGCCAGCATTTCCAGAGAATGAATATGTGAATGAAGAAGAGGCTGCTGCAAATATTGAGAAGATAAGATTATAGAAGAATGAGTCTATCTTACAAGCCCTATTGGATATTCTGCAGCATAGGGTTAATGTGTTAAAAGATAAAGCAGATATAATTTTTATTGCTTACAAAAAATTGCATGAATTACAAGTATAAGTGCATAATTTTTTTTTAGTTTTAAATACTTATTATGCAACTTGGTTAGTGAGGGCACCACTTTTTGAAAGATTGGCATCTGTGCAATCTTTGAGAGAAGATTTTCCAAAGGTTGTCCTGCAGGTGGGTGAAGAAATAAATAGAATTAAGGCCATTTTTCCATTATTTAAAGGGAAAGAAAATCAAATTAAGGCCAAGATAGCTATGTTCAGCTCAGATTTCAACAGGTTTATTCCCCCAATTAAAGATGGAGATAGTGTAATAAAGAGTCTAGATCAGTGGAGATTAGATTTTGATCCACTATTACCTAGGAAAGAGACATTTCTTAATGAGAATAATGAATTAGATATGGAAAGGTTTAATGTCACTCTGGATGAAACCATAAAAGCTAAGATGGAATTCACCAAATTCATAACAGATATCAATCTGATAACAGACACCATGTGGGAAAGACAAAAGGCATAACTACAGCATGTTCAAAACTACAAATGGCCAACAGAGGAGGAAGTAACTACATGGGATGAGCTCACAAGGCCCAAGAAGGTAAAATCTACTGTAGTTGACTTTGATATCTTGGATGATGAATGAAGAGGACACTTGGAGTACCTAACACTTGACCTTAGAGCACAGGGATGATAAGCTATCAATTAAGAATGGTGTAAGTTAGCCAAAATGGTGATCACCATATCTTGCAACAACTCAATGAAGCTATCATGAATACCAACAGACAAAGGTGTCAGTTATTGACGAGCAAGAAGTAGAATAGTCCAAAAAGATTTTGTCTTTCCACCGCCTGAGGGTATTTCTTATAATTTGTCTTTTATGCTTTCTAGGTTTAGAGCTCCAACCACCCGAAGCTTGTTCCATTCTCATTGATAAGATAATTCCAAGATGGTTGGGCTATATATATGAGTTGTAACCTCATTTTGAGGGCTTCTGGTTGAAAGATATATAGAAAAATTGAATACAATTGCTACAGAGTAGACTTCTAAATTATGTGTCTGAACTTCTGAGCATGAGATTTTGTATGTAATTGACAGGCTTATTTTAATACAAATACACTACAATTTCTACCTTATATTATTATTGTCTCTTTGCTTTTTATGTTTTACTCTTGTATGTTTTATATGTAAGGCATTTAAAATATCATACCAGTTGTCAAGCAACTTGTCTAATTGATTATGAGTTTCTTTCAAGGAGAGAATTAAAATCCTCATTGTCAATTTCAGAGAGTAAACATATTTGTAGAGATTTTGATGATAATAATATTTGGTTGATAGAATAGTTTGTAAGGCATTATATTCATATTGCAGATAGTTTGTAAGGAATATTGTTGTATTTCTTTTAGGATAGCCCTATGGGTTTACATTTAGACTCTTTTTGCCCATTGGATTAGGCACTGGTTTAGTGTTTGTTTCTTGCAAATTATCTTTCATGATCTTTAGAAACACTAAAATTCATTTCATTACCTGTATTTTTACTTTTAAAGATTGTTATATACATGTTGAAGGGATTGTATCGAGGTGGTATAATTCATATTAGTAATTCCTTCAAGAGAGAATCAAAGGTTAGCATTCCTTGAGTTGATCTCAGAAAAAGAAGAAGGATGAATGTCCCTATACCACTATTCTATGCTATTACATTTGTAGTTTCTATTGTAATGCTCTGTATTAGGATGTTCTTAGTTGTTTATAGAATTATCTTCTATTTAAGTATTTTGAAAGCATAAATAGCATACCAGTGAAGAAATTGATCCACTATTTGAGTTTACTTGCAGCATAGTAAATCATTATAGGCAATACCTGCCTGAGTCCTGTGGAGATTGAAGCAGGAGGAGGATCTTATCCAATCCTCATTAATTAGACTCTTTCTTGTCAAACTTGTGAGTCCTTAAAATTGAGAATCAAGCCTTCATGTTTAGAAAGTTTGATCCCACAAGAAAAAGCTCTAACAATAAGATCCATGGTTGAAAAAATTCAAAGAAGATCTAAAGGATGGAATTGAAACATGTTACTGACACAACTGCCAAGGAAGATTTAAGAGGCAAAATCTATGAAGGAGATTAAGTGGAAAAATCTGATGGTTGATATGAAAATAGTTTATCTGTCTATATAAAAGATCTGAGTTTCTTTATTGAAACATGCTGAAAAAAAGAAGATTGTAGAGATTTACCATGAATACAATTTCATGCATGCCTGATCAAATTGGTTGAAGGAGAACCAAACTACAGAATAATACCGAGCGTCAAAGAGCTATTACTGAGTGAAAGTAAGTTAAGGAAGTCAATTGATATATTGATTAGAGGATTTTTAAAATAATTGAGAGGGGGGGTGAATCAATTATACAGTGTCCCAAAACAAAATGTATAATCCAAAACAAATTCTTCAACTTCTGCTACTCGGTAAACATAAAATACTTTCACTATCTATGCTTTTATTGATTATTAGTCTAAAACTTATAGTAGTTACCAATCAAATCTAACATGCAATATGCAAAGTATGATAACAAAAAAATATCACAATCAACACATAACACAAGAGATTTAATGTGGAAACCCTGTGAAGGGAAAAACCACCTGGGACCGGCAACCCAAAAATGTTCACTCTTCTGAAGTGAGGTCGGTGAAGACCCAACCCTATTAAAGCTTACAAAGACACTGTTAGGTGTGACCTTGTTAGAGGATTTTAGACTAGAAGTTATCATCCAACTAGAAATCACTCTGGGGTTGACAGGATAACAATGTTCACTTTATGAATGAAACATAAAAAGACTTTCTTAGTCCACTCGGTTAAGATATTTGACTGTGTACAATGGTTAAATATGTAATAGTGGATGATCTGACTTGATACAACTTCAATTGCAGTTTAAAGATCAATATTCAGCTCATACAAATCTTTCTAATCAATATATCACTTCAAATTCAACACTATATCAATTTACTATCAGTCAGTAATTACTCTATGTAGCTTGATAATTGTTTTGCAGTTCGGTTCTCACTAACCAATATGATCAGAATGCATGAAAACTTGTTCACGTGATAATTTTGTAGTATCTTCTTCCTTCGGCATTGTTTCAACTATGAAACCAATGTCTCTTAAATAGACAAGTAAATTGTTTTCTTTTTATCCATCATATTTTGTTGCTTAACCTCATTCATTGATTTTTCCACTTTAACCTTCTTCGGCTGATATGTTAGTACCATGTTTCAATCTGCTCCATTAGATCTTCCTTGAATTATGTTAGCCTTCAATCTTCATAATAAACATTATCTGTTATCTAGATTTCACACACTTTCCAACTCATCAATTTTATCGGCTAAACTAATCATTTAATTCCTTTTTGTTCTACTCAGTTAACAAAAAAATGCATCGGTGAACACAAGCTCGGTTAACAATGTGCTTGGTATACACTACACTCAGTCAGTGTATATTAGAATGCTTCATTTACCGACAACATTGCTTTGTGTCTTTCAGCTCTATTCTTCATCATAGATGAATGCTGTATACACCCAAAAATGGTCACCTAGACTTTGGGCCCCATTTATTTGATTTATTTATCTCTGAATTAGTTTTATCAATAATCAACATTTTATCAATTATATCAATTTCCTTGATCAAATCCTATTTCATCATTTTCGATTATTCCTTGGGCTAACCATTTTATCCTAAAGTCTTTATTTATTTAAAAGAAATATTTCCTCCCCTTTTAATAAATAAAAAGCCCCCACTTTTTCTCTTATCCTAAGTTGCACAAATAAAGCATCATTCTTATTTTATAAAAAAAGAAAAAGTACTTTTTGTCTCATATGGACACTAAAGTCAACTCCTATTTTCTTATTAGAAGATATTTGTGCACAAGGATCAAGCTTCTATTTTTCTCCATCGTTGATTAAGTATTTTGCCTCTTAATCTCAATGGTCCATTCCTTTTCATTTTTTATAAAAGGAGAGCTCTCTTCCTCATTTGCATATCCATCTCTTTCATGCTAATGTTATGCTACAAGTTTTCTAGGTCATTTGGAGCTTTCTTTGAAGACATTCTACATCCAAGCTTTGAAGACTTGCTTTCATTTTTGCATTACATTCTAGTTGCATATTTTCTTTATTAGTTGCATGATCATGGCATTCTTAGTATAGATTTCATTTTATGCAATAGAGTAATCTCACATAGTCTAATTAGGAAGGTTGTAATCCTTTGTTATTTCCTTTCAATAACTTAATTGCATCTTCATCTTCATAGATTAATTTGCATACTCATATAGGTTGCATTGCATTGCATTCATTTGGATTTCATTGGAGATTTTGGCACTCTTTTCCTAGTCTTCAATTTTATGAATCTCTCATTGTGTGGTTAACTAGCAAGGTCACTAGTTTATAGCTCTAGCTGAGAGCAAATTCATTATAGTCCCTTGCAACTCCATGCATAGAGAGCCATGAGTCATTTTGTGAGGCCTCATTGTTGAGCAACCTTATTTGAAATTTTTTTAAAATTTCAGTGTTTTCAAATCCATGCCACTCTGGAAAACGAGCACCCATTTTTTATTTTTTATTTTTGAAATTTTCACAAATGGTATCAAAATTTTAAGTGTGATATACCATTGGAAAGGTCTTTCTGAGCCTAATCCAACCGTGATGGTTTCATTTTCAGATTGTGTCATTTGATCAGTTATTTTTTTGTAGATTATCTGATTTTTCATGTGCTAACCATTGTTAGATTTTGGATTTTTCTAACCCTTGTTGGTCTAACAAGTTGTTTTGTAGGTGCTCTTGCTTGAAGGAAATTCATATATTGCATGTCAAAGAGGGCTACTAATGGTTTTTGTAGGGCTTCCCTAAGCATAAAAACTAAATCAAGTACTTTTTTAATTGTTTTTTTTATTGAGTGCGGCATATACTAGTTGTTTCATTTCATAGGCACTTAATACCTTGTTGTAGGAATTTTGAGGTGGTAGGAGAGTATGCTCTTCACCCTTGTGGTGAAATAGAAATCTTTACCCATCTTGGGATTTTGAAAGCAAGGGGGTAATTGAATTTTCTTGGTGTGTTTGGGAGAGATTCTTGAGATAGGGGAGTATGCTCTTCACCCTTGTGGTGAACCAAAAACTGTGAACCTCAAGATTTAATCTACTCTTTGTTTAGTATAGGAATCCTTTAGCGGGCCTGCTCTTGAGCAATCAAGAGGAATGACCCAAGTGGGGACAAGCCTTTTGCTGGCTATTCTGACTCACTATAATCTCAAGGCTACCTCGGACACTAAAAACCTTAGTAGACATAACACTTGTCTTCACTTGATGTGAGTAGCTCATGGGATTGCAACCATGGGGAAAGCATTAAGAAAGAATGCTTAAGGTACTCTTGAGGCCACAAGGTCCTAGTCCTTTATGAGGAGCAAGAGGGGTGTTATGAATGGAAGCCCTTACTAAGAACCTTAGCTTAGAAGCCACCTTTATTTAGCCACTTATCTTTTTAGTGCAAGGATTGATCCAAGTGGACTAACCTGGATCACCCCAAGATACTCACCATATGTGTTCTTTTGGCTATGTTATTTGACACTTCCACGATAAAGCCAATATCTCTTGTGGGCAACCACTTGGTGTGAGGTGAGGGGGCATCAAGTTGTGGGCTAATTTGGTAAGTATTGAGTCTTGTCTTGTAGGTAAAAATTGCTTGAAGTGTTTTCAATTGTGTGATACCAATGTAAACGTTCTCAACATACAAACAATCAGTAGCTTCCATAGGGTGCAATTTTATTTTTGATATCACAAGTCTTTGTCTTGGAAAGGTTTCTTTTGCCATTGTTTCAAGTGTTTGGAGACATGTTTGATCCCCTACTATTTGCAAATCTATCCAAATGCTGTTAAAATTGTGATTGAAATCAGACATTTTCACCCTCAAATTTGGAAACTTGAAATCAGACCTTCAAAACTCAAAATTTGCACAAATTGGTCAAGATCAACATCAGTATCACTTGCACTTGTCAGAAATATCACACGACATATCATTTTGCACTGTGTCACCCACACTACCTAGATTTTGTCACCTGGCAGTTATATGGTCTATCCCCTGTCAGAAGGAGAAGTGTCACTAGACATAAACTGTTGCCTTTATTGCCTGGAAAGTGTCACCTGGGAAGTTTCTATTGTGTTTTAGTTTCAGTCAGTTTCAGTTGTTGCTAGTCAAAGTAGGCCTTGGAGTAGGTTTCTTGCTCTGCTGTTGGAGACCTTTTTTGGCCCTAAATCTCTAGTTTTTTCCCTCTAAGGATAGCATCAATTGATTTACAAGGTCACTTTGGAAATAGTTGTCAAGTTAGAAGATCATTCTTGGTGAGAAAGTTTATCCCTAGAATTGTTAGCTACACTCTTGGATAATTTTAGTACTCTTATTGTCCGAATCATTTTTTTTTCATTTAATCTCAATTTTAATTATATTTTGGCCTAGTCCAACCTCCTAATTCAAAAGTGTAAGGGTAGTCACCCTTTGATTTAAAGCACCTCTTTGATAGTGTTGGTAAAGCCCCTTTTTCTATCTTTTCATTTCATTTTGGACAATAGAGAGCTTTGATTATCGTAGTTTGGTGTTGACATTTTGATAGGTCATCTTATCATTAAGAATCTCTTTCTTTCATGTCAGTTACAACAAGGTACCAAGTCAATCAAGGGAAGTGACCCCCTATTGTCTTTAGCCAATTACCACCAGTTAAGACTCATCAACAACACAAGGGAAAAGAATCCCTTTTCAATCAATCTCCTAAAAGTGAATCTAAGGTTTGT
The DNA here is from genome assembly GCA_027943335.1 of Chamaecyparis obtusa. Lineage (NCBI taxonomy): Eukaryota > Viridiplantae > Streptophyta > Pinopsida > Cupressales > Cupressaceae > Chamaecyparis > Chamaecyparis obtusa. Next base: position 1,163,423 of record BSBK01000170.1, read on the forward strand.
TTTAATCCAAAAGGTAATCCTAGTGAAGTGAGCACCTCTTTAGCACCACTCTCATCAAGTATGGACATGAGTTACACTTTCAATCGACAACAAAGAGAAGCCACGAATCAAACTCTTGAGGATATTTTCCAACGACATAGGAGTACCAGAGTGTATGGTGGTTCTTCTCATGCTAGTCCACCCGGGTCACCTCCCAACAACACAAGGTATTTTGATACTCACCAACGAGCTACGAGACATTACCAACAAGCTCACTCAGATTCAGGGTCACAACATGAGGACCAGAACAATGAGTCTAGTGACCACCACGTCAATGCAGCCAATGCAATAAGGCATTCAAGGAAATCTTCTCCACTTAAAGATACCTCTCGACATGCAAATATGAGATTGAAAAGCATTGAAAGGGAGAAGCAAGCCTATCTAGATGAATAAGCTACCAAAAAGGAGAAATTTAGAAAACTGGAGAAAGAGGAATGTGCATTATTGGACATAAGAAAAAGAGTCACTCGGGAAGAAGAAGATAGGCTCTATGCACAACAACTCCAGAATCAATTCAATGGGAGGGGTGCCAATAGTGGGACCAACTCACCCCCATCTACCCCCTCGCTAAGCCCTAGGAGAAAGTAAAGGATGCCCTCAAGATCCCCAAGTCCTAGAGGTAGAAGGACTTCAAGATATGATCACCATAAGAGACAGTCACCTCATAGACTTTCAAAGAAACCCTCCCAACGAGTACATCATGGTTCACAACATGGAGGAAGTTATGCCAACTTTGATAAAATGGATTTTATGACTATGCAACAAGAACCATCTTTTCAAGCATATGTGGAAAGATATGTGGAACAAAACAAGGACCAATTCCTAGAAACTCTCATCAACAAAGGTGCTAAGGTCCCATATAATTTTGATGTCCACCAAAAGATTAAGAAATAGAATCCTTCAACCAATGAGGTGATCATGCAAATGAAAAAGGATATAGAAAGGATGAGAGCTCCTAAGAGTACATTTAATTTAGACTCCATATGTCCCAACCCAATTGACAAGAGTGTGGTGTTGGTTGAGTTCCCTAAGGAAGTTGAGTTTCCAACCTATGACAAATATGATGGCATTGGTGACCCTCATGACCATGTTTGATAGTTCTACATAATGAGCTTTTCCTTTCACCATGAAGATTCTTACTTGATGAGATTATTTCCAAGGAGTCTCAAGGGTCAAGCAATGGAGTGGTTCACCAACCTTACTCCCCCAGTGAAGACATTTAAAGAACTTGTCCAAAGATTTGTTCAACATTTTGCTTACAATCTATCAAGGTCAGTCACAATGCTTGATTTGTGCAAACTCAAACAAAATCAAGGAGAACCTTTTGTCACCTTCCTGCAAAGATGGAGACGTTTGTGCTCAAAATATCCAAGGATAATTCCTGAGGAGGAAAGAATAGACATCATTATGAGAAATTTAATACCGAAACTAAGATATGAAGTAAGGAAGATCCCATTTGATTCTTTTGACACCATGGTAGAAGTGGCATGTCACATAGAAGATGTCCTAAAAGAACAAGGAATTTTGGCCAAATCAACTAATAACAACAATGGCCAAAACAACAACACTAATGGTAATAAGGACAAAAAGAACCTTTATTGGAACAAGAATAAGCAAGTGATCAATGATGGAGTTGTTGACTCATCCCAACCTAAAAATGAAGGAGTTCTTAATCTCTCTAATGCAGTCCAAGCCATGAAGCTACAAACATCTTCAGCACAACAAGAGAATAAACCCAAGTATCAAGGGAGACCTAAAATAGAAAAGAGACAATTTACCAAACTTGGGGACTCCTATGCAGACATTTTCAAGATGTTAATTGCTCATAATTTGGCACACCCTCAGGATCCTACAAAGCACCGCATACCGGATCCTAAGCCACATTGGTGGGATGAGAAGACTTTTTGTGTCTTTCATAATGGAATTGGACATGATATAGAAAATTGTTTTAAACTTAAGCATCTTGTCCAAGATCTTATTGAAAGTAGACAATTACAAGTTGATGGTTTAACCACTAATGCGGATCACAAAGCTTTTAAAGAACCCTTGCCCAAATATGAGAAAGGAGAGAATTCTAGCAATAAGAATGGCAAGGCTACTATTAACTACACCTACCCAAATGCTGAGAATGTTATTAACATGCTCGAAGTCGCTGATGATAATGTCAACATGATGAGAGGGAAAGACCCTTATGGATATGATGTGGGTTCAACTCCTATGCCTGATGAAAAACCCATTGTGGTCCTAAGAGGTCCTCACTCATGAAGGATGTCCCAACCCCTCAATGCAGTCACTAGGAGTCAGTCTCAAGCTCCCATTATTATTAGAGGTCCTAACTCTAGTAAGTCTAAGTAGCCAGTATCAAAGGGTGTTCTTACTAAATCTATTGTTGGTCTTGATTTGAATTATAACCTTATTGACTAGTTACAATGCACACCAGTGCAGATATCTATTTTTGAGCTTTTGGAATTGTCCCCTAGGCATAAGTGTGTCCTTGAGGATGCCCTGTGAGTGGCTAATGTCCCTAATGATATAGATGTAGATCAATTCTAGAATATGGTCAACCACTTGGCTAGCCCTCACTACCTTACATTCTCAGAAGAAGATGACAAGTCATTAAGCCACCCACACAATTTGGCCCTTCATATAGAGGTTATGATCCACAAGACCCGTGTCAGGCATGTGTTGATAGATGGGGGTGCTAGGCTTAATATTTGTTCTTTGATCTTATTGAAGGCCTTGGATTATTCAAAAGAAGTCATTGACACAAGGAAGAAGATAACTATCAAGGCTTATGATGAAGCAAAATGTAGTTCTAAGGATTGGATGTTCTTCCTATTCGAATTGGTCCTATAGAGAAAGATATTTTGTTTCAGATTGTTGATGTCAGTCCTTTGGCATACAATTGTTTATTGGGTAGACCTTGGATACATGAGATGCAAGAAGTCCCATCTACTTATCATCAGTGTGTGAAGTTCCCTTACAATGGAGTAGAAGTTTTCATACCCGGGGATAGCACATTGTCAGTCAACACAATTTCAGCAGGGTCTCACATTCCTTTGAATAGGGAGGCTGACACTTTTGATAGTACATTTGAACAATGAAAAGACAAATTCAAAGCCATGGATCTTGGCATGGGGGATTACAAAATTTATTCATTCACAAAATTACCAATTTCCCCTAGGTCTTATGGAAAACCTTCTCAAGATATGAAACCCTCATCTTTAGCCATGACATTGTTTGACAAGTTTGTAGACTCCTTAGTTCCGATTCAAGAGGAAAAAGAAGAGGTTTCCGTTAGGGACTGGATTTATTGAGAGGAGAAATACTGACATAATGAGGATTTTGCACCTTCTCCTTGAGCTTATGGGAGAGGGTATACATTGGTCAAGAATATGGGTTATCCAGGACATGGTCCCCTTAGTCATAGGTTGGATGCTAAGGCTGAACCTCTTAACCATGCCTTTTTTGGATGAAGGAATAAGTCAATAGTTGGCTTAGGTTTTGAAAATAAGAAACAAAAAAGTGTCCCTATCTCAGCTGTGACAGACAGTGACAATGACTCAGACTACACACCTAATCTTTCTAATCAACAAGACATGTCTGATGATTGGGTGCCTTCAAAAAATCTCCTTTGGGGAGATTCAAAAGATTTGACAACTGATAGTACTCCTATCCTAGCCACGACGGATAGTGACTATATGAATGCTAGATTGACAATGGAAAGTGTTGCTATCCTAGTTGAACGGATAGTAACAATGCTAGTGTTAGAGAAGGGGAAACTCTTCCCAATGTTGAGGCTCCTACATCACAAGGCCCAAATAATGATTCAGAAACAGACTCACATGAGTTTGAATAGGACTCACTTTCAAATGCAACAGTTGATGTGGACATGGATGTTGTCCATACTTATAGTACTCAACCCGATGTGACCAACGAGCCTAGTGTAGGACTAGAGGATTGGACTCCTTGAATTGCCTTAGTGGATGATGCTTTGTTTCGTAGGACAAATCCTGACTCAGGTATCTTAGGAGGGGACTTGATGAATCCTGATTGTATGGTCACCAGAGATAACACCTTCCACATAAACAATGTTGAACCAGTCATTGACTTACCCCTTGTTCACTACAACCTAATTGACTGGTCTCAGCGACATCAAGAGCCTAAACTCCTCACTTTTTAGAATGACTACGAAATTGCTTGCTATCTAAATGCTCTTGAACCTATAGTCTCTTCCACCAGTGAATTGACAACATGTATGATGGAGTTTGATATTAAGTACCTCAGTCTAAAAATAAAAGAAAAAGAAAAAAAGAAAAATAGGTCTGATGGCGAAAACCACTTTGTGGCGGTGTCAAAACCAAAAATAGTAAAAAGAAAAGATGTATCCGAGGGTGAAAACCTCTTTGAAGCACCTAAGGATGGGGTACTTAATAAATTTCCAAGTTACTTCCAAGATAGGTCATCAATCATTACTGAGCCTATGCAACTAGTGAATGTGAATACAGAAGAGGCTCCCCAAATAGTGCACCTAGCTCAGTCTCTATTAGTTGAAGAAAAAGAAGCATATACTAAGTTTTTGCAAAAGAAGAAAATCAACTTTGCTTGGCCATATTCAGATATGCTAGGGCTTGACACTAATCTTATTATGAATCATCTATCTATAGCTCTAGGAATAAAACCAGTCAAACAAAAGTTGAGGAAAATGCATCCTCACATAGCTCTCCTTGTTAAGGCTGAATTAGAAAAACTCCTCAGTGCAGGATTTATTAGAGCTATCGATTATGCCGAGTGGATCTCAAACATTGTCCTAGCTTCAAAGCATGATGGATCCATTTGTGTATGCATAGACTTTAGAGACCTTAAAAAAGCATGCCCAAAGGATCACTTTCCACTCCCTAACATAGACATGATAGTTGATATGACTGCAAGCTATGAGATATACTCTTTAATGGATGGTTTTTCCAATTATAACCAAATAAAAATATCTCCTAAAGATCAAGAGAAAATAGCTTTTACATGTGCATGGGGAACCTATTGTTGGAACGTCATGCCATTTGGCCTAAAGAATGCAGGAGCAACATACCAATGAGCTATGACGACAATTTTTCATGATATGATGCATAAGAACATGGAAGATTATGTGGATGATACCTTGGCTAAATCTAGAAAATGGGATACACACCTCGATGATCTGGAAGTAATTCTAGATCGCAAGGCACAGTTTCAGCTTAGATTGAATCTGAAAAAGTGTGCATTTGGAGTTGCCTCAGGTAAACTCCTAGGATTCATAATTTTAGCAAAAGGAATGAAGGTTGATTCTGAAAAGGTCCAAGCTATATTAGCTATGCCACCTCCAAGAAATGTTAGTCAGATGAGAAATCTTCAAGGATGACTCCAATCCATAAGGAGGTTTATTTCACAGCTTGCAGATAGAGCACAACCATTCAATAAAACATTGCATAAGGGAGCCACATGTGCTTGGAATGAGGATTTCCAAAAGAGCCTTGACCAAATAAAATAGTATTTGGCTAATCCTTTGATTTTGATGTCACCTATTCCTGGGAAACTATTGATTTTATACATTTCAGCAACAGAGTCTTCCTTGGGGGCATTGTTGGCTCAATTAGATGATACTGAGAAAGAAAGGGCCATTTAATACATTAGTCATACTCTAGTATCTTATGAGATCAATTATAATAGCATTGAAAAGTCTTGTCTGGCAGTGGTGTTTGCTTCCCAAAAGTTGCAACACTATATGCTTGCTCATACTATACATTTGGTTGCAAAAATTGATCCTCTTAAGTACTTTCTTAGTAAGGCTTCCCTCATGGGTAGGCTTGCCAAGTGGATGATGGTTTTATCTGAATTTGACATAGAGTACATTGAAAGAAAGGCCATAAAAGGGAAAGCTATTGCTGACCAATTAGTTGACTTCCCAGTTAAGGATAGTATGCCTATTCAGGTAGAATTTCCAAATGAACACATACTATATATGACTACCCACACTTGGAAGATGTTCTTTAATGTTTCCCACATGAAAAATGGATTAGGTGCTGGAGTATTATTTGTCTCTCCACATGGGTACAACATTCCAAAATCTTACAAACTTTTATTCCCATGTACAAATAATGGATTGAAAATGGCTATAGAATGGAACATAACAGAGTTACATGTCTATGGGGATTCATAGTAAATTATCAACCAAGTCAATGAGGAGTATCAAACCAAGGATGATAAATTGGTACCTTACAAAAAGATGGTTGAATCATTGAGATGTTACATTACATTTGTGACATTTCAATAGATCCCTAGGACAGAGAACAAAGTTGCAGATGCTATGGCCACATTAGCTTCACTCCTTCAATTGGAACAACATGAATCAAGATTTGAATTCCTGGTGGAAGAGCTACACCATCCCATATTTGACTCATCTGAAAGCCATGTCATTTGTACCCTTGTCACTCATGAGTCTTCCCAATATGGTGCTATCTATTCATATCTCTATGATGGCATCATCCCAGACACATTCAACTATTTTGAATGTTGAAACCTTGTCTTTAATGCCTCTCGCCACACCCTCATCTCTGGTGATTTATATAGGAGGGGTTTAGATGTGACACTTCTTAGGTGCTTGGAAAAGGAGGAATCCAACCAAGCGTTAGTAGACATCCACAAGGGCATTTGTGATGGACATTCCAACGGTCTTGCCATGGCCCAAAGGTTGCTTAGGGTGGGGTATTACTGGCCCACAATGCAAATAGATGCAATAGCTTTCTCTAAGTCTTGTGAGAAATGTCAAAAACATGGAAACTTGATTCATGCTCCAGGTAGGGAGCTAATTCCTTCTATTTCTCATTGGCCATTTCAGCACTAGGCCTTTGACCTTGTGGGGAAAATTCACACCAATTCATTAGGTGGGCATAAGTTTATCATCATAGCTACTGATTATTTCATGAAATGGGTAGAGGCAGTCCCTCTTTTTGTTGCCTCAAGCAAGACTGTTTCCCTATTTATCCTAAATCATATCATTTGCCAGTTTGGAGTGCCTTCTGAGATTATTAATGATAATGGAGGTCAATACAAGAACAAGGACCTAAAGCATTTATGCAAAAAGTTTAAAATCAAGCAACATTGGTCCTCCATCTACTTTCCATAGGGAAATGGACAGGCAGAAGCCTCTAATAAAACCATTCTTAAGATTCTTCATAGGACAGTACACACGAATGGTAGGGATTGGCACTTGCAAATCAATCCAGCATTATGGGCCTATAGAACTAGCATTCATAAACCTACAGGAGCTACACCTTTTGCACTTACCTATGGCACTGAAGCAGTATTACCTTTAGAAGTAGAGATCCCATCACTTAGAGTCTCACTCAAAGGTTTGATTACAGATGAGGATTATCATGCTATGAGGTTACAGGAACTAGAACTTCTAGATGAGAAGTGTAAGGCTTCATCTAATCATATGAGAGTGTATCAGAAGTGTATGTCCAAGGCATTCAACAAGAAGGTTCACCCTAGGGAATTCCAAGTAGGTGATCTTGTTTTGTGAGAGAATCCTAAGAACCAATAGAATAGAGAACAAAAGGGGAAGTTTGAACCCAATTGGCTTGGACCATACATTATTACAGCAGCTTTTGGGACATGTGCATGTTTACTGTCGAATGAAGATGGAGAACAAATCCCTGAGCCCATCAACATTTTGTACCTAAAGAAGTTCTATCCTTGATGCCCATTTCTATTTGGGGGCATCCTTTGTACATACTTATTGATCCTAAAAAAATTCCAAAAAAATTCATATATGATGCTGAAAAAATCCTAAAAAGCATAAAAAGTACTGAAAAAATGAGCATCCTAGTGAAAACCTAGCAAAAGGCGCTTTGATGTCTCACCAAAAAAAAATACAAAAAAATTGAAAAATCAAAAAATCTCCAAGTGGTGAAAACTTGGAAACAGGTGCTACTTGAGGCCTTTGCACCCTTGTCTTTTAGCATGTGCTCTCGACACTAAACCCTTCTCCATCATGCCTTGACCTTATTTGGCGTAGTCTGGAATTGGTCTTTATCTGTGTCTAGGAGGGATAAATGTTAGCATAGTTCCTTTAGGTGCATTTGTCTCTTGGGGCATTTCACAATAGGTGTTTTTCAACACCACCCCAAATAGTGTTTTTCAACACTACCCTTGCGTCAAGTGTTTCTTAACACTTATTAGATGTCTTACCCTACAGTCTAGTATGATGTGATATTGCTCATTTGAAGATGTGATACTCAGAGTTTGACTCTATGACCAACACACATGCACTTAAACAATCAACTCGCTTGAGATATGTTGACTTTATTTTTCTTTGTGTGCTATCTATGACGATTTCTTTGATGAGTGGTCTCTCCCTAAGAAGTTTTCAATGATGCATAGCTAGAATATTAAGGGTATGAGAACATGTTTTCTTTCTTTATTTGCTTGTGGGTATATTTCATTGATCCTAACTGTCATGAGCATTTATGCTGGTCCTGCTTGACACTAGGGATTGACAAGGTATTATCCTTAACTATTTTATTCGAGTGCATGCTTCTAGTTATCCTGACTTTCATATGTCTTGATACTAGCATAATCTCGCCATATCAAACTTAGGTAATCTCACTGCACTAGTCATCTTGACCTACATGTCTTTGATGCCTAGGTGGGATTTCCACATTTCTATCTGATAAAGATCATATTCATATTCACATAGTTATGCTAGTGTGCATTGTATGATCTTATGAAGCTACCAATAATGCTTGATGATGATACTTAGATGTCTATAGGTGTTGTGACCTTGCAAGTCAACCACTTTGCATAGTAGCTTGCATTTTAGGTTCATCATTAGCTTAGTTTTGCATCTTTGCATATGGAGAGAGCTCTCCTTTTCATCTTTTGTGGACCTATTAGTCAACTGTGCTCATTTCCTTCACTTCTTCCCGATCATGTCTTTTGCTCCTTATCTTTCACATCACATCCTTTTCTATTCCTAGCATTTTGACTTTTTGACCTAATTTTTCCAATACCTTGGAATTACACAACAATTTCACCCCTACCTAATTTTGACGTCGTGGATCCATTTTCAGACTCGAAATCAAAATTTGAGTTAATCTTGATAGTCAAAATCATGTTTCAAATTTTCACCCTCTTCTACGCAGTTGACTGACCTTTTGAGGCATAACTCTTCGATCTTTGATGGAATTTCTTCCTTTTCATGTCTTTCAAACTTCTAGTCTTTCATTCATCTTCATTCAATTCACTCCTTTCTCACGTTTGACTACATCTTTATCCTATATCTTTCTCAGTCAGCCTGGGGCATATCTTCACTGCCTAATGGTTATCCTGTTATCATTTATCTTTGATTATGATTTCATTTTGATTTGATCAAATTTTTATCAATTTGTTGTCTCTCCTCTACCTGATTTCAATTTTGATTCCGAGGGGGCAGTATCTATGGGATTCTCATCCCCGATTCCTTGATTTTCCTGATTCAGACATCTTTTGTGAGCTTTTGCTCAAATTTGAGTTTCTTATCTCTTACTTTGAATGTGATCCCGAATCGACCTCATGTTCAAAGACCTTTGTTTATGTTTTGTCCAGATGTGATCCCAAATCGATCTCACATCTGAGTTGTTTGTGATCCCAAATTGATCTCACATTGCAACTTCATTCTTTGACTACATGTGTTCCCAGATCAATCACATATTAGTCAAAGAGGGGCAAATGTATGCACCCAAAAATGGTCACCTAGACTTTGGGCCCCATTTATTCAATTTATTTATCTCTGAATGAGTTTTATCAATAATCAACATTTTATCAATTATATCAATTTCCTTGATCAAATCCTATTTCATCATTTTCGATTATTCCTTGGGCTAACCATTTTATCCTAAAGTCTTTATTTATTTAAAAGAAATATTTCCTCCCCTTTTAATAAATAAAAATCCCCCGCTTTTCCTCTTATCCTAAGTTGCACAAATAAAGCATCATTCTTATTTTATAAAAAGAGAAAAAGTACTTTTTACATCTCATATGGACACTAAAGTCAACTCCTATTTTCCTATTGGAGGATATTTGTGCACAAGGATCAAGCTTTTATTTTTCTCCACCATTGATTAAGTCTTTTGCCTCTTAATCTCAATGGTCCATTCCTTTTCATTTCTTATAAAAGGAGAGCTCTCTTCCTCATTTGCATATCCATCTCTTTCATGCTAATGTTATGCTGCAGGTTTTCTAGGTCATTTGGAGCTTTCTTTGAAGACATTCTACATCCAAGCTTTGAAGACTTTCTTTCATTGTTGCATTACATTCTAGTTGCATATTTTCTTTATTAGTTGCATGATCATGGCATTCTTAGTATATATTTCCTTTTATGCAATAGAGTAATCTCACATAGTCTAATTAGGAAGGTTGTAATCCTTTTTTATTTCCTTTCAATAGTGTAATTGCATCTTCATCTTCATAGATTAATTTGCATACTCATATAGGTTGCATTGCATTGCATTCATTTGGATTTCATTGGAGATTTTGGCACTCTCACCCTAGCCTTCAATTTTATGAATCTCTCATTGTGTGGTTGACTAGCAAGGTCACTATCTTATAGCTCTAGCTGAGAGAAAATTCATTATAGTCCCTTGCAACTCCATGCATAGAGAGCTATGACTCACTTTGTGAGGCCTCATTGTTGAGCAACCTTACATGTAATGATTCATAGCAGTGTGGTAATATTTCTACCACACAAATGCAACATAATAAAGTCAATATCTTCAAGTCATAGACTCATCAACAAGTTACTCAGTGTATTCCTTATCCTCATTCAACATATACATCTTCCTCATGTAGATACTTTTGTTCTTCATCTCTTTCTCCTTTCTTCAAATGTTTCAGTATAGTAACTTAGAAGATAAGTACTGTCAAGCTATTTGACATCAATGACAACATAATACTAATTTAATCATCTTGCATATCTAATCAGCAACTCTTTAGTGATCTTTAATCATAGATTCTTCATTCAGGTTCTAAATCAGTTGTAGTTCATCAATCTCTCCCTTTGGCATTGATGGAAACTCAAGTAATATGAAGTCTACCATACACTTACCAAATATGTATTCTACAACTTTGTGAACAAATGTTGTACAAGCTCTCCCTAGCTTAATATGTTTAATCACTACGTTACTAAATAGCATTATAAAATATAGCTTTGTCATTCTGTAGATATGATCTTTTCAGCTCTTCAATTCCTACTTATTTTCTCTATAACTAATCTTCAATGTTCTATTTCTTACAGATTATCTCTCCCTTAGATAGTTCTTATCGGTGCATGTTTAACTTTTCTTTCATATTATTTATCTCTCCCTTTGACAATAATGCCAAAGAAACAAATAAATAATCGGCTCTTTAGTAGTTAAGTAACTCTCTATTGTCCAATACAGTCTGTGTATCTCTGTATACTAATATACCAATCTATTTCAGTTCTTCAAACTTAATCAAAACTTTGAACATTATCCAAAGTGTGAACTATGTTGCACCAACATGAGTGATCTTCTGATAAGTTTAAGCTGATGCAACATCTAGATCACATTAGTGACCAATAGACAAGGGATGGACCCCAAGTCTAGTCCTCAAGTATTCAAATGTGTCCTTCAATAGAGGCTTTGTAAAGATATCTGCAAGTTGTTCTTTAGATGTAACAAATTCTAACTTTACTTTCTTCTCTTCCACTTGTTCTCTTAAGTAGTGATACTTAATTAATATATACTTTATCTTAGAGTGCATCACTAGATTCTTTGAAATATTAATAGCACTAGTGTTGTCACAGTATATAATCACTGGGTTAGTGATTACCTCATTCATTCCTTCCAACACTTGCTTGATATATGCAATGTTTGAGCAATTAGTAGCAGCAGCAACATACTCTGCTTTAGTTGTAGATTGAGAAATACAAGCCTTCTTTTTACTTTTCCAGGTTACAAGTCTTTCACAAAAGAAGAATGCTCCTCTGGTGGTGCTTTTTCTATCATCCACATTTCTAGCCAAATCAGCATCGGTATAGACCTTCAGTTCAAACTTACCTTCCTTAGTGGTGCAGGAGCACCTAGGCTAACCTCTACTAGTTAGTCAATTTTGGCTTGTACTTGACTCTAGCCAAGTCAAGAAGTTAGTATAGTTTGATTGAGGACCTTAGAAGGTCTTTTTCTATGTTGTCTAGGTGAATTAGTCATTAAGACTAAGGTCACACTAATAGCCTATGTTAGTTGTTATTTAAATTTCTTAATGCTAGGAGTTAGGGAGATTGAGTCATTAATGTGTCTTAGGCCTAAGAATGGTTAATGGTTGTTAAATCAATATGATTATCATGAATGATCTTGGATCCTTGAAAGATATGAGGATAAGAATCCTAGAATATAGGATTAAGGCATCTATCAAAGTTGCCAAGTGTTGTAAGAATGTTGTCATAACAACATTTGCACTTATTGCAAATATTGCATGCAACATGGATAGCCTTGGATTCCTTTGATTGTGGGAGGTTATGCTCAAAAAAATAGGCCCTATAATGGTGGATGAGACACCTAATGGCATTAATGGCTTGAATCTCTAAGCATTGGATGCATATTGTAAAAAATTTTGAGTTAATGTAATGAGCTCTGCAACTTTGTTTTGAGGTGATATATCAGTTTTTGAAGGAACAGTGATACTTGAAGCTTGGAAAGAATTGATACAGTGGTTGAGTCATATTCTATGGGGGATTAGAAGACTTTTTCATTTTATGTGTTAAGGGTTTTGAGTATTTTTATCATAGTTTTCGAGTTGTTTTAGTTTAGGACTTTTCTTTGGTCACACTATGATAGAATTTGTAAAAATGGCTCCCATGTGAGATTCAACCATGGAAACAAAAAATAAGTGGTTGAATATTCAAGTGGGGCCTTTTTAAATATTTTATCTAAAGGTAGGAAGCATCATGAGAAAGGGATCTAGCTTTATGATGAGGCCCTAGGCAAGTTAGACATACCCGGTTAGAGGCTTGACAGGGAGAAATCAAGTCATTTCATCTGAGGAATGGGAGGTATAGTATGTCCCAAGGAATTTTTCTTGTATTTTTTCATGTTATTTATCCATCCTAAGCATTGGGAGGTCATACCAATCCATTAGGATAGGTTTTGAGAAATTGTCATCAGTCATAGACAGGTTGTCCTAGAAACTAGGCCTTTTAGCCCTGTTTCTCCTTGATATTAGGAAGGAGGTGTACAGATGGTGTCATAGCCTTATACCTTAAAAATATTCAATTTAATACAAAATGGTATCCATATCTAAAGTTATATTTTCATTTTTTTTGGATATTTTGGTCGAGAAAGAGCAAAAGCCATTCAAAAAGGCTACTAGAAATAGGCCTAAAATTAAGGTCTCTTTTGATGAAATCTTGAATCTGATAAACCTATGAGCCAAGAACCTTCCCAAATCAGTAAAAAGGGATGGAATATGAATTAATTCAATGTGAAGAAGGTCCCCACATTGAATTTTGAAATTTTTGATGTTTTAGTGGATTTGGCACTTAGATCCATCTAAGTGAAAGTGAGAAAGAGAACCAAAATTAAGGTCTAGATCATCCAAGGTGGAGTTTTCAAGGTGTGACTCTTGTAGTAAAGAGTGAATAGGAGTTATTTAATGATCTAAGCCTATTAGGAGATCATATAGAAGTGTAGGATACTAGGAGATAAGAGAAATCTCTTAGTGGGAGTGGAAAACTAAGCCTAGGAGTTTTATCTTACATCATATTGGTATCAGAGCTTGGTTGATCAAGATTGTGGTTAATGCATCAATCTTCTAAATTAGTAGGAGATAATACACTAGCTAGAGCCATGGTGACTAATTCTGAACTAGCAAAGAAGGTTGAGGAGCAAGAAGAGGATAGCAAATTGTTAAGGCAAAGACTAGCCCAAATGGAGTAGCTCTTGGGTGAAGTCCAAGACAAAGTTGATAGGGTCAAAGAGAAGATTGACCTTAAAGAAGAAGCTGAAGAAAAGGAGAAGGAATTAGAGTTGGAAGAAGAAGCACCAACTCCTAACCCTGTTCTTCCTAAAGAGCCATTCTTAAAAGCATTGAAGGCATTGAGTGGCAAGGCTTTAGACGGTGTCCCACTTTTTAGTGGACAAATGGATCCAGATTCAGTTGTGGATTGGATTGATAGCATAGAGAGCCATTTTGGATGTGATGGTATCTCTGAAGCACAAAAGGTAATGGTGGCCAAGTCTAGACTAAGAGGTTTGGCTCTTACTTGGTGGAAGTTTGTGCAAACTAAGAGGGAAAAGGATGGTAAAGGTCCTATTGTGACATGGAAGGGTATGGTATCCAAAGTCAAGAAAACATATCTTCCTAATGACTATGAAATCCAAATGCATAGAAGGAGACACAATCTTAGGCAAAAATATTTGGATGTCCAAGCATATACTGAGGAATTTCAAAAATTGTGTTTGAGGTCCAAGGTAGTTGAAGATGAGAGCATCAAGCTAGCAAGGTATTTGAATGGCCTCAAATGGTCTATTCAAGAGGAGATGAGCCTAGTGAACTTCAAATCCATTAGGAAATGCTATCAAATGGCCTTGAAGATAGAGGAGAAGAGCAAGAGAAAGCAAGAGAGCTCCAAAGGCAAAGGTAAAAGCAAGGATACTAAAGGTTAAAGAGGTGGCTATGGTGGAAGAAGTTCTAATTCAAGAGCTCGAGGTGAGGTAAAATTCAGTGAGCAGCAAGAAGGAAGCTCAAGTACAGGTGGTAGAGGAAGAAATTCTAACTCTAGCTTTAGAGGAAGAAGTGGTGGTTCATCACAAGGAGGAAGAGGTAATTATTTTGCCAATATGAAGTGCTACCATTGTAATCAAATGGGGCACCCTACCTATAGATACCCTGAGAAAGGTGGCTCATCACAAGGAGGTGATAAGAGAGGTAACCTTATTCATGAAGACACAAATGTAGCAGATAAACATTCTAAGATTCCATTGAATTCAGAGGAAGGAGAGAACCTTGTTGGTTAGAAATCCCATTTTTTTTGTTTTTTTCCCTAAATTTATGGATGATTTTGAAAAATTTGTTGCTTTAGGGTTTGCTAGGTCTAATTGCCTTTGAAAAATCATAAAACCCTAGTTTAGGTCGTCAGTGTTCTAATTCTCTGTTACTTTATCGGATGACTTTAGTCTCAAATTTGCATGTGCACTTCTATTTTCCTCTTGGTCACTGAGTCTCCTTAAGGTTCAAGAATATTAACTTTTGTTTGGTGATTTCCTGAAGGCCTTTGTCACCTGATCTCGTGAGTCCCTTAGAATATTCCTTATTATTTAATGACTTAGCGTTTCACCTTTAGTCTCCAGATCTCGCAATGATAGTCTTGAGATCTAGTGACTATTGTATTTGATATATCACTAAGGGACTATAGTCGCATAATCTCCAATTGGTTTTTCCTATGGTCAGGAGATCTCTCAATGATTTAGCTAAGTGGCCTTTTATTCAGCGATCATGAGTTTTCTCTTTGGTTGCTGAATCTTGAGATGGAACAGCAATCTTCCTTGGTGGTTGTCTCTAGATCTCGTAATAATATGACTGTTTATCTCTTCGTTCAGTGATTGTGAGTTTTGTTGGTTGCATTATCTCCTGATGTTGGTGGCTATCTCTCTGGTGGTTATTTATTATGTGACGCAGTTGTTGCTAGATCTCTGAATATGGCAGTTAGGTGACAAAGGATTGTTAGATTTATTGAGAACCATCAATGATTTTTTATCATGTGGATGGTGTTTGATCTCCAGTCTTAACCCAAAGTGAAGAAATGTTCTCACGACTTGGAGAATGCCTCAGTCATGTGATCTCGAGATTAAACCCTGGTTAAGTAAAAGATTATGAGATTTAGCGAGAAGTCTTTGTCACCAAGTCTCCAGATGTGCCCGAGGTCAAGTGAGGGTTAATGAAGTGGTTAGGACCTAGCAGTTATGATTGTATTCAGTGATTTAGTGACTGTGTGGTCATGTGATCTTAGGTTCCTGACAGTTAGGTGGTAAGCTTTCAGCGATTCAACAACATGATTTTCTCGGGGTCACTGGATCAGGCGGTTAGTTATGAAATCTTCTCACAACTTAATTTGGACCACTGGATGAATTGAAGGATGAGATTGACGGTGGTCATGTGATCTCAAGAAATAAGTCAAATAGCTAAAGCTTTATGAGATTATGAGACTTCAGGTTTGTCACCAAATCTCCAGATCAGGTAATCACTGAAAGTTTTCAAAGACAAATATATTGCCGCGACTATAGTTTTTGACTATAGTTGCTAGTTCTCAGAACATAATAAAGTATTCCAGATGGCCGGGTCACCAAATCTTAGAATGAAGTTTGAAAAATCAAAAGTATTCCATGACTATGAGATTTCCTCTTAGTCACCAGATCTCGGAATACCTTTCTAAAGCGCCAAATTTGTAAAATGACTATGTGTCTTTTTCTTCAATCGCCAAATCATGGAATGTTCAAATTTAAAAATTTCTCAACTACGGCTAGTATTTTGAAACTCTGTGCATGCTGAAGTAATGGAAAAAGTGACCTTTTGTTGGCTGGAGATGTCAGACATGGTGGCGCATTCAATGTTGTAGGTTAAAACAACTAGAGGTGGCTCATTTGAGAGTTACAAAGCTTATTGAGGAAGTACAGAGCGCTAGGTTTTCTAAGATTTTCAGACTTGCAGTGTGATCAGTGAATTTGCAGAAGAATTTCCAAAGCTACAGTCAGGATGAGTTAGATGACAGCAAGCGGAGCTTCTACCAGCCAGGGGTTGAAGGAGAAAGTTAAGGAAAGTTTCTCAGATGAATTTCTCACTCTCTTGCCTAGTTCTTCTCAGAACAAGAAGGTCAATGATGACATTTTTGTTGATGACCTAGCTTACTGTAGGGATGCTAAAACTCCAAAAATTACAGGCATGTGCTTGTTTACATATTTCTACAAGAACCGTGATAGTGTCATATTGGTTTCAAACCCTTTGACTTCAAGGTTGGCCAAGCTAATTGTTCCAAAGGTTTTTCTAGATGTGGACTTGCTCCTCATGCTATCTCAGAGGTATGATCCTCTCCCAAAGACCATTAGAAAAGAGGATGGTTCACCCTTGATAATTTTAGACCAAAATTCTTTCATGAATGCCTTCGGGATTCAATTTCCAATGGCCATGAAAATCAACTTATAGGCCTTGGAAAATAGATATGTCAGAGAGGCTGCTCTAGTCTCCAGGGAGATTAAGAATCACATGCCAAAGGAGAATAAGAATTATATTGCACCTATGGCCGGATCGATTCCGTATGCTTACAAAGACCTAAAGTTTTACATGAAATACATCGCATATGGGATATGCCAGGTTTTGGGAATTGATGCAAGTCTTGAGAGGATTACATTTGATATTTTGATGCTGGTGGTGGATTCATAGAGCCGTATGGTGAGCAAAGGGTATGACTTTATTGGTTATATCATAAACAAGATGCATGAGGGTTTGCTTTCCTTGAAGAATTTCACCTTTGGTTCTCAACCTAGGTTCATGCATTACTCCCTGCTGAAGCATTTAATTATGTATCATAATTATGGTTTCATTAATTTGAATGACCTCAAACCACAAATGATGTGGAATGGACAGCCTGACCCAGTTCAGTTCTAGTTAGGAGTCTAGAGCCCTTCATCCCCTAGGAGAGACTTTAGTGCTTTTGAGAACTGGATTGTATTCCCCATTCTCCAAAGTTTGGGTGTGAATTGCTCAAGATTACCCACCAAGGTCCTGCAGTTGGTGAGACCCCAACAATTTATGCATAATTGGACCAAGGGTAACAATTGGGGAGATATTTACTATGAGACAAGCTATACAATGATTAGGGTTTATGGATGCCCTTAGCCTCCTCATCTTCTTCCATTCTATGTACCACCAAGAATTGCATTTCTAGAGTTTGTCTAGCAACTCATGTTGACAGAAAGAGAACATTTAGCTTCCCACAGAAAGGGGACTCTCACTCCTTGGCACTTCAGGGTACATTATATTACAATTGGGAAGGGAACATTCAGTAAGGTTAATGATTGGTTAGAGAAGTACAGGATGTTTGCAGCACCACATAGGGATGTGGATACATAAGGTTTCATGGTTGCTACAAGGAAATACTACATGCCTACCATTCCTTTCAATAAGCTACATGAGGAGTATTCTAAGGAAGATATGATCAGGAACATCATTGAGGATGATGAGGTGCAGAAAATAATTAAGCAATTGGATCGGCTACATAGAATTGAGAAGGAGTTTAAAGGAAAAGGATTGGTATTTGGGGGTTTCTTTCCCACTTTGCCTTACCTCCAAAGACTTGAGCAGATGATGGCTCAATTTGACACACTTGTTGAATCCATGAGGGATCAAATTGATGATGCTAATCAAGGAAAAAAGGCCCATTCAGAATTAGAATGTGATGAGGATAGTGATGGTTCCTACCCCATATATAGTCCACCCACTATGGAACAACCAATGGCCAAAGGGCCTGGGGAGAAGAAAGAAAATGTAGATCTTGCTAAATTGCCCAGTTCTGGGGATACTGTTGAGCCTCAAAAGAAAAAGAAAATTTTTTTAACTGGTGAGCCCTCAAAGAGGAGGAAGAAAGATGGAGTGAGTGCCCTCTACACAGGGACTAGCTTTCATCACCATGAAGTTAGGAAAGCAGTGAGAGAGGCTAAAAGGAAACAAAAGTATGAAATAGAAGATGTGGAGCTGCCGCTGGCTTTAGGCTAGGATGAAAGATTAATTGAGAAAGATGCCTTCATGAAGGATGAAAATTTTGTGAATTCTGAGGAATTCAAAAGTTTCTTGTTATGGCATAAGCAGCAACAGGTGGCTTCAAGTGTACAAATAACTGAGGAAGGTCAAGTGCCAGATGAGGCATTACAACAATTGAAAGAATATGACCATAAGGAGGAAAATCTTACTCCAGATGAGGCCAGGGAATTAGTGAGAAAAAGTAATATGTTTCTTGTGCCGGGGTGGAGTTTGTATAATGACTTCATAATAGATCAAATCAAGAGACAAGAAGATGTTACTTTGTCTTCTGAAACCCAAGTAGGGGATATAATAAGAGGATTTGGGTATAGCCCAAAAATTTAGGCCTTGGCCATGTGGAGTCTATATCCAAAGGACAAGAAACCATAAATTTTGAATGTAAAAGAACAAATGGAGGGATAAAATAGTGTGGTCAATCCACAATACATGGGACCTATAAATTTCTCAGGTTTTGACCCAATTTGCAAGATTAAATGAGGATAAAACTAAGCAATTGTCAGAGAGATATGGCAACCTCTTGGAGGATTTAAGTGCCCTAGTGAAGGATAGGGACTTTCAGATAATAAAAGTCATAGCATTAGAGAAGCAAGTGGAGGAACTACAATTGAAAATCATAAATACCCCTGTAGTAGCCCCTGCACCTCCTGAGAAGCCAGTGGCAATAGAGGCACATGGAATGACAGATGAGGAGTTGGCAGCAGAATTGAAAAAGATCAATGATGAAAAGAATGAGGTAGTATTGCAGGCCCTTCTAAGTGTTTTGCAGCATAGATTGAACACAATCAAGGATAAATTTGACCTGGTTTATAATGCTTATGGAAAATTGCCAAAATTGCAAAAGGAGGTCAATAGTTATGTGTAGATTTTGAGTGAGTTTCATACAGTATGGTCTGTCAGGGCACCACTTTTTGATAGATTGATTTTTGCTCAATCTATGGGGAGTGACATACCGGAGACAGTTGTAGGAGTTGGTGAGGAGATTGATAGAATTAAAGCCATTTTACCTCTTTTCAAGGGTAAGGCAAATTTGATTGAGGCTAAGATAGCCATGCTCAACTCCTGTACCAATAGATTCATCCCCTCAATTTTGAGTACAGATGGAACAATAAAGAGCCTTGATAATTGGAGATTAGATGTTAATCTTCTACTGCCTAGGAAAGAGGCATTTTTAGGTGAGAATAATAATTTTGATTTAGAGAGCTTCAATAAGGCCTTAGATGAAGCCATCAAAGTAGAGGTTGACCTCACCAAGTTTGTGTCAGATGTCAAGGAAATTATGGATGCCAGATGGGAGAGAAAAAAAGCCCAACTACAACTTGTCCAAGGTTTTAATTGGCTGGCAGAGGAACAAGTAACTGCATGGGATGAAAAGACAAAGCCCAAAAAGGCTAGATCTGCTATAGTTGATTTGGATATTTTGGATGAAGATTGAAAAGGACATCTGACACACCAGACACCTGATCCAAGGAATACAAGATTGATAAGCTATCATTCAAGAATGGTGTAGGTTAGCCTAAAATGGCAGTCACCATGTCTCTTTGAAATCAAGGAGCTATCATAAATATTTGTAGTTGGGGGTGTCAATTTTTGAGTAGCCAAAGATGTACCATAGTTTGAGAAAGTTTTGTCCTTTCACCACCTGTGGGTTGGTTGTACATTTTGTTGTATTTTTATGTTTTAATAGGAGTTAGGTTTTCCAACCACCTGAAGCTTGTTGCATTCCCATTAATGAGGGAATTCCAAGGTGGTTGTGAGAAGGCTATATAGAGTTGCAAGCTCATTTTGTAAGGGGGTTGGTAAAAATAAAAATAAAAAGGAGAGAGATTGGAAAGATATAGATAATAGAACTGGATTGCTTAGAAGTAGATCATCAAGCTTTGTGTCTGGTCTTCTAAGTAATGGAATTGTGAATGTAAGTGGCAAGTTGATTTTAATACAAATACACTGCAACTTCTGCCATATATTGTTGTTGTCTCTTTGCTTATGTATTTTACTCGTGTATGTTTTTCATGTTAGGCATTTGAAATATACCAAGTTGTAAGGCAACCTGCTTGACTATTTTATGAGCTTCTTTCAAGGAAAGAATTAAATGTGCTTATATTTCATCTTGGAGAGTAAATATATTTGTATGGATCTTTCAGGATAACAATATTTGGTTAACAGAATAGTTTTTCAGGCAACCTATTTGGAGTTGTAGTAGTGTGTAAGGCATACTGTTGTGTTTGTTTTAGAATTTACTTGTTGATTTGCATTGTGACTCTATTGCCCTTAAGATTAGGCACTGGTTTGGTATTTGTTTCTCACATGTTGTATTTTTCATCTGATCTCAGAGAAAAGGTTGAAACATTCACATTATTTATCAATACCTTTTAAATTTCTATGTATATTGCACTTGATAGAATGGACTGTGCCCAGGGCATTTAGTTCATATTTCCTAATTCTGCAAAGAGAGAATCATATTAGGTTGTCCCTCCTTAAAAGGAAGAAGGATGAGAATCCTTAAAGCACTGATTATTGCTTCACTTACAGTCACACTTTGTTTGGTTAAAGTTTGCATTAAAGTGATTACAGTCATATGCAAGGTGTTCTATAGGTTTATGCATTAAGAAGACTAGAAGCTAATTAGTGTCCACTCATAAGAATACTGCAAAGCTAGTCATCATTAAAAGGTAATACTTGCCTAAGTCTGTGGAGCTCAAAAATGAAGGAGGATCTTATCCAATCCTCAGAAATTAGGTCTTTCTCTTGTGGGAATCAGTCTCAAGGAAAACAAGTTCAAGCATCATTTTATGTCCTACAAGAAAAATCCCTAACAAACCTCATGATGAGGAGGACTCTAATCAAGGAACTGGTGAAAGAGGACCCAAGCCAAAGAAGATCTTTGTTTAGGATCAAATGCAAGATTATGGGGAAAGTATGTAGGGTCATTATTGATTTAGGCTTTACTGATAATATAGTGTCAGAAGAAGCAACTAGCAAGCTCAAATTGAAAAGGATATCCCATACAAATCCTTACAAGGTCACTTTGCTCAATAAGGGTCAACATGTGTTAGTGAATGAGCAAGCATGGGTAGAGTTCTCCATTGGAAGGTACAAAGAAAAAATTTTATGTGATGTGTTGCCTATGGATGCATGTCATTTTCCCCTAGGTAGGCCTTGTAAATTTGACCGCCAAGCCATACATGATGGAGGAAATATTTCTTATTCTTTCAAGAAGGATAATACAACCTTCAAAATTCAATCATTGTTGGAGGATGCTGAAGTAAAGATAGTAGGTCCAAATATTCTTATGGTAGGTAAAAAAGAGTTCCTACAAACCATGGAAGAGAGTGAAGGCATAGGGTATGCATTGGTGTTGAAACCAAGAGAAGGAGGTGAAGACAAGGTGACTAAGAAGATTGAATTACCAAAGGAGATTCAAGGTATGTTGCAGACTTACCAAGGCATTGTAAGTGATGGTCAACCTTCAGCCTTACCCCCTCAAAGAGCCATAAGTCATAGGATATACCTTATCCCAGGAGCTACCCTACCTAACAAAGTAGCCTATAAGATGACCCCTCAACAAAATGAGGAAATAGCAAGGCAAATACAAGAGCTCTTAGGCCAAGGCCTAATTACAAAGAGTATTAGTTCATGTTTTGTACCCACCGTACTTGCACCTAAGAAGGGAGGAAATTGGAGGCTATGTATTGACTCAAGGGCTATCAATAGGATAACCATTAGGTATAGGTTCCAACTTCCCTATCCCTAGAATTGAAGACTTAATGGACTGTTTAGGTGAAGCAAGGTACTATAGCAAGATACACTTGAAGAGTGGCTATCACCAAATAAGAATCCATGAAGGAGATGAGTGGAAGACAGCCTTAAAAACTAATGAATGGTTGTATGAATGGCTTGTCATGCCATTTGGATTGTCAAATGCCCCCTCTACATTCATGAGGCTCATGAATGAAGTACTCAAGGACTACATAGGCAATTTTGTAGTTGTATATCTAGATGATATACTAATTTTTAGCAAGACAAAGAGTGAGCATTTGGAACACCTTAACATTGTCTTCAAGAAGTTGCATGAAGAGAGGTTGATGATCAATTTGGAGAAGTGTGAGTTCATCAAATCAAAATTGGTGTATCTTGGGTTTGTCTTATCTCATGGTAATCTAAAAATGGATGAGAGCAAGGTAGAGTCTATAATGAATTGGCCTACTCCAAGGTCAGCAACTGAGGTAAGGAGTTTTCATGGTCTTGCACAATACTATAGAAAGTTCATAAGACAATTTAGTGTAATTTGTGCTCCTATGTTACATACTATCAAAGGAGGAATGAAAACCAAGTTTGTGTGGAATGAAAATGCTAATAAGAGCTTTGATTTGTTGAAGGAGATGATAGCTACCCAACCTATTTTGGTTCTGCCAAGCTTTGAGAAGCTATTCACCATTGAATGTGATGCTAGCAATGTAGCAATTGGGGTTGTTCTAAGCCAAGAGGGCAGACCAGTGGCTTTCCATTCTGAGAAGTTAAGCGAGGCTAAGAGGAAGTACTCCTCATATGATTTAGAGATGTATGCATTGGTCCAAGCTCTAAGAAAATGGAGGCACTACTTGCTTCCCAAGGAGTTCATTGTGTATTCAAACAATCAAGCACTTAACTTCCTAAATTCACAAGAGAAGTTGAGTCACAAGCACATGAAGTGGGTTGAGTACCTACAAGCCTACACCTTCAATATCCAACACAAGAAGGGTGTACTAAACAAGGTGGTTGATGCATTGTCAAGAAGAGCCCTCACACTCTAAGAAATTCATTTGAAAAGCATGGGGATAGATCATTTCAAGGATCTATATGCAGATGATGAGGACTTTGCTAACATCTACAAGGTATGTGCTGAATACAAGAATCATTTTCATAGTAAATATGTTGATTATATTTTGCAAAGTGATCTCTTGTTCAAAGGGAATCAATTGTGTGTTCCTAGAGGCTCCATTAGAGAGAATTTTATTCAAGAAAAGCATAATGGTTCTTTGAGTGGTCACTTTGGGATTATTAAGACTCAAGACCTTGTTTCAAGGTTTTACTTTTGGCCTATAATGAATATTGATGTTAGGAGGTATGTGGAGAGTTGTGTAGTATGTCAAAAGGCCAAGGGCACTTCAAAAAATGCTGGTCTTTACTAGCCTCTACCAATTCCTACTAGGCCATGGGAATGCTTAAGCATGGATTTTGTAGTTGGGCTACCCAAGACAAGACAAGGGATGGATAGTGTTTATGTTGAAGTTGATAGGTTTAGTAAGATGGCTCACTTTGTGCCATGCAAGACTACAAATGATGCAAGTCAAATAGCATCTCTATTCTTCCAAGAGATAGTAAGAATACATGGACTACCTATCAACATTGTATCTGACAGAGACACAAAGTTTATGAGTCATTTTTGGAAGACTCTTTGGCAAAGATTGGGTACTAACTTATCTTTTGGGTCAGCCTACCATCACCAAACCGATGGTCAAATAGAGGTTTTTAATAGGAGCCTTGGAAACCTTCTAAGATGCCTAACTAAGGAGTATGGTTAGCAATGGGATCAATTGATTGGGCAAGCTGAATATGCCTATAATGACACTATCAATAGATCAACCGGGAAGAGTCCATTTGAAATTGTATATGGCCTACATCCTAGAGGAGTCTATGAGTTGAGAGATTTAAAAGATGGAGTCAAGGCAAGTGCATATGCTGATGAATTTGCATTTTCTATGCAAGAAGTTCATGAAACAGTGAGGAAGACATTGGTAGACAACACCACCAAGCACAAAGCCAAAGTAGATGAAACTAGAAGGTTAGTGGAGTTCAAGGTTGGTGATCTTGTTATGATACACTTGAACAAATCCAAGTTGACAAAAGGAGTCCCTCATAAGCTGCAAATGAGGAGGATAGGACCTTGTCCTATATTGGAGAAGTATGGTAACAACACCTTCAAGGTAGCCCTTCCGGAGGACAGTGGATTGTCCAATATTTTTAATGTTGCAGACCTTGTCCATTACAAGGGACCACAAAAAAATACTGACTAGAATATCAATGAGGTGATCAAGGATGTGGAAGATCTTCAACTTCCTACTATTGCAGGTATAGGGGCAGACAGTGTACTAGACATAAGGACCTACAAGAAAACCAAACATAAAGAGTATAAAGAGAACCTCATTCAGAGGTATGCAAAAAATGTTGTTGATGCTAGTTGGTTCAAGGAAAAATATTTCAAAAGGTTGGAAATTGATCCTAGCCTCATCAATCCAAGGGTGGATTGAACTTCTTATTTTGGGGAGGATGGTGCAGGAGCACCTAGGCTAACCTCTACTAATTAGTCAATTTTGGCTTGTACTTGACTCTAGCCAAGTCAAGAAGTTAGTATAGTTTGATTGAGGACCTTAGAATTTCTTTTTCTATGTTGGCTAGGTGAATTAGTCATTAAGACTAAGGTCACACTAATAGCCTATGTTAGTTGTTATTTAAATTTCTTAATGCTAGGAGTTAGGGAGATTGAGTCATTAATGTGTCTTAGGCCTAAGAATGGTTAATGGTTGTTAAATCAATATGATGATCATGAATGATCTTGGATCCTTGAAAGATATGAGGATAAGAATCCTATAATATAGGATTAAGGCATCTATCAAAGTTTCCAAGTGTTGTAAGAATGTTGTCATAATAACATTTGCACTTATTGCAAATATTGCATGCAACATGGATAGCCTCATATTCCTTTGATTGTGGGAGGTTATGCTCAAAAAAATAGGCCCTATAATGTTGGAGGAGACACCTAATGGAATTAATGGCTTGAATCTCTAAGCATTGGATGCATATTGTAAAAAAGTTTGAGTTAATGTAATGAGCTCTCCAACTTTGTTTTGAGGTGATATCTCAGTTTTTGAAGGAACATTCATACTTGAATCTTGGAAATCATTGATATAGTGGTTGTGTTGTATTATATAGGTGATTATAAGACTTTTTCATTTTATGTTTTAAGGTTTTAGAGTAGTTTTATCATAGTTTTCAAGTTGTTTTAGTTCAGGACTTTTCTTTAGTCACACTATGACAAAATTTGTAAAAATGGCTCCCACGTGAGATTCAACCATGGAAACACAAAATAATTTGTTTAATATTCAAGTGGGCCTCTTTAAATATTATATCTAAAGTTATGAATCATCATTAGAAAGGGAGCTAGCTTTATGATCAGATCGTAGGCAAGTTAGACATACCCGGTTAGAGGCTTAACAGGGAGAAATCAAGTCATTTCATGTGGGGAATGGGAGGTAAAGTACATCCCCAAGAATTTTTCTTATATTTTTTCATGTTATTTATCCATCCTAAGAATTTTGAGGTCATACCAATCCATTAGGATAGGTTTTGACCAATTTTCATCAATCATAGACAGGTTGTCCTAGAAACTAGGCCTTTTAGCCCTGTTTCATCTTGATATTAGGAAGGAGGTTTACGGATGGTTTCAGAGCCTTAGCCTTCAAAATATTCAAGTTAAGCAAAAAGGGTATCCATATCTAAAGTTATATTTTTAGGTTGTTTGGAGATTTTGGTCGAGAAAGAGCAAAAGCCATTCAAAAAGGCTATTAGAAATAGGCCTAAAATTAAGGTCTCTTTTGATGAAATCTTGAATCTGATAAACCTATGATCCAAGAACCTTCCCAAATCAGTCAAATGGGATAGAATATGAATTAATTAAATGTGAAGAAGGTCCCCACAATGAAGTTTGAAATTTTTTATGTTTTAGTGGATTTGGCACTTAGATCCATCTAAGTGAAAGTGAGAAAGAGAACCAAAATTAAGGTGTGGATCATCCAAGGTGGAGTTTTCAAGGTGTGAATCTTGTATTAAAGAGTGAATATGACTTATTTAATGATCTAATCCTATTAGGAGATCCTATAGAAGCATAGGATACTAGGAGATAAGAGAAATCTCTTAGTGGGAGTGGAAAACTAAGCCTAGGAGTTTTATCTTAAATCACTTAGGATACCATAATCCATAATCCTCTATCTCTTTTAGGTATCTTAAGATTATTTTAGTAGCAATAATTTTTGATTCTGTAGGGTTAGCAAAAAATCTAGCAACAATTCCCACAACATGTGCTATATCTGGTCTATTGTGAACTACATACATTAGCTTACCAATCATGGATTGGTAAAGTGTCTGGTTTACCTCCATAGTTTCATCTTCCTTTGTCAATTTACATCCAGTAGCCATCGGTGCTCCCACAAGTTTAGCATCTTCCATGCCAAATGTCTTCAAGACTTCCTTTATGTATTTAGATTGTGAGATGAATATCCCATCACTCTGTTGAATCACTTGTAGTCCTAGAAAGAATTTAATCTCTCCAAACATAGACATCTCAAACTCTTTTCTCATCTCATTAGCAAAATATTTACATACATGATCTTGACCTCCAAAAATAATATCATCAACAAATATCTCAGCAATAATAATAGTGTCATCAGTATCACCTTTCATGTACAAATTGTTGTTCTCACTAGTTCTACCAAATCCAATGTTAACAAGTATGGATACTTTCATACCAGGCTCTCAATGCTTGCTTCAAACCATATAAAGCTTTATGTAATCTACATACCATGTCTTTGTTTTATGGATCAATGAATCCTTCAGGTTGTTCTATGTAGACCTCTTCTCCAAGTATACCATTCAGAAATGTTAACTTCACATCCATTTGATAAACTTTAAATTTCTTGTGTCCAGCATATGCAAGTAGCATTCTAACTCCTTCCAATCTAGCAATAGGTGCAAATGTCTCACCATAATCAATGTCTTCTTCCTGTGCATATCCCTTGCATACCAATCTAGCTTTATTTCTTGTCACCTCACCATTTTCATTCAATTTGTTCCTGAATATCCACTTAGTACCGATAACATTCTTATCTTTAGGTCGGGGTACTAAGGACAAGGTTTTTTTCTTCTCTATTTGTTCTATTTCCTCTTTCATTTCATTAACCCATTCTTCATTCTCTAATGCAACTTTCACATTTCTTGGTTCAAATTCACAAACTAGACATGTGCATTGTCTTTCTTTGCTTCTTGTTTGCATGCCAGCTTATCTGTCTCCAATAATTTGTGTCTCAAGATGATGTCTCCTGAAAAAAATAGTCAGTACTCAATTTCTTCTTTCTTGTTCATCCTGTTCAGGTTCATGTGCTTTCTCGGTAGCTCCATCCTGTTCGTCAGTTTCCCTTTCCTGTTCCTTGAGGTTATTTTCCTGCTGACCAATTATCACAGGTTGTGACTTCAATAGATAATCAATATTTTCAATGTAAGTGAATCTACCATAGTCTTTTGGTTCCTTTCTACTTTCCTCTGTGTTCTTATCATCAAACTCATCAACATAGACATTAGTACTTTCAATTATCTTATTTGTAGCCTTATTCAGACATTTATATGCTTTACTCTTAGTAGAATATCCTAAGAATATTCCTTCATCTCCTTTAGAATCAAATTTCCCATTTCTCTCATCTTTCAGAATAAAAAATTTTCTTCCAAAAATTTTGAAATAACTTATAGTAGGTTTGTGTCCAAACCATAACTCATAGGGTGTCCGGTTGGTGTCCTTTTTCAGTTGTACTTGGTTAAGCACATATACAGCTATACTGATAGCTTCCCTCTAGTATATCTAAGAAATATTATTTTGTAGCATTAGTGTTCTTGCACAGTCAATTATTGACATGTTCCTTCTTTCAGCAATCCCATTCTACTGAGGTGTTCTCAGTGCAGAGACCTGTCTTTTGATACCAGGCTCATTACAGAAATTAGTAAATTCATCAGAGATAAATTCACCTCCTCTATCAGATCTTAAGCATTTTAATTCTTTTCCAGTCTCTTTTTCTACCTTTGCCTTGTACCACTTAAACATCTTAAATGCTTCAAATTTTTCTTTTAAGAACATAACTGTTATCAATCTAGTATAGTCATCAACAAAAAGAATAAAGTATCTATCACCATAATAACTCTGAGTTCTCATAGGACCACATAGGTCAGTATGAACCAACTCAAGTATCTTCTTTTTTGAGTAGTCTTTTCTTTTAAAACTAGACTTAGTCATCTTACCTTTTTGACATTCATGACACATAGCATGATCAGGTTTTGACAAGTTAGGCAACCCTCTAACACTTTTCTTCTTACTAATCTTGATCATGTTATCAAATTTCACATAGCATAACCTTTTATGCCACAACCATGCATCTTCATCCTTCATTAATAAACAAGAAGACTGATCAATATCAAGATGAAATAGATTACCTCTGGATTATGTACCGGTTCTGACAAGTCTTCCTCCATCATCATAGATTTTTACCTTTTTGCTCTCAAAAGCAAGTCGGTGGCCTGGATTGTTTAGTTGTGCCACACTTAACAAATTATAGTTCAGTCCATCTACCCAGTATGCATTTTCACATTTTATTCTATCATTAATCATTAGTGAACCTTTACCTCTTACCATATAAGGTGCATCATTTCCCATCCTCACAGATCCTCCATCGTATTCATCAAGTAGATCAAATTTCTCTACATCACTGGTCATATGATGTGTACAGCCATTGTCTATGATCCATGTATCATTTCTGCTTACTTTAGAGATCAATGTTGTTTCTTCATGTTTCTCTTCTTCCTCTAAGTCATCTTTCATAGCAACAAATACTACTTCTATATCATCATCAATATCATATTCAGATTCAATATCTTGGGCTATGTAACATACCTTTTTCCCTTTGTCATAGCTATCTTGGTTATCTCTATTGTTGTGTCGGTAGCCTTTGTTGACTCTTCTCCCATAGCTTCCTTCAGATCAGTCTTTGGATCTATCATCATCTTTCTTATTCGGACATCTAGCATCAATGTGGCCAACTTCTTTACAATTAGAGCATGCCAAAGGTAACTTACCTCTATACCTTCCTTTACCTTTGGGTAACCTTCTAGCCATAAGAGCTTCAAGCTCATCAAGTTCATCATCGGTATCACTATCACTATCATTATTCTTATTATTCCCGCTACTAGATTTACCAATCTTCAAAGAAGACATGAAAGCGGATTCAATAGAAGGTACAACACTGGTGTCAAAGTTATTCAATTTAAAGGTTGTAAGCTTACCAATCAGTGTGTCAAGAGTAAAGTTGGATGTAGCTCTTATTTCATGAATTGCAGAGATCTTGATTGCATAAACAGGCAATAAAGTTATGAGAATCTTGCTTATCATTGTTTCATCCTCAATAATTCCATCTAATGCTCTAATAGCATGTACTACCTCTTTTAGTCTATTTGAGTATTGCACAATGTTCTCACCTTCTTTCATCTTCATATCATCAAATCAACCTCTTAGGCTTTCTGCTCTGGCTCTTTTAACATTCAAATCTCCACTGTATATTAGAGTCAGTTTATCCCACATGGCTTTGGCAATAGTGCATCCCTTAATCTCTTCAAATTCAGCATTGTTATAGGCAATAGAAAGTTCCATCATAGTAATATTGTGTTCATGCCTGTCTTTCAGTTGATCAAGGGTTAAGGGACCAGGTGTCGGTTCAATGTAGCCATTCTGCATCAGTTCTAGTGTAGAATTCCCAATTCCAGATATGTGCAACTTCATCCAGCTTTTCCATACTAAGAAGTTCTCTTTGTTCAGCTTTGGCACTTCCCTCTTATACATCTTGAGATATTTGTGTTGGAGTCCTTAAAACTCTATTCTAAGAAACTGAAGCTCTAATACCAATTGTTAGAATAATTGAGAGGGGGGGTGAATCAGTTATCTAGTGTCCCAAAAAAAAATGTATAATCCAAAACAAATTCTTCAACTTCTACTACTCGGTAAACATAAAATACTTTCACTGTCTGTGCTTTTACCGATTATCAATCTAAAACTTATAGTAGTTACCGATCAAATCTAACATGCAATATGCAAAGTATGATAACAAACAAATATCACAATCAACACATACAACAAGAGATTTAACGTGGAAACCCTGTGAAGGGAAAAACCACCTGGGACCGACAACCCAAAAATGTTCACTCTTCTGAAGTGAGGTCAGTGAAGACCCAACCCTATTAAAGGTTACAAACACACTATTAGGTGTGACCTTGTCAGAGGATTTTAGACCAGAAGTTATCATCCAACCAGCAGTCACTCTGGGGTTGACAGGATAACAATGTTCACTCTATGAATGAAACATAAAAAGACTTTCTTAGTCCACTCAGTTAAGAGATTTGACTATGTACAATGGTTAAATATGTAACAGTAGATGATCTGACTTGATACAACTTCAATTGTAGTTTATAGATCAATATTCAGCTCATACAAATCTTTCTGATCAATATATCACTTCAGATTCAACACTATATCAACTTACTATCCTTCAGTAATTACTCTCTGTAGCTTGGTAATTATTCTGCAATTCAGTTCTCACTAACTAGTATGATCAGAATGCATGAAAACTTATTCACATGATAATTCTGTAGTATCTTCTTCCTCCGGCATTGTTTCAACAATGAAACCAATGTCTCTTATATAGATGAGTAAATCATTTTCTTTTTGTCCATCACATTTTGCCGCTTAATCTCATTCATTGATTTTGTAACTTTAATCTTCTTCAGCTGATGTGTCAGTAACATGTTTCAATCTGCTCCATTAGATCTTCCTTGAATTATGTTAGTCGTCGATCTTCATAATAAACCTTATCTATTACCTAGATTTCATACACTTTCCAGCTCATCAATCTTATCGGTTAAACTAATCATTTAATTCCTTTATGTTCTACTCGGTTAACAAAGAAATGCATCAGTGAACACAAGCTCAGTTAACACTATGCTCAGTATACACTACACTCCATTGGTGTATACTGGAATGCTTCATTTACCGACAACACTGCTTTGTGTCTTTCAGCTCTATTCTTCATCATAGATGAATGCAACATAATTAAGTCAATATCATCAAGTCATAGACTCGTCAACAAGTTACTCAGTGTATTCCTTATCCTCATCTGACATATACATCTTCCTCATGTAGATACTTATTTTCTTCATCTCTTTCACCTTTCTTCAAATGTTTCAGTATAGTAACTTACAAGATAAGTACTGTCAAGCTAGTTGACATCAATGATAATATAATACTAATTTAATCATCTTGCATATCTAATCAGCAACTCCTCAGTGATCTTTAATTGTAGATTCTTCATTTAGGTTCTAAATTATTTGTAGTTCATAAGATTTGTATGGGCTTAGAATAGATCTGAACATTTGCAAGATAAGTTATATTGTAATCAGATCAACTATTGTTTCAGTTTAACCATTGATATAGAAAAATCTCTTAACCAAGTGGACTTAACCGTCTTATGTTATGCCCCATGTCATTCAATGAATGTACATTGTTAACCTAATCAACCCCATAGTGAATGTTGGTTGAATGATAAATGTGAGTCTTAAATCCTCTAACAAGGTCACACCTAACAGTGTGTCTTTAACCTTTAACAGGGTTGGCTCTTCACCAAGCTCACTTTAGAAGAGTGAAAATTATTTTGGGTTACCGGTCCCAGGTGGTTTTTCCCTTAACAGGGTTTCCACATTAAATCATTTTGTTATGTTTTTCTTTGATGATTGCTTTATTTTCATACTTTACATTCTACATATTTTATTTGATCAATAATTACTATGAGTTAATTAACTGGTAATCGGTAAAGGCACAAACAATTTAAGAATATTTTGTTACCGAGCTGCAGAGTTTGTTGAAATTGTTTTTAAAGTTACATCTTGAGATTTGAGACTTTAGGATAACTGATCTAACTAATTCACCCCCCCTCTCAATTATTCTAACACAATTTTGTCCAAAATATTGATCTAACTTAAGGAAAACTGCACCAATCATACCTCACATGTTGGCCCAAAATAAATTACCCAAAATGTATCAACATGTTGGCCCAAAAATCAATTGCCTTGATCATTTGATCATTAGGAACCAATTGATAACACAACTGGTTCACACTTATCATATCACCAAAATACTGACTCACCCAAAACATTGAGTTATCAATTATGGTTGTAGAACTATAGTTATTTGACCTTGGTAATCCATCAGGAACAATTTCACCTCCCAAAGTGTCATCTATCTTGAATTCCATGCAAAACACTTTCTGTTAGTAACTTCTTGCTTACTAATTAAAACACTTATCTTATTTTTCTTTACCTATCCATCCATAAGATCGGTAATTGATAGAGTTTCCATCAATGACAAACTCATAAACATCAACACTACATCTCAACCCCAAAATCCATCATAATGCCAACAATCTCCCCCTTTGGCATTGATGGAAAAATATTGTGATAAGTGTTATACAATACTCCCCTATTGATTACTAAACTAGACACTTAACATTATTTTCACTCCACTAATCACTCCCCCATTGACAAAGGTACATAAATAAACTTAAAAAATAAAATCATCTTACCATTCATAGCCTTTCAGAAACACTTCTATTTTTTTTGGCTATCTCCAAATAATTCTCCCAATACTTCTACAAGTTCTCTGTGGTTTGAATATGTCCATGTAATATAGAGGCTAACTCCTCCATAGATTCAAGTGTACACATATCTGGTGACCCAAGTGTTACCTCTGAATCTTTAACATTTTGTTACATTACATCAATTATAAGAATCAAATAAGTCTGTAGCTCTAGTAAAGTAGTGATCCTCTTATTTTTTTCTTCTTGTAATGTCTTCAGGTTGTGATTTACAACCTTCACTTGTGATCCATAAGTGGTAGCTGAATGTGAAATGGGATCAAAACTAGCAATTAAAGATGTAAGCTCCCTTTGAGCTTTATTTCTCTTTAGATCCAAATCTCAAGTAAACATTGAAAAATTAGAAAATTTAGTACATAATTTACCAACCTCTTTTAAATTTTTCCTCACCTGGTTCACATGAACTATGATTTTTCATTTATCTGATGCAATACTCTCCATTAACTTATAATTCCTCTTCTTTTCATAATTCACCTTTTCTCTATTCTTAGCAGCTTCCTCCAAACTAGTAGCTTCCTTAGAGATAGCATTGATCAAAGTATCCATCTCCTCAAGCATTTTAGCATTAGGATCATAGTCAACTTTAGGTACAAGATCTGCAAGAATGTCCCTAGCTAACATAAGTACTTGTTCTTGTTTCTTTTCATCTCTAAGTTTGTCCCTTTTAAATTTCAACTTAATTATATTTGATATTTTCATTAATTCACTAGGAATCATTTTGGTAACATCAATAGGTCCTTGAATGACCTCAAAATCTTCATCTCCAAGCTCATCTACAATTTCTTCCTTGAGAATATCCATCACCTTTCCTTTCTTCTTATAACTTAAACTCTCACCTAGATCTAGTTTCCTCTTGGCTGAATGTGTTGTAACATCATCTTCATGAGTTTCATCTTTCTTTCCAACATCACCTTTCTACCCAACTACATCAGTTGCGCTAGGTATCACCACCTCTTCAATCTTATCCTTATGTACTTCCTATTTTCTTTGCACATATTTAACTTCAATAGTAGGAACTTGTTGTAGAGTATCAAAAGGTATATCGCTGAAAATTCCTTCAATCACTTGTTCAACATTGAAAAATTCATCAACTATTACCTCTTCAATGGTAGATTCATGTTTTTTTTTCCTCCTCTTGAGTGTAATCCACCAGTTCATCTTCTTTTTCCAATTCATTTTTCATGATATCAAAAGTCTCATCATTAACTACATGAGATTCACCAACAAGTATTTTGCATACTCTGCTTCTTGTTCTGAATTCAAGCCTTAGGGATGCTATTGTATTCTACACTTCTTCAACTGATAATTCAGGTTTCAGTTCCACTAAATCTTGTTCCAAAATTTCTCTATCATATTTTAGAGCATATCTCCACCTAGCATCAATATTCTTGAATAATGTATTAGGTATCATTTTGTGTAACTTGCTAGGTCCTCTACAAAAATTTTGCATGCTATATATGACAACTTCTTCAATCTTTAGTTTATCCTCATCATGAAGTTTATCATACTAGCCTCTCACCTTTTCCAAACTTGCATATACTCTAATACCCTCAGCTATTGTATCTACAGTATTATATCTCCTAGTCACTAGTTTGATTTATTTCTCTGTTATCATACCTACAACCTTTGATATTTTTCCACTGGCCCTCAATTTGGCTTTCTCTTTGTCAAAATATATTTTATCTTCTTCTTCCTCTCCTATACCTTTCTTCTTTCTCTTTCCTCTTGACTCTTTATAGCCATGTAATACACCCTTAATTATCTTATAAGTTCTCTGCTTAGTCTCAGGTGAATTTTATTTTCCCTTTTCCTTTTCCTTAACCACTGTTGCTTCAGGTTGTATTTTTTTTCCTCTTTGATTTTGTTCTTGTAACATGGGAAGAATTATCCTTCATTACTATGGAGCTTCTAGTTAGTCTCCCTATTGTGTTACCAGATGTGGATGAAACAATCTCTACCTCTTCCATTTATGCAGAAGTAGCAGAAGACCATGCCCCCTCAGTTACAAACTTCTTCCTGATATTATCCATCATTTCTTTTGTAATAACACTCTTCTTGGATAAATCATCAACTCTCTTCCTCACTCTTCTCTTTGTCATAGGTTCCATTTGTAGTGAATGAATATTCAGATAGGTTTCTTCATAAGTACCAAACTTGGGAGTACTGACATCAATCTATTTAGATAGTAACTCATCAACATAGAGTGATATGATATCACCATCTACCTCATAACACATCAGTAGAGCCCAACAAGTTCTTGGTTGTGCTACCTACATCTTGCATGTATCGATATCCATAATAAAACATATATCTTCTGTGTACTTCTCTACTATACTGGTTGGGATCCTCTCTCTCTCTAATGCATTCTTTTCTAGAAATATTTGAAATAACCCTACATTTCACTATTAAATTTATTTCCTAACATTATTATCCATTCTCTAATCTGCACTACCAATGGTTTATCGGTTGACCACTGAACATTACCGATACCAGGGAATTGATTTCTCAAGTAGAAGAATATACATACCAGAAACAAACCATACTTGAAATTTTGTTTCTTGCCCTTCTTGATTCTCTCCATGTTCAAAAATAATTGACTTATCATGAGCTCACATAGGTTGTACTGTGCATTATCCTTCACCATCTGATATGTAGCATGAATACCACCATTGGGGATACTTTTCAATTGGCTCGATTGATATACTCTTTAACCAATCACCATAGATGAAAACTTCACCTTAATATCTACAATGTCATTAATTGTCATAATATATTGATCTTTTTTTGAATTTTTTAGATGGGTGACCTCATCAACAAGAATCATTCTTAGAATAGGTACATCATCGGTTGCGCACAACCATATCACCGTGTAAATAATCTCCTTAGTTATCTTATGTGGCCTATCCAACCAAGAATTGATCATGAACATGATTGAACATATATTTGATCCATTCGATCTCCAAATTGCCGGGTAAGTCAACTATATAAGTAAAACCCTTGTCAGTTGAATGCTCATGTTCATCCTTCAATCCAGAGTCATTACACAGTTTGGTATATGCATTGAAGATAGAATTTGAACCAAGATCCTCAATCTTAGAATGAACTAATGATCTTATAACCTTAGTCAACAACACACCATGGGGTATCGAAGATAAAGTTCCTGAGGGATCATTCTCTACCGCATTCATAAGATGCAACTTAAATAATGGCCTTGGTTCCTCAATAATCTCAACCAATACTAGAATGGCCATAATGCCAACAATCTACTACAAGAATCTCAAAGTAGAAGGTTGCAGCACACAAAAAACCTCTTTTTTCATCGGTTAGGGTTCTTCGATCACTACTTTAGCCTTGGCACAAGATCACAACTTTCAATCACAATCACCTCAAATTGCCTTAGAATGCTCACAAGTTCTCAACTTAGCTCGTAGAATGCAATGTGACAAATGACCTTCGCTTTTCTACTTTTATAACATTACAATCATAAGAAATAAATGCAATGGTCAAATAGTACCTTTTGTTGATTCCAATGATTAAAACATAAGAGGTCACTATGTCAAAAGAAAACATTATCTGGTCGCATAGAATCATATGTAGTATAAGATTCTCCATTATATTATTTTCATATCATTAATAAGAATCTAAATATGATGATAAATCTTACCACGCACACAAATTATGGGATAGGTTATAGATCTTACTTGATTTTCTCCTCCTAAGCCAATAACTTTGACTTAGTTTGATGATGAATTCTCTACATTACCTAATGTTGTGGAGCTTTCTGTCAATTCAGAAGATTTGAGTTCACCTTTCTTAGTCCATTTTTCCTTCATCTATTTTATGATTCCTTCAACATTTACAGTCTTCTTGTCTTTATCATTAATAGGTCTATTCACTGGTTGATCTTTAGTATTTTTCTTCTTAACTGTGCAATATCTAGCAAGATGTCCAGTCTTGTTGAAATAGTGACACACCATACATATTTGTCTC
Organism: Chamaecyparis obtusa; assembly: GCA_027943335.1. Lineage (NCBI taxonomy): Eukaryota > Viridiplantae > Streptophyta > Pinopsida > Cupressales > Cupressaceae > Chamaecyparis > Chamaecyparis obtusa. Next base: position 1,200,844 of record BSBK01000170.1, read on the forward strand.
CACAGTCCAACATTTCCTCTACTAGTTCTCATCTTGCAATTCACTTCTATATGTGTTCATAATTGTGATAAATAGAACATGTAACATCCAATCGATTGATTTGTTGATTAGGTCTCTACCAGTTGGAATAATATGGACTTTGATTATAGATTTTATCCCTGCACATAATACTTAGTTAAGGGTTCACCCTATTAGGAGTGACTAGTACCTTGTTAGAAGTACCAAAAGACCTATTAGGATATATCTCGCAAGAGGATCTAGAACTCTAGTTAAGAAGTCACCTTGTTAAAGGATTTATTCAATGAGACCTGTTAAATTCCACCCTATTAAGAGATTTAATCTAATAACCTATCAAGTGAGCCTTGAGCACTAAAATCAAAAAGTTGATCTAGAAATGGCACTACTTTCCTAAAAAATCCACTGCAATCTCTGAACTCTAGCTCACTGTACTACCTCTATCTCTGATCGCAAAAACCAAACTCATGATTGCAAACCCAAATCATGTGATTTAGTTCACCTTTATACTGTTGTTCTTAATTTAGATAAGACTTGAAATTTTTTTAACAATTTGGTCCACAATATTGACCTAACTTAAGGAAAACCACACCAATCATACCTCACATGTTGGCCCAAAATATATTACCCAAAATGTATTAAAATTTCAGCCCAAAAATCAACTATCTTGATCATTTAATCATCAAGAACCAATCAGTAACACAATTGGTTCACACTTATTATATTACCAAAATACTAAGTCACCCAAGACATTGAGTTATCAGTTGCGGTTGTAGAATTGTAGTTATCTAACCTTGGTAATCCACTAGGAAAAATATCACCTCCCAAAGTGTTGTCTATCTCAACCGGAATGCAAAATACTTTTTATTACTGACTTCCTACTTACCGATCAAAACGCAACTTTTTTTTTTACCTATTCATTTAGTCAGTCGGTAACTGATAGAGTTTCCATTAATGATAAACTCATAAACATCAACACTACATCTCAACCCAAAATCCATCATAATGCCAAAAAAATCTACATCACTACATGCTTAATAAAAAAATACAACTCATCACTAATGTTGATCCTATCAAGTACCTCTTATCCAAAGCTTCTCTCACTTGACGTACTACAAAATAGGTCATGATCTTAAATGAATTTGACATTGTATATGTAGATCAAAAAGATATCAAGGTTCAAGTAATTGTGGATTAGTTAGCAGAAGCCCTTGTTCCTATTGATCATCCTATTTTTATGGATTTCCCAGATGAATCAATCATGACTCTTACTGTTAGCATACAATGGAAGATCTATTTTGATGGATTTTACACACAAAAAGCCTCGAGGGAAGGATTCTTGATTTTGACACCACAAGGGCATCTCATCCCTAAATATTACAAGATTACATTTCCTTTCACAAATAATATTATAGCATACAAGGCCTTGGTAGCAGGACTTCATCAAGCTATTCATTGGAAAATCACTAACCTACTTGTCTTTGATAACTCCCAATTGATCATCTGACAAGTTAACAATTAATATCAAAAAAAGGATGATAAGTTTCTCCCTTACCACTGAATGGTTGAAGATCTAAAGTCACAAATCACAAAAATAACATTTCAACAGATCCCAAGAGCTAACAACAAAGGAGTTGATGCAATGGCTACCATTTCCTCTTTGGTATCCATCCAAGAGAACAATCAATGGTGTGAGTTTCTTGTCGAGAATCTCATGGTCCCTGCCTATGACCAGTTAGATTCTGAGATGGTGTATGAAATCATTGGTCCTAATTCCCCTTGGTACCAAGAAATTTATTCCTACTTTCATGATGGGATAATTCCACTTACCCTTACCACTAACCAACAAAAAACCTTCATCTATCGAACCTCCTGTTACACTATCATTGGTGATACCCTCTTCCAGAAACACTTTGATAGAACCCTTCTCAGATGTATAAACTTAGAGGAAGTAAAAACTACCTTACAAGAGGTGCACCAAGGAATATTTAGGGCCCACTCCAAAGGACTCACTTTGGCCAAGAAGTTTCTATCTACTGGATACTATTGGCTGACTATGGAGCAAGACACCTATCATTTTGTGAAGAAATGTGTACCTTGTCAACAACATGGATATTTGATACATGTACCCACACAAGAACTCCAACCCACAATCACCCCTTGGCCCTTCTCTCAATGGGGTTTTTATCTTGTAGAAAATATATTTTCAAATTCCTCCAATGGCCACAAGTACATCCTTGCTACTATTGAATATTTCACAAAATGGGTTGAAGCCATCCCTCTCACTTACACTATAGGAAAACAAATTTTGAAGTTCATCTTGAATTACATCATCTGTCACTATGGAATCCTATAAGATATCCATACTGATAAAGGAAATCCTTTTAAAAATAAGGATGTCATTGAGATTTGCAATAAATTTGGCATCACCTAACAATATTTTTCCAGCTAGTATTCCCCCCAAGGTAATGGTCGAGACGAGGATACTAATAAAACTATCCTTAAAATCCTCAAAAACATAGTCGATGATGTTGGCCATGATTGACACCTTCAATTAAATCCTGCCCTTTGGGCCTATCGAACCTCCATCTACATTCCCACTAGAGCCACCCCATTTTCCCTTGTTTATGGTACTGAGGATGTTCTTCCTATCTAAATTGAGCTCCCTTCCCTCATAACTTGTCTGAAGAATCTGATGTCCAAAGAATAATATTGAGTTCACGCTTACAATAAAAACAAATCCTCAATTAAATAAGCCTCAATGCCTTGAACCACCTCTATATGTATCAAAATCTCTTGTGCTTACAGTTCAACAAGAAGATCAAACCCTGTGAGTTTTAAGTCAGTGATTTGGTCCTGTAGCATAACATGAAGAACCTCTAGAGTCATGAAAAGAAAGGAAAATTCAAGCCTAATTGGTTGGGACCCTTCGTGGTCACAGCTAAAGTTGGATTTGGAGAGTATTAGATAGAAACACCAGAGGGAGATCCACTCCCTGATCTTATAAATATTCAACATTTGAAGTGGTTCTATACTTGATCTTCCAAGAGGAGTTAGTGTACAATAAAAATTTCTTGAAAGAATACACAAAAAAAAAATTTTAAAATAACAAAAATACAAAATTACTATAAAATGATCTTGAAAAAAACCCTAAAAAGAAGAAAATGATCCTAAAAAAATCCTTAAAAAGTAGAAAAAGTCCTAAAAATTGACAACAAGCTCTTTGGAAAAGTACCATGGTGAAAACTTGTCTCAAGAACCATGTGTAATTAAATTCAATCCATTGTCTATTCATATTCCCTTCCATATAAAAATGTCCTTCACCCAGTCCCATATCTTTGCGGGGATCCTCTTTAGTTTTACAATCCCTTCTTGTTGTCCTGTAATTCTACACATCCCATGCTTTGGTTATCCCTCACCTAACAAGGCATTGATCATGGTCATAATAAAGGAATATCACTCAATTGATCTTCTTTCAGACATAGTGATTGCATACATTCTTATCAAAATCAACATCAAGACCAAGTAACTATGTTATCATTCATTTCACATTATTGCTATAAAATATCCACTCTGACACCATGTGTAATTAAATTCAATCCATTGTCTATCCAGATTACCTACCTTATGAAAATGCCCTTCACCTAGTCTCATATCTGTACAGGGATCCTCTTTAGTTTTACAATCCCTTCTCGTTGTCCTGCAGTTCTGCACATCCCATGCTTTGCTTCTCCCTTACCCGAAGAGGTACTAATCATGGTCATAAAAAAAGGAATCCCACTCAATTGATCTTCTTCCAGACACAATGACTACATATGTTCTTATCAAAATAAAAATCAAGACCAAGTAACTAGACTATCATTTATTTCACATTATTGCTAGCAAATATCCACTTTGACAATCATTCAATCTTGGTGCGTTATGATGTATCCTTCATGTGTCTGCCCATGAAATCCTACATTAGCCAATTTCATTCATGAAAATAACTATGGACCAAATGACTTCTTGGTCATGAGGCCTTTTTCTTATTGATTTTATCTTTTTTATTTCAGTGGAACCTACTCATGATTGTCTTGATCTTTCATATCTTGGTATATTTTGAATGTTACATGTTGGGATACACATCTTTTGTGGTATCATATCTTTGTTGATCTCTTTGTTGGTATGTTTAGTGTATTTTTATTGATTAATAAATCATGGCTATGCATGCCTCGCTAGGGGAAAGGTTTTTTACACTTCCAAAAATCCCCTCAAAGGACTTGGGTGTACTAGGCCCCCCTATGAGTGTAGTGTATTGGTTCCACCACAATTGTTTGATCTATAGCTATGTGTCTTTGTCTGAGATTATAGTTCACACAAAGGAACCATGTCATTCACACTTTCTATCATGTGATGCATAACTTTTGTTGCAAAATCAAACTAGGGTGTTCTCTTAGACATTAACATGATACTAATCCCTCAAAATATTTTTTCGTATTTAGTTAGTTGAGATTTAGTTACTTTTCATTTAGGTAGGTTCATTTTGCAATTTCCATAGTGAGACCTTCTTTTTATTGACCCTTTTCTCATCCCCACCCCATCCTAAGCTAGGTATGTGTCCCTCTTGATTACTTTGATACGCAAAAACATGTCACATACACTTTAGTTGCATTATTGCATTTAGTTTCATATAGCATACACATTTTGCATATACATTATAGTTGAATTATTGCATTCATTTTCATAATTCATCTAGTAGCCTAGCTCCATTCAAGTTCATTTACATTATGTTCAAGTTGTAATACATTTTTGGTTGCATTTTAGTTTGTGTTATTAGTTTGTATTATCATATAGTGTGCATTACATGTTGCATTATTTAAGTGATCCTATTGCATTAGTTCAGTCCCATTTCATATGCATTAATAATTACATATCATTTTTCCATTCATCGACATGCATTATCATTGTATATCATTCTACATTCATAGTTATTATCATTTACACATTATAGCCATTTTCCATTTTTCATTTTAAGTAAATCATACTCAATCATACATCCATGCATCCATAATTCATCTATAATCATAATATATCCATGACATTAATCATTAATCATTAAATAACATGCATAATTTTTTTTATCATTAATCATTAAAATGACATAAATTTCATGTTGCACTTTCATAATCATAATCATCACATAATCACATAATCACCTTGCATAAACACATAAGCATCATATGCATATATCATAATCACATCATATCAACATGCATATGCATACACCCATATAAGTCTTGCATCATAAAGTTGTTAGGATCAATATAATCATCATAGATAGAATAATGTGAAATGTCACATGAGTCAGTCGCATCATGAATCCGCATATAGAACCGTCCATACATGCATAAACTAAAGAATACACATCACATAATAACCATATAGGACCATCAAAATAGTCACATCATCATATAAATCAATCATGAGAGAATAAGAGTACAAATTCCATAGTCCATATAGTGTCCATCATAATGTCATCATATAAGCATAAAAATTACATCGATTCTATTGAATGATACACCAAAAAAAATACATCTAGAATGCATATACACATGCACCTAAGTGTCATTGTACATCTCATCTCATAGAGAGAATCTACAAAAATTTATCAAGATATCAATTGGATGACCCTCATGTGGCTGGCTAGGATGGGTCTTCATGTCTTCTCCCATGCCTCCTCTTATGTCCTTGTCTCTCTATGGTCTCATGTCCACCAACCTCGATGACCAGCTTGATATGCTCCTCTCTAATATACCCTACTCTGATAAAGGTGGCTCTCTTTGATCGATATGAATTGAGTGATGATATAGGCCCATGTAGTAGGCACCCTACCATCTCAAGCTAGCTACATCCCTTTGTGCATCCATGGTAGATGTCAACATCTGTTCTTCCCATGGGAGTGTAACTTCCTATCTCGTGAGCTCACACTCACCCCTATAAGTCTCTACTCTCTTCCTCCATGTGTCTCTGTCTATAGTCATGGTCTACAACTATTGTGTGAGCTTATCCACCTGTTCTTGGAGCCTTTCTAGCTCTCCCTAAGCCTATATGACTCCCTCATGTGTGACCACCATGGAAAACTCACCTGAGTCCACTCTCCTCTATAAAGCATCTAGTGTTGTCTAAGCAATATCCCTCTCTGCCCTAGCGATCACATGCTCTCATCTCTCTATTTCTAGCTCTACCCGAACCCTGTTGAGCTATATTTGTATGGTATCATAGTTTTCTTGTGTCATGTATCTCGCAGGTGGTCCTTGTTGTACCTATACCTATACCTATGGCTAGGATGGAGGTGGTGCTTGCAGCACTGCTACTATTGGTACTTGCAAAGGCCCCTGATAGTTGGCCTCTATACTACTCCCCTCTTCCTCTCAATAGGTAGTCTCAACCTCATCCTCTAACCTCCTAACAGTCCTACTCCTCTTTCTCCATCATCCCCTCCATCCCCATAATCTCCTCCATCTCCTCCTCCCCCATCTCCATCTCCCTCCTCATCATGGTTTGACCCCTGCTACTCATCTGGTTGTACCTATCCTGGGTCTGTAAGTCTAATGAGTCTGTGCATGGCCCACCACTATGCATAACTTGGGGTCATCCCTACATAAATCATTGAATCCTACCTTGGTCTCCACACAACCCTCATTATCAATCTCCAACTTCTCTGAGCCCCTCGCAGATCTACTCATATTCCCCATAAAGAACCCACCTCCCTAGTGATAAGAGGATCAAATAAACTATTTGGTATTGCATCCAATATAATACCAAATTGCCTCTAGACTTTGGAAGACATGTATCGTGCAATGTGATAGGATGTCCTCCCTATCAACCAGTAGTTTGTCTAAACAAAATCTAAATAATATGCATCAAGGATATCATCCTCTCTCTCGAGCTCCTCCCTCTAGTAACCCCATGCCTTACACCCTCTAAAGGGTGTCCACTCAAAGCTCTGAATCTCATCTAACAACCTCCGCTAGTACTCCATTGGATTTCATGCTGCCATAGATGATTGGTGGTTGATACCTACATGCATACAAATCATAAGTTTGTTGTGTCTTCTATTGTTGAACTGGCCTAGCTACTATGATATGCTCCCACGCCCACATGAATAGAAGTGTAACCCCAAGTCCCATCATCTTATGTGTCCTAAATACATACATATGTAGTTTATAGTATAGCTAACTTGGGATAGTGTACCCTTAGCTATATACTATGCCCTCCTCCTCTAGCATCATGCTTAGAATGCTCGCCTATCCATGTGGGAGCCATGACATGTGTTATCAGGCATTATCTCCTCTCTAGTGAGCCCTACTAGGTAGAGGGATAGTCTTGGTAGTCATGCCTCCATCATCTCTCTCTATGGTAATCACTATCATGTCCTTGGTATTCTGTCTTCTCTCCACCTGAAGCATGCCTCCATATGGAGCTCTTCCCCATGTGACCAGTACTCTAGAGTAATCCCTATGATAAGAACTCATAAAATCCTCAACACATTGTACAACGTAATGGTAGCCTCTCCCATGGGTAGATGAAATATTGAGGTGTCTGAGTGGCACCTCTTGATAAGCATGATCATGAGTGCACTATGCCCTCTGGTCCTAGGCCCATTGTGGATGTGATGTAGTCCACATAGAATCACCTATCCCCACTACTCCACTGGTAGCTGGTCCCTCAGCTCCATAGTGTCGGGTGAACACTCCTTCGATCTCAAGGGTGCTATCTGTAGTTGCATTCAAGTTCATTTGTGTTAGGCAAGTTTCTTCTAAATTGATTTCCTTTCCCAACCCTATCCAAATTGGGGCATAATACCCCTATCGCCCTCTATTTATTTTATGTCCCCTTCATAGGTGCTTCACAGCTTCCTCCCTTACACATTTGGCCAATTTCGTAGATGACCTTCTGCCTACATAGTTGCTGATTGACGGAGATGTTAGTCCATGTGAACTGACCTCGGCTATAGGTTGACTGAGTCAACCCTCACTTTTCCCCTTGTTTGTCTAATTCAAAATCTCCACACTGATTGGTGCATCTTCGTAAATGATGATCTATAGATCAATGTATGCATAGATGCTAATCGGTTGATTAGAATCTATAGAGATTTTGATCGATGTCTCTGACCTGATCCCTTTTCCCTTGATTTAATGCCCCTAAAAATAATAAATGCTAAATCTAAAAATTTAAAATGAAAGTACAAGATCAATTCTTCGCACTTACTAGGGCTTCCATGTTCGCAAGCCTCTAGTACGATCGTACTCTCTCTCCCTCTCACTATCCATTTTCTCCTCTCTCTCTCTCTCTCAATTTCTTCTAGGATTGTGATGGAAAATGACCCTTTTGGGCCCCTTAGGCCCTATTTGTAGGCCCCACATGGGCCTATTTTTTTGTCCTAGTCCTCATTTTTCCTCCTATTTTCTCCTGTCTCCTACAAAATCATGCAAATTGTCATTTTTCCCCTTTTTCTTCTTGTGAGTCCTTTCTTTTGAAAAAATTGCCCAAAATTTATTTTTTGCACTACTTTCTCAAAGGGGCACACTCTCCCTATGTCATCGCTTCGACATGATTCCTAGGGCATCTTCCTTTTCCTTTCTTTGATGTGATGTCGATCTCGACATTACATCAAATAAGGTAAAAATATTGACACCCAAAATTGTCCTTTGCACTCTTATATTAATTTAATTAATACTTCTCATAATATTATAGTTTATTTTAATAAATTAACTATATTTATTATATTTGACTATTTAATTAACTAAATTCATCACATTGGTATTTAAATTTAATTTAAATACTATCTCTAATGTGTTAAAATTATTTTAATGCATGTCTCCTCCATATTTCCTTTTTAAATAAATTTTATTTATTTAAATCCCTCCATTTGCTAAAATTCTTCTAAACTTGTTTAAATTTAATTTAATTTAATTGAAGTCTTACCTCATTTGCTAAACTTTCTTTTCTAGCTAAACTCCCCTCTAATCACACTTAAAAAGGGATTACATCTCTTCTAATCTTAATGAGATGCTCACACATGTGACTTCTCTCTTCCCAACAAAGCCATATATTCTTCCTTAAATTCTCTTCAATCATTTCAAATTCCCTCCGATCATTTGTCTCCCACTTCCTCTCCCAATGTTGATCACATTGGTTTTCTAAAAGGTGGTTGACTTTTGCATGATTTTTTTCCTTTTCCTTTGTGGATCTTATGTTGATGCCACATGGATGCCACCTCATCCATCTCAAATTCTAACCCTACTTAACCTTTTCTTTTGCCTCTTCAAAAATCTATAAAAAGGAGGCCTCACTCCTTATTTGCACAATTACATTTTGTTGTATTCTTAGAGTATTTGCATGATGCAAGAGCATCCTTGGGTCATTGGTGATCTTGCATCACCCAAAAGGATTTCCTTTCAGTTCATTTGTTTACTATTCTAGTTGGGTAGTTTCCGTTGTTTCTAGGTGTAGTCAATCATATTGGCATGTCATCTTATGAAATTTCTATGATGTGTTCTTGACATCAAGAAAATATTATTTCTATGACCACATCTCTATCTGATGTTTCTAGATAAAGCTATCTTATTTTTGGGTCCAGCCCTATATTGATTTCTTGTTCTTACGACCAAGGTTGTGAGATCTGGCTTGTAGTGAAGATTCATGGTTTAAAATTGTTTGTGGTACATTGTTCAATGTTCTTATGTTCATGGATGACCTCCTTGTAAAATCACATGTCATGATACACTTATTTGGGGATGTTCTTATGGATTTAGGTCCTGACCTATATATTTTTAAACTTTTTCTTTATCTTGGAGATTATGATCGGATAAGTCAACTTGTGGATGTCGATATTGTATATAAGCTAGGTAGTATTTCTTGTTTTAGAGGGTGCTGGAGATAGAGAATAGAGAAGATCTGTGAGGAATTGAAGGTTTGATTTAGTCATATTGTAAGGCTGAAACTGGATAGGCCTTATAGATAAACATGTATGAAGGAAGATTGCTTTTAGCTTCTTGCAAGCTTGTGATATGAAGTTTGGTTCCATGTAATTTGTTGGTGTTATTGTTGTCTTGTCTTATCATTTTTGCTATCTAATATCTAGTTGCAAGGTTGCACATCTCCTTTGGGGATTTATCCTCCCTTGACCATATCAAGTGGTATTAGAGCACAATTATGATTCTTGGTTTGCAGATCTGGATTCATGAGCTTTTGAAGTTGTTTAGTTGTTGTTTGTGGGGTGGCGGAATTGAGGATCTAACCTACATCAACCTGTGTCTTGTGCAAGGTGGTTCAAAATAGGTTTTGTTGTTGTCTAACATAGTAGAGGGTGACATCAATTAAGGGATTGGTTAGATCAAGTTCTAGTAGTTACAACTCTTTAAATTTATGGTTGTGGGGTGGCAGTAGTGAGATCTAACCTACAATTGCAGAAGAACCTACCGCAAGGGTTGGTGAGTAATTAGAAAGTGAGAGATCATAGTTTTTGGGTTATCGGTTGACCTATTTTCTTGAGGTAGCTTGTTTGTTTTGGCAATTTTCTCGATCTAATTGGGTGATCAACATTTGTGATCAGACCGTTGAACCTGAGGAGATTAAAGATTGACATCTTTGTGAACATGTCGCCTAGAAGGATGAAGCCTAGAAGATTAGAGAAAATGATGGAGGAATTCAGAAATGAAATAAGGACATAAATCTGAAATGCTTTGGTTGGCATTACGAGAAATCCTACGACTGAAGATGAATGTGAGGAGGTTGTTGAAGATCTTGAAATATTAGAAGTTGAGATCCTTGCAGAAGAAAAAATATTGTTGAGAGCTATGACACAAATGGGTAAGAATCATAGGATAGATGTTTCTTATTTTTTCGGTTCATTGCATCCAAAGGAATCGATAGATTAGATTAATGAACTAGAAGACTAGTTTAAAATTTAAAATATTGAGGATCCACAAAGAGTTAGGTTAGCATAGAATAAGTTGAAGGGTCATGTTGCCTTATGGTGGAAAGAATTGGAGAAATATAGAGAGGATAATGGTGAAACTAAGATCACTAAATAGAGAGTCATGGTTTCTAGACTTAAGGATAAGTTAATACCAAAAGATTATGAACTAGAATTATTCACGAAGTTGCAAAATCTGAAGTAGAAAGACTTAATTTTCAAGGAGCATACTGAGGAGTTCTACAAGATGACAATCTGATCTAGGCACAAAGACTCATCTAAGAAAAAGGTGGTCGGGTATGTCAATGGCTTTAGGCTTAATATTCGGGATGAGTTAAGTATGTTAAGACTTAGTACAATTGAAAATGCTTATTAGTATGTCCTGAAGGCAGAAGATAAGTTAAGAAGAAGACAAGTTACCCCTAGGGTAAGACATAAATTGATGAATGATAAGGGAAAGGATAAACTTGTGATTGAAGAGGAACATGATCAAACTATTCATGTGAGGAGTAGAGGCAACAAGGATTTCAAAGGCCCTTATTTCAAATATGGAAATATTGGACATAGAGCTTTCCAATGTTTGGGTAGTTCTAGCAAGGACAGATAGAACTTGGTGGCACATGAGGAATCGGTAGAAGGAGAACTTGCTAGAAATGAAGTGGCTCCTGAGATGGGAGAATCTTTGATGTTAAGGAGAGTCATGTTGAGAACCAAAGAACCAGAGCCTGAGAAGAGATGGCAATTATTTAAGACAATATGCAAGTTAGGAGGTAAATGTTGTAAAGTGATTATGGATAGTGGCAGTACAAAAAACCTTGTATCAGAGGAGATGGTATAGAAGTTTGATTTGAGGAAACTTAAACACCCTTGTCCCTATGGGATAAGTTGGTTTCAAGATGACCACATGGTGGAGGTGAAAAAGAAATATTGGGTTAAATTCAATAATGGTCCATTCTATGATGAGGTGTTGTGTGATGTGGTGGATATGGGTTCTTTCCATGTATTGTTAGGAAAACCTTGGCAATTTGATGTTAAAACTATTCATGATTGTCGAAGGAATGTGGTGTCTATCATGAAGGAGGGAAAAAGGTTTACTTTAATTCCTTTGAAGGATGAAGGAAGGAAATCTAAGAACCTGAGTTTGATGAGTACTTACACCTTAGGAGATCTGACTACTATGCATCAAAAGGTGTTGGATTTTCAGCAAGTAGCTGAGAAGGTTATTGAGATTGCATAGTTACTTGGAAAATTGATGAATGAAACTAAATCCTTGGGGAACAAGTCTAGAGATAACTGGATGTTGCAACATGTTACTGGGAAGTTGAATTCAGTTGAGAAATAAGATCTTGTGTGTAGATTTGAGATGTTACCTGATGTCATAAGTAAAGTTGAATTGCAAAAAGGGAAGAATATAGTTGTAGCTAATTGTAGGGTTAAGAATGAGCATCGTATTTATGTTATGAATCATATCATATGTTCATAATTCCTTTATGGAACATCTTTTATTCACCTAGGGTGTCTAATGCAAGAGCATCCTTAGGTTGTTGGCAATATTGCATCACCCAAAAAGATTTCCTTTTAGTTTGTTTGTTTACTATTCTAGTTTGACAGTTTATGGTATTTCTATGTGTTGTCGATCCAATTGGTACATCATCTTATGTGGTTTCTATAATGTGTTATTAACATCATGAAGATCTTATTTCTATGACTGCATCTTGATTTCATGTTTCCAGATAAAGTTATCTTATGTTTGGGTCTAGTCCTATATTAATTTCCTATTCTTATGGCTAGGATGGTGAGATCCTAATTGTAGTGAAGATTCACAGTTTGTGGTTGCTTGTGGTAAATTTTTTGATGTTCTTATGTTCATGACTGACCTCCTTGTACAATCACATGTCATGATACACTTATTTGGGGATTTTCTTATGGATTTAGGCCCTGACCTATATATTTGTAAATATTTTCTTTATCTTGAAGATTGTGATTGGATAAGTCAACTTGTGGCTAGAGATCTTGTATATAAGCTAGGTAGTATTTATTATTTTAGGGGGTGTTGGAGATAGAGCATATAGAAGATTTTTGAAGGATCAAAGGGTTGATTTAGTCATATTGTAAGGCTACAACTGGGCAGGCCTTATATCTTGACATGTATGAAGGAAGATTGCTTATAGCTTCTTGCAAGCTTATGATATGAAGTTTGATTCCCTATAATTTTCTGGTGTTATTGTTGTCTTATCTTGTCATTTCCATTGTGTAATATCTAGCTGCAAGGATAGATGTCTCCTTTGGGGATTTCTCCTCCCTTCATTGCATCATTGCACATGTTGTACACTTGATCAATTGAGTACATTATGTGTGTGTGAAAATTGTACCTGATCTGTAGACACAACACTCAGTAAAACATTAGAGGTTAGCTATAATCAAAATCATGTAAAATTAAAATCTAATCTAACCAAGCGATTTACTGCCTTCTAATAGGTGCGAGATTGATGTTCTCAGATTTTTTATCGAGTTCAGTGACCTAGATGACACCTAAATGAAGGATTTGAATGCAAAAGATGGATATGAAATTGAATGCAATTAATCTATTTTTTTTATATTTTCTATGCAATAAGAATGATAAACTGATATGCTATGAATGCTATTGAAAATTGATATGCTATGAATGCAAAAATAAGATTGATCTCACAAAGATGTCGATTCGCAAGAGCTTTGATTCTTCAATTCCTATTCTCCAGCGTGATTGTGCAAAATATGAGATGATTTGTGAAGAGCTAAAGCCTTAATTTATAGAAATCCAAGGCTTTGGAGGTGCATGGGAAAAGCCATAAATCACTCAAATTAACTCATCTTGATTTTTGAGTTATCTGATCATGAAAGATAGTTAATTCTCAAAATCATGCAAAAACAGCTTTTTAACTCAAATTAGAGTTTAGATCAGCTTTTTGAACTCCAAAAGGATGTTGAGTTCCAAAAAGTCAATAACTTGCATTGATTTTCTGATTTGGAGTTTAACTATTTCTTTTGAATATGCATAATAATTAAGAATTAAATAAATAAATAAAGTGATTTATCCTCAACTCAACTGATTTTTTAAAATAAATAATTAATTTATGGGTTAATTAACTATTTATTCAAACTTTTATTAAAAACTATATTATTAAATAATGACAACATGCTTTAATTAATTAAATAAGAATTTAATCAATTATTCATAGGAATTTTGATTTATTGTCAAAATTAAATAATACAATTAATAATAGATAGAATTAAATTTAATTAAACAATTAAGTGGAAAATATTAAATCTAATTAATTAAATATACAAAATATTTAATTAATCAAATTTTGTGATTTATTGCCAAATAATAATAAAATTAAAGATAATTATGATGATTAGGAATATTACTAAGAATATTCCCTGATGCAGAATATAAGATAATCAATTAAGATTCAATGATGTTTAGATGTGCCTTAGGTTAGGACTTTGATGTCGATTTCGTTCGATTTGTCGATGTAGGAGGTTAATGAACTTATAGCCCATTTTTGGGGTATTACATTTTGCCCCTCTTTGAATTACTGTGCGAAGTGCAGTGGTTCAAAGATAGTCTGTGTTTGATAAAGATATGAAACTAATTCAAAAGATAAACCGATTGAGAGATATTGAGATAGGAGGTCCTGAATGACCAGAGATAATGTTTACTATAACAGCAAATGAACCTATGATTGCGAAAAAGTGTCAAAATACCTGATTCTGAACCTTAGGATTGATAAGAAGTGAGTGACCCATTCTAATTTATTGTCAAAATTAAATAATACAATTAATAATAGATAGAATTAAATTTAATTAAACAATTAAGTGGAAAATATTAAATCTAATTAATTAAATATACAAAATATTTAATTAATCAAATTTTGTGATTTATTGCCAAATAATAATAAAATTAAAGATAATTATGATGATTAGGAATATTACTAGGAATATTCCCCGATGCAGAATATAAGATAATCAATTAAGATTCAATGATGTTTAGATGTGCCTTAGGTTAGGACTTTGATGTCGATTTCGTTCAATTTTTCGATGTAGGAGGTTAATGAACTTATAGCCCATTTTTGGGGTATTACATTTTGCCCCTCTTTGAATTACTGTGTGAAGCGCAGTGGTTCAAAGATAGTCTATGTTTGATAAAGATATGAAACTAATTCAAAAGATAAACCGATTGAGAGATAGAAACCGATTGAGAGATATTGAGATAGGAGGTCCTGAATGACTAGAGATAATGTTTACTATAACAGCAAATGAACCTATGATTGCGAAAAAGTGTCAAAATACCTGATTCTGAACCTTAGGATTGATAAGAAGTGAGTGACCCATTCTAGACTCGATTGTCTTAGCAGAACTAGCAGGTATCACATCTGAATCCTTTAGTTGCCGAAGAACCAAGGAAAGAACACTATGATCCGATGGTTGCAAAAACTGATACAGTTTACAAGATTAAGAGAATACCAGATTGATATGGATCGATGAATCTGATATGCCCCAAGTGATGATAGATTTGCCCCGAGCGATGAGGACTTTTGATGAGTCAGTAACTAGACATGATTGTTTGTCTTGATCACTGATGAAAGATATTGATAGACTTGATCAATAGAATTTGATTTATAGACTTTGAATGATGTGCAATACCATGCCCCCTTCGGGATTAGAATTAAAATCTGACAAGAAAAAGTCAGCCTTGATAGTTTAGAAGCATTTTAATTGATTTTAGAAGTGGTTATATATGTTCGAGAATGCATTCTGCATCGTTTGAAGGTCCCAAAAGACCAAGATTGACTAGGTTTGACCATGAGTTGACCATGAGTTGACTATAGTTGACCCAGTTGAGATTTCAAGAGTTTGATGAAAGATAATCAATTGAGTTGAATACTAGATTTCTGTGATGATTGAAGGTCGATTATGCAAGCAGTAGACCATCCTGGTTCCAAAAATTTTAAATCATGATTTTGACATAATAAACGATCTCAGATTTCAATTTTGATCCCGAAAATGGATTCAGAACGTTGAAATTAGCCAGGGGTTCAATTTTCATAGAAAACGGAGCACTTTTAAAAATTAGGTCAAAAGCTATATAAAGGCCGGAAGGGTCATTTTCAATTCATTTCAACCCTTTGACTTTAGAGATTCTGTGGAGCCCTCTGAGCGAGAAAAATGGCAGATCAGCAAGAACTGAAGGTACCTGTGAGTTCGCACCATTTTGAGCGCAGCCGGAGACATGACAGACCTCGACAGTATGGACATCTGGTAGGTGGACCTCTGTTCCCCCTTGAAAATGCATGTTTTTGATGATTTATAGCATTTTTAATTTTTTCCATATGCATTTTTAGTTTTTGATTTTCACATCTGTAGAAACTCATACGAGTCCCATTCTAGACTCGTACGACATTTCATTTCAGTTTAGATTGTCGTTTCATCCATGCCCAAGTGTCGTATGATAGGGACCCTTGTGTCGTACGACATTTCGTCGGGTCCCTTGAAACTCGTATGAAGCCGGGTGAAGTGTCGTACGACTATGAATTGTCGTTTGGTATGCTGTGGAATGTCGTACGACATTTGATGCCAGTCTGGAATGTCGTTTGAAAAATAGTGTTAAAAACTCATTTTTAGGTCAAAAATCAAACTTTTCTGATCCTTTTGCCCGATTGCGAATACTTTGCCCCACCTTCTGAAACTTCAAAACTATGTATTCTGATACTTTTGGCCTAATTTTAAACTAAATTTTTGACAAAACACCCTGTTTCTTTATGATTTAGGTCACATATCCTGATGTACATGTTCACCATTCTTATCCGGCCACCCAGAGATTGTGTGTTGCCTTGCCAAACCCGATGAGGGTTCATCTCGCTGCCTGTGGATTTGAGCACCTGATTCATTTACCCGATATTAGGGTAAATCATGGTTTATTGACTACCCTGATTGAGAGGTTTCATTCTAAGACCCAGACTTTCCACCTTCCGACTGGGGAGATCACTGTGACCCCTGAGGATGTGTATAGGATTCTTCACATTCTTTTTCATGCTTCGTGACGCCCTGAGTATGTTAGTGGAGGATCGAGGGGACTGCATGCATTCAGACGACTGTTCGGTGATGATACCCAGCTGACTGGGTCTATATCCTGGGAGACACTTGTGCAGAGATATGGTCAGACACATTGTCTAGAGTGTATCATTGTGGGGATGATCGGAGAGTTGATTATGCTTGGCCGTCAGCAGAACGGCTTTTTGATGGGATGGTCACCGATGGTAGCATTATTGATGGCTACGCCTACCGAGCTTGCCTGGGGTCAGTGTCTGTTGGCGCACTTGTATTCTGAGATGCACGAGGTCATGTATCAGGACTGCAAGACATTTGCTTCAGGAGCGTTGGTACTGCAGATATGGGCTTGGGAGCATATCCCAGTTTTGAGACCAGTTTTTCAGAGTCAGCAACAGCCACAGGAGCCGATCATATATACGTATGCTGGTTATGTTACTCAGGTTCGCATGGGTCACACTGAGTATTTCCGCCGATGCTTGGATGACATGACCTTCGTGATCTGGAGGCCATATTTACAGATAGAGGCCTAGCCTACTGCGAGAGAGCAGTTTTCATTCTTTTTCCAGAGCTGGATATTGATAGGACGGACCTCCACCATCTTGGAGAGATTTTTGATTACCAGAGTCTAGCGTCAGTATGGATGCATTCAGGATGTCCCTCAGGATTATACTGATTATGCCCGCATTATGCGTGAGATAGGGCTCGGATGGGCACCACGGCTTAGTTATACTGTATGTGCTGAGGAGTATAGCCAGATTATTGGTAGGGATTGGGACTACCTTCCGCAGGTGGTTGATGTAGGTGTGACAGATGCATATGTGGCTTGGCTTACCGATCATCAGATTCAGCGATTCTCTGATCCGACAGAGCTGATACCCTCCATGGAGGAGGCTATGGATGTTATAGGGGCTCCTATGAGAGTAGGACCGAGACCACAGGTGGTACACCCTACTCCTCTGAGATAGAGAGCCATGGCTCCTTTACAGAGAGCACCAGGACATGGGAGGCCTCCATGTCCTTCTACATCTACAGCGGGCACATCTTTCGGCACACAAAGATGGAGCAGAGGTGAGAGTGGCACACTGGGCGGAGTAGGATCTGCAAATGATGTTCTAGGAGCTGAGCAGTTTCCAGGTGGGACCAGTGTGGATGACACATTTGATTTGGGTGCTAAGGTGAGACGCCATAAGGTGCATAGGGTGAGCATTCCTTCACATGTAGATCAGCCAGCACAGGACACAAATATGCCAGTAGCTGATGCAGAGCCTGTAGTGCCTCTTACTTCAGCTGAGATTATCAGACGGCTTAGAGTCCAAGTCCGGGACCTGAAGATAGAGCAGGCCAGATTAGAGGAGAGGCATCAAGAGGCAGATAGGTAGCGTACAGAGCAGTGCACAGAGATATAGAGATTACAGGCAGAGGTGATTCATCAGACTGTGCAGGCCTCATATTATGTATCTACGTACTATGCAGTAGTCCCCGTGGCACAGAGAGTGCCTACCTATTCTTAGTATATGGTAGCATCAGAGGGAGCTAGGGCATCGAGAGCGGAGAAGATACCAGATGCACCACCTCCTCCTCCACTAGATGCAGAGGAGCATGCTGACAGTTGATTCCCCTTCTTATCTATTACTTTCTCATTGATACATTGTTGTGTCTGATAGCTCTACGGAGTTCACTCGCTTGTACCCTGTGCCAGTAGTGCACCCCTGACTATTTGAGATTTTTGATATATATATGAGATCGATATTTTTGGTTGTGACATTATGTGTACTTGTCATTTTTGTTATGTATGATGATATCATGTGATGTTAATGCTATGAGTAGTGTAGAATGTATGTATAGATCAATGCAATGCAATGATTTCTTTCATATGTATGAATGTTATGCAGATGTAATGATTATGGAAATATGTATGTTTATGCAATGGATATAAATGTAATGCAATAAATGTTTATGATATGATATGTAAATGCAACGATACACATGATATGTTTTGCAGGTTGATGAAGACAAGTACTCAGTCTTATGTCAAAAGGATGGTTAACCCAGGAGGATCATTGCTTGCGATTCTATGAAGAGACCTTCGAGTTAGGTTCAGCTCTTGTTAGATTTGAAGATATGATTGAAGAATCATTTAAGCTTTGAAGTTCGTTTAGTCATTGTGAGATCATGCAACATGCAACATGCAAAGAGACATGCAATATGAAATGCAACCTAAGACCTAGGACCTAGTCACTGATCATATGTCGATTTGTTATCATCATTAAACTTTTAGGTAACCGGATAAATCAATACAATGCCCACTAGCCATGAAACCATAGACATATGAATATCAATTTGTATGCGCAAGAATCAATACAACACCCACTGGTCAACAACCATGGATATATGAATATTAATTTTGTTTTCGAAATGTCGGATTAGATATAAGCATCAAGGCACAAACGCCAAGATGACCTGAATATCATGTCCATTTTGATATAGAAATTTGTACAAGCATCAAAACATAAACATCGTGATGACCTGAATACGCCTTGCATTGCAAACACATCAAACAGTCAAGAGATCATTCTAAATCCAATGTGAATTACCTGTACTGACCCTTTATCGTTCACATCCTTAGGCAAGATTGCGTTCCATAGTAGGAGAAAGAACTTACTCAAAAAGATAATAGTTAGATCAAACTTCCTTGAATTTTCTAGGTATCAATGGTCGAGGTATGCATGGCCATCCAATTCGAGATAGAGGCTCTTACAGTCGGACACCATTTCAATCCAGAATTTCCAAAGATGTTAGATTTTCACATACAAGCAGAAGATAAAGAAAAGATTATGCCCCTAGTCATCACTCTCTAAATCCTATAAAGGACATCATCGAAGAGCTCAAAGGTACACAATATGCAAAAATCTCAATGCGGATTAGCAAGCATGCAAGGAGATAAAAGCATGAAAAGCACAAATTGTTTTTAGTTGAGTTTTGATGTTTGATTGTTGTAGATGCAAAATCCTTTCTGGAGACGAGACTGACTGACTGACTCAACTGAAAGCTTCAAAGGACTCTGACTGGATAGGAAACATCTAAGATACATTGGAGGCCATAGGATATGACATTGATTGCCCCCAAGTTTGAACATTGATAGGATACAGACGCGCAAGTTGATTGGTGTACAGTCTGACTTATTGAAAATTGGAAATGCAGAAACAAACCGGGAGATATGTACAAACTAAAGCAAGACTAAAAGCTGGGAAAGACCAAGATTGTGCTGATAGATGGAGCATTTTGAACAAGTGGCACCCATTTTCCGGGTTTTCACCATCTTGGTAGAGATTCTATTTTTGCTACCAAGGCGCCTATTTCCAGGTTTTCACCAAGGCACTTTTCTTTTTTTCATTTTTTTGTATTTTTCATTTTTTCAATTTTTTTGTACTTTTGATATTTTTTGATTTTTTTGTGAATCATCAAGGCGCCTATTGCTAGGTTTTCACCAGGATGTTCATTTTTTCAGGACTTTTTCCAATTTTTAGGATTTTTTTAAGGACATTTACCAAGCACTGAATGCCTTAGGCATAGAATTTCTTCAGATGGAGAACATTGATTGGTTCTCAAAGCTATTCTCCTTCAGTCGTTGAGAGTTGATAGGCACTAGAGCCAAAAGTAGCAGTGATTACAAAGGGTCCTAGCCAGTTGGGTTCGAACTTCCCCTTACGTTCTCGATGGGATTGATTTTTAGGATTTTCTCTCAACACGAGATCACCAACCTGAAATTCTCTATGTCTGACTTTCTTGTTGTAGCCTCTAGACATTCTTTTCTAATACACTCTGAGATGATCATACGCTGCTTGCCTGCGCTCATCTAGTAATTCAAGTTCTTGTAACCTAGACACTCTGTAGTCTTCATCAGTGACAAGTCCATGCATTCTGATTCTGAGTGATGGGATTTCAACCTCAATAGGCAATACCGCTTCAGACCCATAAACTAAAGCAAAAGGTGTAGCCCCTGTAGGTGTTTTGATACTAGTTCTGTATGCCCAGAGAGCTGGGTTGATCATGAGATGCCAGTCTCTTCCTATTTTATTCACTGTTCTATGCAAGATTTTCAAGAGATTTTTGTTTGAAGCTTCAGCTTGTCCATTCCCTTGAGGATAATAGATAGAAGACCAATGTTGAGTAATCTTGAACTTAGCACATAAGTCATCTAGGTCCTTGTTTTTGAATTGTCCCCCATTATCTGTGATTATAGAGTGAGGGATCCCATATCTACAAATGATGTAGTTCAGGATGAACATAGAGATCTGTTTCCCCGTTACTTGTGTTAGAGGAACTGCTTCTACCCATTTTGTAAAATAATCTGTAGCTGTGATTATATGGGTATGGCCATTAGAAGAGTGCAGATGGATAGCACCTATGAGATCAAATGCCCATTGTTGAAAAGGCCATTGTGTAGTAAAGGGAATCAGATCTCTCCCTGGAGCATGAATCAAGTTGCCAAGTACTTGACACTGTTGACAGTTTTTAACAAATGTAATAGCTTCTTTTTCCATTTCAGGCCAATAGTACCCAGCCCTAATAAGTTTTCAAGCTAACGTTAAACCGTTCGAGTGTGACCCACATATACCCTCATGAACCTCCTCTAATGCACGTTGAGACTCTTCTCATTCTAAACATCTAAGCAGTGTACCATCTAGACCTCATTTGTACAGATCATTACCAATGATGACATATCGGGATGTGGATCGGATAAGGTTTCATTTCTCAAAACGGTTAAAGGACTCAGGGATGATTTGGTCATGGAGATAGGAGAACAAATTTTTGTAGCGAGATGAGTCATAACCTACAACAGTGCAGATCATGCGGGTTTCAGGGGAGTCATATGCAGGATAGGATAGGGCTTCCACTAGGAACTCATAGCGTAGTTCATGTTCAGGCTACTGTAAGAGAGTAGATAATGTCGCCATTGCATCGGCAGCCTTATTCTTCGTTCTAGGTATTTGCTCAAATGTAATAGAGATGAAGTATTTCTTTAAATTATCTACCATTCTCTTGTAAGGAATGAGCTTTTCATCTTTGGTTTGGTACACATCATTGACTTGGTGGATAACCAGTTGTGAGTCCCCATGGATGTGCATCTCTGTAACCCTCCATTGTATTGCCATTTTCATACCATTGAGAAGTGCCTCATATTCAGCAATATTGTTTGTGCAAGGAAATTTTAATCTGAATGCTTTGGGTATCGAGTATCCTTGAGGAGTGATGAACAATATGCCTACTCTAGATCCATTCTGTGTGTAGGAGCCATCAAAGAATAACCGCCATGCTCTAGAAGAGAGGTGCATGATAGAGGAATTGGGAAATTCCATTTGCATGGGTGTATCATCAAACAGTGGTGCTTCAGCTAATTGATCAGCAATGACCTGTCCTTTGATAGCTTTTCTTTCAACATATTCAATGTCAAATTCGCTCAAGAGCATGACCCATTTAGCTAGTCTACCTGTGAGGGCAGCTTTACTTAGGAGATATTTTAGTGGATCAATTTTAGCTACCAAATGAGTAGTATGAGCTAACATGTAGTGTCTCAGTTTCTATGATGCAAAGATCACAGCTAGACATGCCTTCTCTATCATTGAGTATTTCTTCTCATATGCCACTAAAGTTCTGCTGATATAGTAGATGGCTCTTTCTTTCTTGTTCTCATCATGCTGTGCTAGCAATGCCCCCAGTGATGTATCTATTGCGGAGACATATAATATTAATGGCTTCCCATGAATAGGAGGCATCAATATAGGCGGATTTGATAGATACTTCTTGATATGTTTAAAGTTTCTCTCACATTCTTCATTCCATGCAAAGGTCACACCTTTATGTAGTGTTTTTGTAAAAGGCTGTGATATGTCCGCTAGCTGTGATATGAATCTTCTGATAGATTGAACTCTATCTTGCAACGTCCTCATTTGACTGATATTTGTGGGAGGTTGCATCTCTATTATAGCCTTGACGTTAGCTGGGTCAACTTCAATGCCTTTCTTGGAGACGATGTATCCTAGGAGCTTTCCAGAAGTGACTCCAAAAGCACACTTTTTAGGATTTAGTCGAAGACTAAATTTTTCCATTCTGTCGAGGATCATGCTCAAGTCTGTTAGATGTTTAGTTCTAATCATGGATTTTGCCAAGGTATCATCCACGTAATCCTCCATTGTTCTATGCATCATATCATGAAAAATAGATGTCATTGCTCTTTGATATGTAGCTCCAGCATTTTTGAGTCTGAATGGCATAACATTCCAACAGAAAGTTCCCCACGCACATGTGAAGGCTATTTTCTCTTGATCTTCTGGAGCAATTTTGATTTGGTTGTATCCAAAAAAACCATCCATAAGGGAATACATTTCATAGCCCACAGTCATGTCCACTATCATATCAATGTTAGGCAGTGGAAAATCATCCTTAGGGCATGCTCTGTTCACATCTCTAAAGTTCATGCACACTCTGATTGAACCATCTGGTTTTGAAATAGGTACAATGTTAGAGATCCACTCAGCATAGTCTATGACACGGATGAATCCAGCTTTGAGGAGTTTTTCTAGCTCTGCTTTGACTAAGAGTGCCACATGAGGATGCATCTTTCTCAATTTCTATTTGACTGGTTTTACCCCAGGAGCAATGGATAGATGGTGCATAATGAGATTGGGATCCAATCCTGGCATATCTGAATATTTCCATGCAAATTTGATCTTTTTGTCTGATAAGAAGGTAGTGAATTTCTGTTTCTCTTCGTCTGATAGAGATTGTGCTACATGTACCAATTGTGGTTCCTCTGTTGTACCCAAATTGATGGATTGAGTTGGCTCAATCAGAACTGGAGATCTATCCTATAAATGACTTGGAAAGACATCAAATATCTCATCCTTAGGCACCTCAGAGAGGTTTTCACCTTCAGATACATCTTTTCTTTTTACTTTTGTCAGTTCTGAGACTGCCACAAAGTGGTTTTCACCCTCAGAACTCTTTTTCTTTTTCTTTTTACTCTTGTTTTTTTGACTAAGATATTTGATGTCCGACTCGGTCATGCTGACGCTCGGTTCACTGATGGAAGTACTCATAGGTTCAACTACATTGAGGTAGCAGGCAAGGGCATAGTCATTCGGGAAGGTATACATACCATGGTTTGGGTTTGTGGAAGTTTGGTCGATAAGATCAAGGCATTGGATAGTCAAAGCGGGAAAGGCTTGGGATATGGTGTTCACGGATGTGGATATGTCATCATTGGTCCTAACCCAACGCTCAAGTTCAAAGGTGATATTACAGCTCAAAATGTTCAATTCGTGAATAGGCTCAACATCATCATGGGAGTCCTCTTTAGCCATAGGTGGATCAGACACGTTAAGTTCATTGTTTCAATCTAGACCTACATTGGGTTGAGATACATATTGGTGAATAACATCAATATATTTCTCTATTATAAGCTCATCTTCTTCTGGAATGGCACCCCATTCATAGTCATTTGACTCAGCTTCTGATTCAGGATCTCTAGGCAATCTTTAAAAATATGTGAAATCAGGATGAATACCCCAAGAAGGATTACCCTCAATGTCTGACTTGAATTCATATTCATGGGAATCAGTGTCAGAATAACTACCCCCTTCTTCTTGATCAGTTTGATTGCCTTCGAGATTAGCTGGTTCTTGTGGTGCAACCATCTCTTGCGCTACAGTAGGTTCTTGTATTTCTACTACATTAATTCTTTTGATAGGATCATCTTTATCATCAAGATCTTTGATCTCTTTAGGCAATTTTTCATAGGGGATGAGTTCTGAACTATCTGAATCATCATCTGAGGAATCTGTCTCTTCTTTCTTGAGAAGGGGTTCTCCTGGTGCAATTTGTTCTATGACATGAGAACAACCACCTTTGAGATGATAGGGTTTCTTCTTAAACCCTATACCACCAATATCTTTTTTGTCTCTACCAATATGTGAAATGGGTGTCACAAGACCCTTTCCCCTGATTCCTAGAGGTCCTTGACCGGAATATCCCATCTTGGCTATCAATTTGTTTCCTGGACCATATGAATTAGAAGAGATTGTAGGTGCTATAGATTCACTAGGTTGAACAATTTTAGATTCAAAATCCTCTTTATATAGCCATGCCAGCACAGCTTCATCCTCTTCAAATTCTTGTTTGGATACTTGCTCTGCCACAAAATTTCTTTTGTATGCTTCCATAGGTTCCTTAGGTTCTGATTTAGATTGCTTCAAGGATTGTCCATATGACTTGGGTGAGATTGGGAGAGATGTCAGGGACAAGACTGGCTCTATAGTGTATTCTCCCATCCCATTTTCTTTGATATTGATCTCTTTAGCAATGTCGTCCATCTTGGATGTGGAAGCCACATTTTGTTGCTTGATGGAAGATTCTCTGTTATTAGGTACAAACTTATCGGCACTTTCCTTCAATGTATTGCAAGTTGTACTCAGATCTACTGGGATAGTAACCTCCACTCCTTCATAGGGAAATTTCAAGCATTGATGGTATGTAGAAGGAATAGCTTACATTTCATGTATCCAGGGTCTCCCTAGAAGGATATTGTAAGCCAATGGTAGATCAAGCACCTGACATGTGGTATCTTTGATGACTGGACCCACTCGGATGGGTAAGACAATGGTGCCTTTAGAAGATCTTTCCTGTTCATCGTAGGCTTTTATGGTGATCTTCTTTTGAGGATCAATAGCCATCTCTGAGAATCCCAATTGTGTGATTAAGTTGTAAGAACAAATGTTGAGGCCTGCGCCCCCATCTATCAACACATGTTTGACTCGACGGTTCTGGATCAAGACTTCTATGTGTAAGGGCTGATTATGTGGGTGACTTAGGGAGTTGTCATCCTCTTCTGAAAAGGAGATATATTGCGAAGACCTTAAATGACCAACCATAGTCTGGAACCTGTCTAGATCTAGATCATCAGGAACATTAGAGCCGAGCAAAGCTTTGTCTAGGATATCTCTGTGAGCTGGAGATATTTGAAGTAACTCAAACATAGAGATTTTGGCATTGGTATGCTGGAGTTGTTGTATGATGCTATAAGATGTAGGTCTGGTATCCTTTGGATTGGAAGATTTTGAGGCAACCTTCTATTTAGAAGCAAATGTGAGATTGAAAGGTATCTTAGGGACATTAGATGAACTTGGTGTTTGTCCTTTCAGATGAGTCTGAGCTTGTGATTGGGTAACTGCATTAGTTGAGGAATGATTTTGATCTCTTCATACAATCATGATGACATTGCAGCTCTCAGAGAGACATGGTTCAACCATATTGATGACAGCATTGTTTCCAGGGTAGGCATAGTTGACTTTTGCCCCCATGTTAGGCTGAGAAGTGGAAACTCCCTTGCCATGTTGTGGAAATGATTTTGTAAATGCTGTGTGATCATTATTGCCGGTAGGATTATCGATTGTGATGTCCCCTTGATCTATCAAGTCTTGAATGGTATGCTTCAAGTGGAAGCATCCATTAGTTCTGTGGCCTTTAGTCTGATGGAAAGCACAGAATTCATTATCTTTCCACCAATATAGTTTTGGATCCGGATCAGGGTTTCGGATTGGTGGTAAAGAGATCACGTTATCAGCTATTAGGGTTCTCAGGGCAGATTCCAAAGATTCTCCCAGGGGAGTAAACTTTCATTTATTATCCCATCGTTTGAATGGCTTCTTTGGAGATGGTTCAGCAGATTTTTGCTCTAAAGCTTCAATGGCTTTGGTGGCAAGGGTGAGATTGTAGGCTGGTGCCTTTAATGGGATGCGGATAGTGTCAAAAACACCATCAGAGACAATACCTTTGTTTCTATTCCAGCTCTTATTTTTATCTTTTGAGCTAGATCCAGATTCAGACTTGTCCTTTTGAAGTGTGATTTCTCCTTTCTTGACAAGTACTTTCTCAATCTTGATTGCATTATCCACCATTTTATCAAAAGATACATGATCTTGCATTTGTAATGGATAGTTGAGTTCTGGAACAAGGTTATTGATAAAGATTTCAAGTTTCTCCATTTCGGGAATTGGTCTAGCATAAAGAGAAAACTTCTTTCGCCACCTCTTGAGAAAAGTTAGGAATGATTCCCCTGGATATTGCTTGAGGTTACAGATATCGATCATGGTAATTGGATGTTGAATATTGTAGGAATATTGTTGATAAAACAATTTAATCAATTCCTCAAAAGTTTTGATCGTAGAAGGTAATCTGGAAAACCACTGAATGGATGCTCCTCCCAAGGATCTAGGAAAAAGATGCATCAGATAAGTCGGTTCATGCATGAATTCCATGGATTGCGTACAGAACTCTCTGACATGATCTTGAGGATCAGAATGTCCGTCATATTTTTCATACTTTGGTATCTCCACTCTTTTTGGGAATGGTGGCATATACAAGTTTTTGTCGAATGGGAAAGGACATAGGGCCTCCATGGAGAACTCCTTGGGTTCCTTCTCCTTCTTAAGATTGTTAAATTTGACTTGTATAGCATGCATCTATTTTGTCATAGCTGTGAGTGGAGTTTCTTCCTCATGTGTGATTATATCATCAACGTTAAAGTTGGGAGGAAGCTTAGCCCCTTCCTGGGCTAATTGTAAAAAGTATGCCTCTCTATCCACTTTCAAGAAATGTCTCATCATTCTTTTGAATTCATCGTCATTCTAACATCGATGGATTTCAGAGGGTGTAGGTTCTTGATCGGCATTATGTTGAGAATGGTGTCCCTAGGATCCTCCTCCTAGAGAACCGTGGTTTGTCCCTGCTTGAGACATGGTATGAGTTTTTGGGCTCCCTGGAACGGATTGAGGAGGAGTTTGTTGATTACCTCTGTGAGTTGATAGAGGAGGTATGTAACCAGTTTTCAATCGAAAGTTACTGAGACTGTCATCTTCGTAGAGACCTGACTTGATGAGTTGTTCAAGAGTTGGACCTGGGGTATTGGTCAAAAGTAAGTGCTGAGATGTTTCTTCTGATTTCTTGTGTGAAGAAGCTCTAGTCTCCACCATTAACTTTGAATGAAACAGAAGAAAAGGACGAAGACAACTGAAGAACAATTTGATTTGAGAAAATTGGATGACGCAACCTTGTCAAGATTATGATAGTTTCGAAGATCTGATGAGATGTGGGTGAAGGAAACTATGCCCTGGATGTATGAGATAGATCGCCCAAAAGATAGCGGACACGAGTTCTCAACACTTAGTCTGCTTTTGAAGATTGATTGAAGATTGATAGTTATGAAAAGGTTTTGACATGAGATAAAAAGGACTCAAATTGATCAAACAGAAGACTAGATTGGATTCAAAAGATCAAACTCAAAAAATGGTAGAATGCTCGATAGCTACTGCTCTGTTCCTGACACTGATATTTTTGACAGATTCTGGAACTAGACTGGAAACATTGGATATCTTGCAAATTGACAATTTCTGACAACTCTCTCAAATTTTTCCAAATGACACTCTGCAAACTCATACGACACTGGGTAGTCTATGAAACGACAGTTGCTAAATTTGTACGACAGTTGGGTAGAAATGAAATGACAGTTGACAAAACTCGTACGACACTTGCTAACAGGTTTTTGACTTCTTGAATTTTGCTGGTTTGAAAACTCGTACGACACTTGGTTCTCAATCATACGACATATGGGTGATACTGAAATGACATTTGACAAAAAGTTGTATGACTTTTGACTTCTTGAAATGACTTTTGACTCCAGAAAGAACTTTACGTCAATTTTTGCAAAATTTAAGGTTTTCAGTTCTGGATTGTTTGCAAATTGTACTGTCCAGATTTTGAAGGTTATACCAGATTTGATCATTTTTAATAGCCAAGTAGATAAACAAGCACGCAGAATAGCAAGCCAGTGATTCCAAGCACGTCTGAAAACAATGAACAAGGGCAAAAGCAACCTTGCGCATGAAAAATCAAGTGACGAAATTGTGCTAATCCCTGAGAGTACTAATTGTGTATGTTCTGAAAAGTTTTGCAATAACACACATATACCTGAAAGTGAAAAATTGGCCTCTCTAGGGTTTTTAGTAATGGTTTGACTCTGCAACTTTTATGATTCAAAGGGGTGAACTCCAATCCCGGCGCACCAGGGTTTTGACACAATCTGAGAACTTAATCTTCAAGAGCTGCTAGGGAGATCTGACAACCCAACAATGAACCATACTCGTGGAGATTTCTTCCACAAGGACATTTATATAGCGGCTGTCACTACCATGGCGAAAATGGCTATTACCGCTTGAGGTTCCGTCAATGCAGTTTTCCCTGTGAAGGGATTGTCCGCTACGGTTAACCCTCTCTAAAGATGACTCACAAATTTATACCACAAGGGGACTTGGCTCTAGATCCAAGGTTTTTGACACCTTTTCACTTTTAACCCAAACAAAGCAAGCAGATTAATCCGACACGCTAAGACAAAGTTTTGTTCCACCAAGGTTTGTGATATCAACTCCACGTGATCTATCAACCTCTCCGGGGAGAGAATGTATCAATCAATAAGAGAAGACGCACTAACCAATTTTGATTCACCAAAGCTCATGATATCAACCCCATGTGATCTATCAACCTCTCCGGAGAGAGAATGTGTCGATCAATAAGAGAAGACGCACTAACCAGGTTAAATGTGAAACACACTAAGTATCCTCCCTACCTACAAGGATTTTGTCGTTAAGAAAGATTTCGCTAGGAATCCAATCTCTCAAGAATCACGAATAGTGTTCATAGGGCCTAATTACTATGTGAGCACAGATATATGTTCTGAAAGTAAATCTACCAAAAGCATCCAAAAAGTAGAAAGAGGAACACTTAACGCTTAAAACAAATATGAGATGAGTCCACAAGGTGGAACACTTAACACCTCACACAAGCTAAAAATGAGTCCACAACTTAGAAAACAAGTGAGTTCCTAAAAGCACAAAAGGGTTGCCAAGTGGAACATTTAACGCTTCTGTCCTGTTGACCCCTCCCCTTTATGGCGCTGAGATTGCAACCATGGGGCGAAAATGAGGGGCCGGCGGATTAGCGAGTCCAATAACCCAAGATAGCAATCAAGATCAATCACAAGTATTCTAAGACTACTTAATGAATCCTTAAGGGATCACAACCTTGTATCAAATTATGCAAGTGTGTAGAATAGAAGCATGAGAAGACGCACACAAGCTAAACACATGAGAGATTTATTTTAAGCCCAAATCAAAATGTCATTAGATGAAGGAGAATACCTGGTGATCCTCGCAACGTGCTTAGTAGATTTTACCTGATTTTTAGCAATTCTTGCACTTTTCCCAATCAAAACTAGCAGAGAGCAATCAAAAATAGAGAATTTCAATTGTCAAAATTAGCAGTTAGCCGAAATATAAAAATCAAATCTGATACTCTGCTGTGAAAAATGAAACGATAGTCAAAAATTGGTACGAAAACTCGTACGACAGTGGGTATGCTCTCAAACGACAGTCCAGAAACTCATACGACACTGGGTATGCTACCATACGACAGATTAGCTCTCAAATGACAGTGGGTATGTAATGAAATGAGTCACGATCCGATATACTATTGTACGATAGTGGGTCCAGTATCATACGACAGTGGGTATGCTCCCATACAACATTTGTCAGAAACTCGTATGACAGATGTACGGACAAAAATTAAAAATCATAGTTTTGCACAGATCCCGAGGAGAAAAAGATAGAAATTGATAAAATTGAATTGGAAACCCGTTTCAGGGCCCCACGGTGGGTGCCAGAAATGTGTGAAAATTGTACCTGATCTGTAGACACAACACTCAGTAAAACATTAGAGGTTAGCTATAATCAAAATCGTGCAAAATTGAAATCTAATCTAACAAGCGATTTACTGCCTTCTAATAGGTGCGAGATTGATGTTCTCAGATTGTTTATTGAGATCAGTGACCTAGACGACACCTAAATGAAGGATTTGAATGCAAAAGATGGATATGAAATTGAATGCAATTAATCTATTTTTTTTATATTTTCTATGCAATAAGAATGATAAACTGATATGCTATGAATGCTATTGAAAATTGATATGCTATGAATGCAAAAATAAGATTGATCTCACAAAGATGTCGATTCGCAAGAGCTTTGATTCTTCAATTCCTATTCTCCAGCGTGATTGTGCAAAATATGAGATGATTTGTGAAGAGCTAAAGCCTTAATTTATAGAAATCCAGGGCTTTGGAGGTGCATGGGAAAAGCCATAAATCACTCAAATTAACTCATCTTGATTTTTGAGTTATCTGATCATGAAAGATAGTTAATTCTCAAAATCATGCAAAAATAGCTTTTTAACTCAAATTAGAGTTTAGATCGGCTTTTTGAACTCCAAAAGGATGTTGAGTTCCAAAAAGTCAATAACTTGCATTGACTTTCTAATTTGAAGTTTAACTATTTCTTTTGAATATGCATACTAATTAAGAATTAAATAAATAAATAAAGTGATTTATCCTCATCTCAACTGATTTTTTAAAATAAATAATTAATTTATGGGTTAATTAACTATTTATTCAAACTTTTATTAAAAACTATATTATTAAATAATGACAACATGCTTTAATTAATTAAATAAGAATTTAATCAATTATTCATAGGAATTTTGATTTATTGTCAAAATTAAATAATACAATTAATAATAGATAGAATTAAATTTAATTAAACAATTAAGTGGCAAATATTAAATCTAATTAATTAAATATACAAAATATTTAATTAATCAAATTTTGTGATTTATTGCCAAATAATAATAAAATTAAAGATAATTATGATGATTAGGAATATTACTAGGAATATTCCCTGATGCAGAATATAAGATAATCAATTAAGATTCAATGATGTTTAGATGTGCCTTAGGTTAGGACTTTGATGTCGATTTCATTCGATTTGTCGATGTAGGAGGTTAATGAACTTATAGCCCATTTTTGGGGTATTACACATTGTAGTCTTCATGCTTAGTTTAGATTTCTTTTGAGAATTTTGAATTGTTGAATCTAGATATTACATGTTAGGTAATGAAATCTATCTTAGTTAGTTTTGATCTTGCATCTTCATTTTTAGCTTAATCTTGCATTCTCATCTTCATTTGGTGAAGCTTGGGACAAGTTCCTCATACTTGTTCTCAACTCCTTCACTTATCCATTAGTTTGCATTATAAGATTCATTTCCATTTGCATGCAATCTTTATAGTGGGATTTTTGTGTTGTGATGGGAGAGAACACCCACAATTTCCCTAAGAGAAAATCAAACAAGCTTTTTGGGTGCCCTTGTTTAAGCTCATTGGAGGTTATGTTGAAATCCATAGTGTGTTGCAAGTTTTAATTGAACATGCTTACTGTAGTTTGAATTCTTTTTTTTATTAACATTTGCATGTCTTAGCTTGTTTCATAGTAGATAGGGTTTTCATTGCATACAAAAGATATGATGATTGGTCACTTGATCGGTAAGAAGATTGTTGTCTCTATTGTCCGTGGTGGCATGTTGCTATTGAGAATTTTAGAGGTAGAATTGAGGTTATTGAGGTAGAGTTGAATGAATTAGGCAAGACTTATGAATAATTGAGGGATGTAGGAGGAAAACAAAGAATAATGTTTTGTTAACTTCAAGGTAAAGTGTTACATTTGCAAAGACTAAGAGAGGATTTGGTGAAGACCTTCTAACTTGTGAAGGATTTGGTTGAGGTTAGGTTAGAGCACAATTTTGGTATTCTCTTTGATGCAAATGAATATGAGCATTAGTTCTGGTCTCTGGACTGGACTTCATCTTTTGAAATGTTGGTGCATCATGATAGTTTGTGAGCTTGGATGGGTGCAGTTTTGGCTGAGTGGAAGAAGAAGCTTCTGGTAATCAAAGAAAGATATAGGAAAGTTTTTATGGTAAGGTTTGTTGTTCTTATTTGATTTTCCAATTTATTGTGAGTGGCCCTTTTCCATTGTGGAAAAAAGGGGGAGAAATATTAAGGAGAAAAATATTAAAGGAATATCTAACTCAAGGGGAGTTTTTGGAGTTTTTCTATTTTGAGCCTTTTTGAATTTTTTTTTCCATCAATGTCAAAGGGGCACATTGTTGAACATATTGAGAAGATGCTAATAATTTTTTCATTCATTTCAAAACTCTCATACCAATTATTGTTTGTGCCAGTGGATGTCTGTCAGTTGTTGATTGGGTATCTATGTTTTGGTTATGTGCATAACAAGATTTAGTTTTTTTGGATATGGTGATGGATGTCTTTATTTCTATTGTTGGAATATATCTTTTTGGTACATTTGTATATTTTGGTGTTCATAGATGCATGAATTTTTGGATAGTTTTTGGTGGTTGCTGAGTTTCATAGTTCTTCTGGGTATCCCTGCTACCTGGATATTCATGCAGTTCATCAAATATTTTTGTTATAATAATTATTTCCCATTTTGGATAAGTTTTATTTAGTTCTATCCATCAGTTGGTCAAGAGTTTTGTTGATCAAGTCTTGGACTTGGTTGTGGCATTCCAATGGTTCCATAATTTACTCATCTTTCAGTAATTGCGCTATGAAATGTATTTATCTTATGTGTGACCTATCTTTAGGTCTTGTGTTAACATGGTGCGAATACTTCATATGTATGACCTATATTTAGGTTTAGTGGTAGCATGTTAAATTATAATTGTAATATTTTTTGTATTGTAGCTGACATGTTTTGAGACTAAGATGACATATGTATTTATCTTATCAGATGTGTATATAAACAAGAAAATCATTTTTTATCCGATGTGATAAGTCAACGAGAAAGAAAAGGTGGTATGTGAGTGAATACTTGGCAGTAGTGTGTGTATGTAGAAGAAGGTTATGTGAAGGGTTGTTGTGATATCAGAAGAGCTTTACATACAAAGTTACAATAGATTGGGTTGGTGTACTAGGAGAAGATTTGTATTGAATCTATTGTTATCGATGATTACTATGCTACTAGATGGAACTTTTTTATGCATATGCAGATGCTATTTTATTAGTTCACATTTTGTATGTAAGACATATTTTTTAATACACTTTTTGTATCAAGGTAGTTAGCCCGACTAATAGTGAGAAAATCGACAATGAGCCTCTTGTAAAAATCACCTTAACTGGTGTTCATTTCATGAGAATTAGCTTCTCCATGATTTTTCCCTTATTGGGTTTCTATGTTATATCTGGTGTTATGGTATTCATTGCTTTTGTTCTTTCATTCTTTTATCAGTCCTAATTATTTGATTGGTTTATGTGTATACTAGATCAGAAAAAGTTTGAAAAATATTTTGGAATAAATGATTCACCCCCCCCCCCCCTTCGGTTATTCAGCCTATTCAACACTTTCCCCGTTCTAATGTAATGAGTGAGAGATGGGATTTGGGATGTGATGCTTCCTAGTTTGATTGACTATCCTAGTGAACATTCATCCCTATCCTATTCATTTCACCATTTCCATTTTTCTTTCATCACAACATTGAACTTAAGCCTTGTTAACTTTGAATTACTTCAAGAATGTCTTACTCAAGTCAAAACATGCATGTATGGAATTTACTCTACAAGGCAATGAACAAAACCATTCTATCTTTTAAAATCCTTGGAAATAATTAATCTAATAATTTATCCTCACACAAAAAGCCTAAAGATATAGTCAAAGAACACATTTATGCATATTTGAGTCACCTTTTCCATTATACATCTCAATAAAGAACACAAATCAGTAATTGAGTCACCTTTTCCATTATGCATCTCAAATTGTGGTGTCAATAAACCAATAGGTAGAGGATACAAAACAATCTCAAATGATAATGGTGTATGCATAACTTTAATAAAATCATCAATGTCTTCCACCCAAGCATAATATCAATATAAAATTCTCAACTTTATCTAGCTTTTGAACATGAATGCATCTACGCAGAGGAAGGAGCTTGGTAACATGAGAGAATTACAAAAAAATGAGGGGTATATATGGAAGTCATGGAATGATAATGAGTATATAAGGTATATAAGGAGGGTAGGATGAGGAATGAAATGAAGCATGGGTATAGAGGAGGATACATGGTGAGGTAAGTACTTAGGAATGAAATGAGTGATATAATGATGAATGGAATAGGAAACAACCATGGTGGAAGACAAAATTGTAAAAGTAGCAATAGTACTTGTGAAAGGAATAGTAGGAACATTGAATATAGTAAGAGCTATGGAAGTGGAAAACAAAGTAGTGGTGGACTATGAAGGAAGGATGGGGGAAACTATATATGAGATGTAAGAATGGAAAATGAGAGTAAGTTAGTGGGTATGGCATAATAAGGAACAAAATTAGTGGAAATTGAGAGTGAGATGCAATATGAGGTGGGGAAATGGTGGAAGAATGCATACTTGTGGATAAATGGGGATGACATATGCACTATTCAAAGAACTAGGGGCATCAAGCTTGACACCAATGCTTTGAAGAACTTGGACTATCCAAATGACTTGTTGATGAATACTTTATGCATTGCCTTAAGAAGTTGAGCATTACCTCAATATAAACTAAACTAGCAAGTTTGTGATCAAACTATTATTGAGCCAATTGTTTTCATGATCGTTTAACTCATTTTCAAGCTCAACAATACCTAGTAAATAATGATATTTATAATAATATCAATAGGAACAATATTTTAGTAGACTGTGTCATTTGAGGATTAAAGCATGCATTTCTTCTCAAAGGAGAGGAGGTGGCTAAGTTTTTGGCAATCAAATAACTCTAAAAAGTATTAGAAGATAAAATAATTATGAAGATGTCCAAAGGGTAAATTTGGAAAACTAGTCAATAGTTAGATCTGAAAAGATGTGAGAAACTCAACCCTAAAGACCAACATATAAGAGCACAATCAAACCTTGGGAAGATCTAATATGAAAGATAATAAATTCAAAAAATATAATTTGATACCCTACTGAAGCATAGAAAACCCTAACAAAAAACCCTAGGTTGTATAAAATATGTTGGGTTCACCAAAAATATGGAAATTTCTTTTCTTTACATAAATTATCTAGGCTAAACTAGTTGAAACAAATAATATAATTAAAACAATTGTGATAATTCAATAAGGGGACAGGTTTACTTAGCTCTAGGATTGATAATGTGTAAGTGATGTTGGCATTGTTCTAAAACGATTTGCCCTTGTTAAAATATTAATTGTCTTAACTATTTCAAAGTTTGAATTAGAACAGAGAACCATCAATCAATCTCATTCACTTTACAATTGATCTCAACTTTTGTTAACTTGATTTGATGTGCAAACTTGATCTATAATAAATGAGAATGATTTCATAGAAGACACTCTCTTAGGATACATTCACTTTCGCTTGATGGATACCTAAGAAATGAAGGTGGTGTTAAAGACATCATTAAAGAGTGTGTCAACCTAATAGGTGAATGAGTTTTCCTAGGTCAAATCCCTTTGCAAACTCAATTAACAATGATGAAAAAGATCAATAACAAAATTTATAGACATTTAGATTACCTATATTGATGACACAAATTTAATTCTTATAATGCCCTTGAATTCAAGTGTAACTACCCTATTAATTATCTAATTCCCTCATATCATCCATCTACATTTAATTACACAATAAATGTCTTTAAATACCTTGATGCAACAACATGTTGTACAAAACATGTGTTAGATCGACTCACAATGATTAAAAAAAGAAATCAAGAAAATTTAAATTTAAAATTTTGATCTCAAGATTTAAGATCGTTTGTAGACTGCTTGAAGTTAATATTAATTCAATATTACAAAATGACTCCAAATAAATCAATGTGAGAATTTTGTCGTCAACATAGACCCAACTAGAACCATAGAGCCAACTCAATTGGCTAAAACATCTTGTCCCAAGCAAGAGGCTACAAGATTTAGTGTCCCCCGTCCCCGTAGTATCAAAAAGTGTGTATGTTAACATGTTTCTTTTTTTATATCTCAGTGGGTATCCTCATGCCGTGACCCAACGCCCACCCTACCTAACCTTGGTCTTATGAACTGCCAAGTTGGGGTTAGGAAGGGGCAAGCGAGGTGAGACTAATCCCACTGGGTCGCGCAATAACCAACATAGAACCCACCATGTGCACGGTAGGGTAAACCGGCTTGAGTGTCGGATGAGGTTTGATCTTGGATCAATCGGCTACTCGTCCAACAACCCAACCAACCGTTGGTCACATGAAAAGGAAAGTTTAAAAAGATCATTGTTTTAAGAGAATGCCTGATTCCTCCATGTGAAAAAACATATACATAGACCTAACTAAATTCTTATAGATGTTGAATACTATATGATCTTCCATGTAATAAACCAAATTCCTATGAATCCCCATATGACCGCTCTTTTAGCCCCCCTCTCCCCTGGAGAAAGTAAGTGCAAGCTGTGGAACATTCTGGAAAAAGACACTTCGTTCAATTCCTGGAAACTTCAAGCCATGGTTTTGGCCGACACATGATCTCTCTCTCTCTCGCATTTACAAGATCAAATAAAAATGCGGCACCTACAGAGAGACATAGTAATCAAGCAGCCTCTGGTTTTCATCAGTCCCTTCTCCACACCAATAAAAACCCTCATACTAGACATTTCTTCCAACTATTCACAGCTAACGGCAAACAGATCTGAGGATTCAACACAGTCTCAAATTATTTAATGGCATTTAACGGAAGAAGTGATGACAGACATTGCACTCATTCTGAGTGATGACTTCCACAGGAATCACACGCCTTCTCTCACCAAGGTTGATTTACAGAAACCTGCTTCAGATAAATGGGTTTTCTGGCATGATTTTGTTCTGCAAAGCTCTCATCTCTGTGAGAAATTGTGTGGAAAGTTCGGCGAGAAGATAACAGAGCCAAGGGGCTTCTTCCTTACGGCCATTCGGGAGGGATTTTTCTCTTCCTAGGCTGTAATTTCAATGACGGAAGAAAATTTCTCCTGCTGATTTTGTATAGTGATTAATTTTAATGTTAATAAATTCCAATTGTGTGCTCAATGTCTGTACTTCGTAATTAATCCCATTTGAGTTATCTTGAGTGTTTTGGGTAGGCAACGTCTAAATCGTAAACTAAAATGCACATCTTACCAAAGGAACACTTGTAATACCCCAAAAATGGGCTATAAGTTCATTAACCTCCTACATCGACAAATTCGAACGAAATCGACATCAAAGTCCTAATCTAAGGCACATCTAAACATCATCAAATCTAATTGATTATCTTAAATTTTGCATCGGAGAATATTCCTAGTAATATTCCTAATTATCTTAATTATCTTTAATTTTATAATTATTTGGCAATAAATCACATTTATCCTAAAATTTGATTAATTGAATATTTTCATATTTAATTAATTAGATTTAATATTTGCCACTTAATTATGTAATTAAATTTAATTCTATCTATTATTAATTGTATTATTTAATTTTGACAATAAATCAAAATTCCTATCTTTAATTGATTAAATTCTTATTTAATTAATTAAAGCATGTTGTCATTATTTAATAATATAATTTTTAATAAAAGTTTGAATAAATAGTTAATTAACCCATAAATTAATTATTTATTTTCAAAAATCAGTTGAGTTGAGGATAAATCACTTTATTTATTTATTTAATTCTTAATTATTATGCATATTCAAAAGAAACAGTTAAACTCCAAATCAGAAAATCAATGCAAGTTATTGACTTTTTGGAACTCAACATCCTTTTGGAGTTCAAAAAGCTGATCTAAACTCTAATTTGAGTTAAAAAGCTATTTTTGCATGTTTTTGCATGATTTTGAGAATTAACTATCTTTTATGATCAGATAACTCAAAAATCAAGATGAGTTAATTTGAGTGATTTATGGCTTTTATTCATGCACCTCCAAAGCCCTGGATTTCTATAAATTAAGGCTTCAGCTCTTCACAAATCATCTCTCAAAATTTGCATCAAATCATCTCATATTTTGCACAATCACGCTGGAGAATTGGAGACTGAGGAATCAACTTGCGAATTCAAAGCTTTGTGAGATCAATCTTATTTTTTTTGCATTCATATTACATATCATTGTTAGATTCATAGCATATCAATTTTCAATAGCATTCATAGCATATCAATTTCATTTAGCATAGATTTCATATCAGTTTTTATCATTCTTATTGCATAGAAAATATCAAAAAAATATAGATTAATTGCATTCAATCTCATATCTAGATCAATTGCATTCAAATCCTTCATTTAGGTGTCGTCTAGGTCACTGATCTCGATTACAATCTGAGAACATTAATCTCGCACCTATTAGAAGGCAGTAAATCGCTTGGTTAGATAGCTTTCAATTTTGCACGATTTTGATTATCACTAACCTCTAATGTTTTACTGAGTGTTGTGTTTACAGATCAGGTATAATTTTCACACACACCATTTCTGGCGCCCACCGTGGGGCAACCCACCTTTGCATGCTGGTTTTGATTTTTTTGGGAGCTAAAACCCCAAATTTTCAAAGATTTAATTTTATCTCCCAAACGGCTTAAAATTTTGGTCTGAAATTTTTTTTGCAGGTTGGTGACATGTCATAAAAGCTACAGTAAAAAATTTAGAATTTTCTGAAATGTTTTGAATTTTTAATAATTTTTTCTTGAAATTCCGGAAAAAATTAATATCTGACGCAAATCAGCATATTTTTCAAAAAATTTTATATTTTCGGAAATCTATTTAAATTCTACAGGGGGTCCATTCTTTGTGTTTTAAATTTGGACATGATATCATAGCTCAAATAGTCAATTTACAAAAACTGGTCTGTATTGATAAAATGGGTCTCTAGGGCACAAATGAAGAGGTTTTTCTAAAATTTTTGCATTTTTGGAAAGCTCTCTGTTTTTTAGCAGGGGTCTCTATTCTGAATTTCTATTTTTGTGGCCAAAATCATGTCAAAAAAATTAGATCTTGTTGACTAGGTCAAATGCAGCAAAAAAAATAAAGTTTTGTGATGGGTATGCACTTATTTTTTTTAAATGGTTCAATGAATGATATGAGTTGTCATTTGGGTTGATTTCTGGTTATTATTACTGGTAATAATTGATTTTTAGAGCTAACCCTATGGTTTTCATAAGTTGAATATATTTTGCATATCTTGTTTGCTTGTTTGCTTGTTGGAGAGTTCGTCACTTGCTTGCATGGAAAAGCTCAACAAAAATTGCTAAAAATCAAGTAAAATCTACTAAGCACGTTGCAAGGATCCCAGGTATTCTCCTTCATCTAATAATATTTTGATTTGGGACTTAAAATAAATCTCTTATGTGTCAAGCTTGTGTGCATCTTTTCATGCTTTTGATCTATTTCTACACACTTGCATAATTGATACTAGGTTGTGAACCCTTAAGGATTCATTAAGTAGTCTTAGAATACTTGTGATTGATCTTGATTGCTATCTTGGGTTATTGGACTCGCTAATCCGCCGGCCCCTCATTTCCGCCCCGTGGTTGCAATCTCAGCGCCATAAAGGGGAGGGGTCAACAGGACAGAAGCGTTAAATGTTCCACTTGGCAACCCTTTTGTGCTTTTAAGAACTCCCTTGTTTTCTAAGTTGTGGACTCATTTTTAGCTTGTGTGAGGTGTTAAGTGTTCCACCTTGTGGACTCATCTCATATTCGCTTTAAACGTTAAGTGTTCCTCTTTCTACTTTTTGGATGTTTTTGGTAGATTTGCTTTCGGAACATACATCTGTGCTCACATAGTAATTAGGCCCTATGAACACTATTTGTGATTCTTGAGAGATTGGATTCCTAGTGAAATCCTTCTTGACGATAGAATCCTTGTAGGTAGGGAGGATACTTAGTGCGTTTCACATTCAACTTAGTTAGTGAGTCTTCTCTTATTGATCGACACATTCTCTCTCCGGAGAGGTTGATAGATCATGTGGGGTTGATATCACAAGCTTTGGTGAATCAAAATTGGTTAGTGCGTCTTCTCTTATTGATTGATACATTCTCTCCCCGAAGAGGTTGATAGATCACGTGGAGTTGATATCACAGACCTTGGTGGAACAAAACTTTGTCTTAGCGTGTCGGATTAATCTGCTTGCTTTGTTTGGGTTAAAAGTGAAGAGGTGTCAAAACCTTGAATCTGGAGCCAAGTCCCCTTGTGGTATACTATTGTGAGTCATCTTTAGAGAGGGTTAACCGTAGCGGACAATCCCTTCACAGGGCAAACTGCATTGACGGAACCTCAAGCGGTAATAGCCATTTTCGCCATGGTAGTGACAACCGCTATATAAATGTCCTTGTGGAAGAAATCTCCACGGGTATGGTTCATTGTTGGGTTGTCAGATCTCCCTAGCAGCTCTTGAAGATTAAGTTCTCGGACTGTGTCAAAACCCTGGTGCGCCGGGATTGGAGTTCACCCCTTTGAATCATAAAAGTTGCAGAGTCAAACCATTACTAAAAACCTTAGAGAGGCCAATTTTTCATTCTCAGGTATATGTGTGTTATTGCAAAACTTTTCAGAACATACACAATTAGTACTCTCAGGGATTAGCACAATTTGGTCACTTGATTGTTCATGCACAAGGTTGCTTTTGCCCTTGTTCATTGTTTTCAGACGTGCTTGGAATCACTTGCTTGCTGTTCTGCGTGCTTATTTATCTACTTGGCTATTAAAAATGATCAAATCTGGTATAACCTTCAAAATCTGGACAGTACAATTTGCAAACAATCCAAAACTGAAAATCTTAAATTTTGCAAAAATTGACGTAAAGTTCTTTCTGGAGTCAAAAGTCATTTCAAGAAGTCAAAAGTCGTACGAGTTTTGTCAAGTGTCATTTCAGTATTACCCAACTGTCGTATGAGTTTAGCAACTGTCATTTCATAGACTACCCAGTGTCGTACGAGTCTGTAGAGTGTCGTTTGGAAAAATTTGAGAAAGTTGTCAGAAATTGTCAAATTGCAAGATATCCAATGTTTCCAGCCTAGTTCCAGAATCTGTCAAAAATATCATTGTGTCAGGAATAGAGCAATAGCTATTGAGAATCAGTACACATGTCTCAAAAAATCAGTAAACAAGAGGAAGAAGCTCTGATCGCCACTATAATGAAACAGATACATGCTATGCAAGTCCAGCTTGACAAACTTGGGAAAGAAAAGGAACCTCTATACTCTTTTCCATTTGATAAAGACTTGTACATGTCACCATGCCCCCAAAAAAAAATTGAGCAATATGATACCTCTTCCACGGAGAGTGACACATCTAGCTTTGAAGACTATGATGACTATGATGACAGAAAATGTAATGATACCTATGACACCTCTGTTCCTAAGAGTCCTCCTCGTCGTTCGTTCCTACTTACTACAAATGGGCCATCACATTGGATAGATCATGATGGTGATCCATATGATTCTGATTTTGAAAGAGATTTTGATGGCTTTTGTGGACAATACCTTGATGATGATCCATCTACTACTTCTGAGGACTATAAAATATATCGTGCTAGCTTGAAACGTCAATACTATAAGGATCTCTCCTCTAAGAACTCTCAGGCTGAAAATAAAGATTACACTCTCAAGCAAGATCATGTTAATGTTGGACCTTTGTCTTATGATGGTTCCCTTCCATCCCCTACTTCCTCCAATACCCATACATTTCCTAAAGCTTTCGAGTCTTTCAAATCTTTCACAGACCCTTCATCCGACACAAGTCCTAATACTTTTCATGTGGTTCCCTATAGTTATCCCCCAGGGCTACCTCTTAAAGAAACTCAAGCTAACCTTCACTTGGCTGCAAATACTTTCAATAATGATAAACCTAAAGAGCCTAAGCCTTTATGCGCTACAATCCCTACTTCAGCTAGTCCTCCACCATCTCTTCCAAAGTCTTCCATACAATCCCAACATGCTTCTTTGTCCTTAGAAGTGGCTCCATGTCAAGAGGACTCTAAAAATGATGAAGAAAAAAACATAAAGAAAGATCAAGATCAAGAAGCCTCCATGTCATCCACTCCTTTTTCTGATGTCTCTTATCCACCTCAGGGTTCTTTTGATCCTGTACCCCCTTTTTCATGCATTCCATCATGTCTTAAGTCTTCACCTAAGCAAGATCAAGCTACTACTTACATT
Source organism: Chamaecyparis obtusa (assembly GCA_027943335.1). Classification (NCBI taxonomy): domain Eukaryota; kingdom Viridiplantae; phylum Streptophyta; class Pinopsida; order Cupressales; family Cupressaceae; genus Chamaecyparis; species Chamaecyparis obtusa. Next base: position 1,244,033 of record BSBK01000170.1, read on the forward strand.
GTTGAGCTTATTGACAATCAAAATAACCTTACTACGCTTGCGCTTTCCAAAGATGATACTTCCATTAAGGTTGGTAAAAATGGTGTTCCTTCCAATGTCAAGCCTATTGAAAATCAAAAGAAAAATTATGCACTTGTGCTATCCAAAGATCCTTGTCAAGATCAAAGTCTTCCATCTTCTTGTTCTACCACTCCATGTTCACTTTCACTTTCTACTCTTCCTAAGTCTTCGCAAGCTTTGAATGATCCTATCAAAGAAAATGCTCTTATTCAAGATGTTCATGATTTTTTTGAAAATTCTAATGCTCACTCTAAAGATGCTGATATCCTTGGTTGTCATATAGATGCTGATGAACTTATTGATTATCCTTTTGCATCTTCCACTTCCATCCTTGGACCTCTTCCACCAATACAAAAAGCTTCATGTCTTCCTTCCATCTTGGGTCCTTATGTTCCTTCACTTTCCCCTCCTAACTCTCCTAATTCGCCATCCATCTTGGGTCCTTACATACCTCCATCTCCCATCTTTCCTCAAGATCAACATAGATGCATACCCTTGAATCCTTTTCATCCACCCACCCATCTAAACCAGTCATCTCCTCCTTCCACAAATCCCAAGTCTTTTGGAAGTAACTTGAATGTTCAATACAAAAAAAAAAAGCAATACAAGAATCCATCAAAAAGGGAAAATCACCATGTCTCCTCTAAACAACATGGAGGCATAAAGTCAAAAGAGATATCTAAGAAAAAAACTACAAGACAAGTATGGGTTCCAAAATCCATCATTGAAGATATTATCTCTAGATCATCAAAAGGAAATAAAAAGCCTACAGCTATATGGATTCCAAAGTCTCTCTTGAAAGAGTCTAGTGTTGAGAAACAAGTGAAGTTGACATTCAAGCTTCCAAAGACTTCCACTTCATCTCCTTCCAAAACTATTCTTCCATTCCATGTACCCAAACCTCAACCTCTGCTATCCATTCACCATATTCCTTCACGTATTCGGCCTTCATTCACATTTCCTCCACCCTCTCGCCACCCTTCAAGGTATGTGTTGATGTTGATCTTGCCTTCCTTTCCATCTACCCTTTCACAATCCTTTCATTCATTATCCTTCTACCTTCTATCATTTTTTCTCATTTGCCTATTCCTCCTATCTTCCAACCTCACTCGCTTTACATAAAATCCTATCCTCCATTTTTCTCTTCCATATTCCTTTCCCTATCAGCATCTTTGAGCATATCATTTTGAATCTTTGGCATATCATGGTTTATCCTTTCAAGGAGCATTATCTAAAAAGCTTGCCTTCTTCCAAAAAAATAAAAAATAAAATAAATTGAAAATGTGCCTTGGTGAAAACCTGGAAACAGGTGCCTTGGTAGCAAAAGTAAAGAGAAATAAATTCATCCTATGGTGAAAACCACTTCCTTGTGGCACCTTGGATAAGTACCATGATAAAAACCTGGCAATCAGGCATCATGCGTAGTTCTTCTACATATTTCATCCATTCCATCTTCTCTCTTTGATCTTGACAATGTTGATCTACACACGAACATTTGGCTATCTTGTGAGCTATCTTATGATGATCTTGCTTTCATTCCCTTCCTGTTTAGCCTTCATGTCTATCTTCCTCCATTCATTTTCACCTGTTGCTATCCTTTTCCCCTTTGGTCTTGATCTAATAATAAAAAAAAAGAAAAAAAGAGTAAAACACGGTGCTATGAAGCCTCTTGACATGTCTACTCCTTTGGATTGCATTCTTTCCTGCTCTTGCACTATGATTTTGTGACTTATCCTATACTAGCCTTTCATTTCTTGTCCAAATGCGCTTTACATGAAAATTTTTCCCTAGCTTGGGTATTCTTGAGGAGTTTCCCCTTGAGGATTTCTTCCCTTCATTCTCTTGTCTTCCATCTCTTCCACCAGCTTGCTAATTCCTCTTGTTCTCCACCTTGCTAGACATTGGGACTGCATGATATGATCTTGCTTGAGAGTTTGCAAATGGAAAAAGTTTCTATCAAGTATACCAATATCAGAACAATTATCAGAACAAGCATCAGAACCAATATCAGAACAATTATCAGAACAAGCATCAGAACCAGTATCCGAATAATTATCAGAATTAGTATCAGAATCAGTATCAGAATCAGTATCAGAACCAGTATCAGAACAATTATCAGAATCAGTATCAGAATCAGTATCAGAACCAGTATCAAAACAATTATCAGAATTAGTATCAGAACCAGTATCAAGTATACCAAGTATCAGAACAATTATCAGAATCAGTATCAGAACCAGTATCAGAACCAGTATCAGAACAAGTATCAGAATGAGCCTACAAAACAAGTATCAGAACACCTATTGGGGCTACACCTTTCGCTTTAGTTTATGGGTCTGAAGCGGTACTACCTATTGAGGTTGAAATCCCATCACTCAGAATCAAAATGCATGGACTTGTCACTGATGAAGACTACAGAGTGTCTAGGTTACAAGAACTTGAATTACTAGATGAGCGCAGGCAAGCAGCGTATGATCATCTCAGAGTATATCAGAAAAGAATGTCTAGAGGCTACAACAAGAAAGTCAGACATAGAGAATTTCAGGTTGGCGATCTAGTGTTGAGAGAAAATCCTAAAAATCAATCACATCGAGAACGCAAGGGGAAGTTCGAACCCAACTGGCTGGGTCCCTTTGTAATCACTGCTACTTTTGGCTCTGGTGCCTATCAACTCTCAACAACTGAAGGAGAACAGCTCCGAGAACCAATCAACGTTCTCCATCTAAAGAAATTCTATGCCTAAGGCATTCAGTGCTTGGTAAATGTCCTGAAAAAAATCTTAAAAATCAGAAAAAGTCCTGAAAAAATGAACATCTTGGTGAAAACCTAGCAATAGGCACCTTGATGATTCACAAAAAAAATCAAAAAATATCAAAAGTACAAAAAAATTGAAAAAATGAAAAATACAAAAAAAAAAAAAAAAAAAAAAAGTGCCTTGGTGAAAACCTGGAAACAGGCACCTCGGTAGCAAAAATAGAATCTCTACCAAGATGGTGAAAACTCAGCAAACGGGCACCACTTGTTCCAAAATGCTCCATCTATCAGCACAATCTTGGTCTTTCCCAGCTTTCAGTCTTGCTTTAGTTTGTACATATCTCCCGGTTTGTTTCTGCATATCCTGGTTTCAATAAGTCGGTCTGTACACCAATCAGCTCAAGCGTCTGTATCCTATCAATGTTCAAACTTGGGGGCAATCAATGTCATATCTTATAGTCTCCAATGTATCTTAGACATGTCATATCCACTCAGAGTCCTTTGAAGCTTCAAGTTGAGTCAGTCAGTCAGTCTCGTCTCCAGAAAAGATTTTGCATCAACAACAATCAAACATCAAAACTCAACTGAAAACAATCTGTGCTTTTCATGCTTTTATCTCCTTGTATGCTTAATGATTCGCATTGAGATTTTTGCATATTGTGTCCCTTCGAGCTCTTCAATGATGTCCTTTACAGGATTTAGAGAGTGATGACTGGGGGCATAATCTTTTCTTTGTCTTCTGCTTGTATGTGAAAATCTAACAGCTTTGGAAATTTTGGATTGAAATGGTGTCCGACTGTAAGAGCCTCTATCTCGAATTGGATGGCCATGCGTACCTCGACCATTGATACCCAAAAAATTCAAGGAAGTTTGATCTAACTATTGTCTTTTTGAGTAAGTTCTTTCTCCTACTGTGGAACGCAATCTTGCCTAAGGATGTGAACGATAAAAGGTCACTACGGGTAATTCACATTGGATTTAGAATGATCTCTTGACTGTTTGATGTGTTTGCAATGCAAGGCGTATTCAGGTCATCATGACGTTTATGTTTTGATGCTTGTACAAATTGCTATATCAAAATGGATATGATATTCAGGTCATCCTGGCGTTTGTGCCTTGATGCTTATATTTAATCCAACATTTTGAAAATAAAGTCAATATTCATATATCCATGGTTGTTGTCCAGTCGGTGTTGTATTGATTCTTGCGCATACAAATCAATATTCATATGTCTATGGTTTCATGGCTAGTGGGCATTATATTGATTTATCCGGTTACCTAAAAGTTCAATGATGATAACAAATCGACATATGATCAGTGACTAGGTCCTCGGTCTTAGGTTGCATTTCATTTTGCATGTCTGATTTCATTTTGCATGTTGCCTGATCTCACAATGATTAAATGAACTCCAATGCTTAAATGATTCTTCAAATCACATCTTCAAGTCTAACAAGAGCTGAATCTCACATGAAGGTTCCTCCAACGAAGCAGCAAGTAGAATCCTTTTTCGGGATCAAAATTCAAATCTGAGATCATTCATATTATTAATTGCTTGCATATTCGACCTTCTATCATCACAGAAATCTAGTATTCAACTTAATTGATTATCTTACATCAAACTATCAAAATTTCAACTTGGTCAACCATGGTCAACTCATGGTCAAACCTAGTCAAACTTGGTCTTTTGGGACCTTCCAACGATGCAGAATGCATTCTCGGATGTAAATAACCACTTCTCAGATCAATTAACATGCTTCTAAACTATCAACGCTGACTTTTCTTGTCAGATTTCAATTTTAATCCCGAAGGGGGCATGCTATTGCACATCATTCAAAGTCTGTAAATCAAATTCTATCGATCAAGTCTATCAATATCTTTCATCAGTGATCAAGATAACAATCACGTCTAGTCACTGATTCATCAAAAGTCCTCATCGCTCGGGGCAAATCTATCATCACTTGGGGCATATCAGATTCATCAAGATCCATATCAATCTGATATTTTCTTAATCTTGTAAACTGTATCAATTTTTGCAACCATCGGATCATAGTGTTCTTTCCTTGGTTCTTCGGCAACTGAAGGATTCAGATGTGATACTTGCTAGTTCTGCTAAGACAATCGAGTCTAGAACGGGTCACTCACTTCTTATCAATCCTAAGGTTCAGAATCAGGCATTTTGACACTTTTTCGCAATCATAGGTTCATTTGCTGCTACAGTGAACATTATCTTTGGTCATTCAAGACCTATTATCTCCATATCAAGTCAATATCAATCAACTCCTATCTCAATATCTTTCAATCGGTTTCTATCTTGAGATCGGTTTATCTTTTGAATCAGTTTCATATCTTTATCAAACACAGACTATCTTTGAACCACTGCGCTTCACACAGTAATTCAAAGAGGGGCAAAATGTAATACCCCAAAAATGGGCTATAAGTTCATTAACCTCCTACATCGACAAATTCGAACGAAATCGACATCAAAGTCCTAATCTAAGGCACATCTAAACATCATCAAATCTAATTGATTATCTTAAATTTTGCATCGGAGAATATTCCTAGTAATATTCCTAATTATCTTAATTATCTTTAATTTTATAATTATTTGGCAATAAATCACATTTATCCTAAAATTTGATTAATTGAATATTTTCATATTTAATTAATTAGATTTAATATTTGCCACTTAATTATGTAATTAAATTTAATTCTATCTATTATTAATTGTATTATTTAATTTTGACAATAAATCAAAATTCCTATCTTTAATTGATTAAATTCTTATTTAATTAATTAAAGCATGTTGTCATTATTTAATAATATAATTTTTAATAAAAGTTTGAATAAATAGTTAATTAACCCATAAATTAATTATTTATTTTCAAAAATCAGTTGAGTTGAGGATAAATCACTTTATTTATTTATTTAATTCTTAATTATTATGCATATTCAAAAGAAACAGTTAAACTCCAAATCAGAAAATCAATGCAAGTTATTGACTTTTTGGAACTCAACATCCTTTTGGAGTTCAAAAAGCTGATCTAAACTCTAATTTGAGTTAAAAAGCTATTTTTGCATGTTTTTGCATGATTTTGAGAATTAACTATCTTTTATGATCAGATAACTCAAAAATCAAGATGAGTTAATTTGAGTGATTTATGGCTTTTATTCATGCACCTCCAAAGCCCTGGATTTCTATAAATTAAGGCTTCAGCTCTTCACAAATCATCTCTCAAAATTTGCATCAAATCATCTCATATTTTGCACAATCACGCTGGAGAATTGGAGACTGAGGAATCAACTTGCGAATTCAAAGCTTTGTGAGATCAATCTTATTTTTTTTGCATTCATATTACATATCATTGTTAGATTCATAGCATATCAATTTTCAATAGCATTCATAGCATATCAATTTCATTTAGCATAGATTTCATATCAGTTTTTATCATTCTTATTGCATAGAAAATATCAAAAAAATATAGATTAATTGCATTCAATCTCATATCTAGATCAATTGCATTCAAATCCTTCATTTAGGTGTCGTCTAGGTCACTGATCTCGATTACAATCTGAGAACATTAATCTCGCACCTATTAGAAGGCAGTAAATCGCTTGGTTAGATAGCTTTCAATTTTGCACGATTTTGATTATCACTAACCTCTAATGTTTTACTGAGTGTTGTGTTTACAGATCAGGTATAATTTTCACACACACAACACTTAGGTTTTTTTTTCTGCATTGTTAGACCAAATTGCCTTTTAGAGCATTGTTCTTTCTTTTATTTTCTGTATTTTATATTTTACAAATTTTAGATCTATTTTTTGAAATTTTGAAGTTCGAAAATAATTCTTATTAAAATTTAAAAATTATTTGGTTTAATGGTAAAGTCATTTGACCTTTTCTGTATTGTGTCTTCCCTCTAATTCACTTGCATATTTAAATCATTAAATACAGTTTTGACTACCATAAAAGAGAAGTCATATTCTCTCAATAGATAGTAAGTGGTTCTACTAATGCTTTTAAGTACTGCTCAATCTAAATGCTCAAGAAAATAAAATTATGAACATAGACACAAAGTTCAAGGTCATAATTATAATATTATAGTGTGGTTCTAATTTAAATAGAACTCTTTTTTGCATTTTTGAACTTCTCATTCTGATGATGAATCACAGAGTGTGATCTGAAAAGTTAATTTTAAAGAAATTGATACACAATTGTTCCCAGAAGCATATTAACCCTATTCAGTCAGAGCCATCTTGATTTAAATTATGCATTACTATAAAATATTCCTCTTCTCACATAGAACTAAGAACATTCATTCCTCTTAATTAACGTTTATGTTGCTTCTTGTCTACACTCATCTCTTTACCAAGGATAATGTGATTATTGCTTTCTTATTGCATTTAAGCAACCTAGATTATTTATTATAGGGTCTTTTACTTGTGTACATAAATTAAGGAATTGGATCTCTTCGACCACTCTATTTCATCTAGGGTTTATTTTTTCAATTTTCATTTAGATGTGATCTCTTTTAATATTTTGACCTCTATATTAGATCTGAAACATTTCATGGTATGCAGTGTCTTTTTGCCTATATTTTTCTTGTATACCAAGGTCTCATCTTCCCATCCACTTTCCACCAAGGAGAAGTTCTAGATTAAACCTTACATCTACTTTGAGTCAAGTTGAGGAAGTAAATTTTGAGGATTTGAATGCTATTATGTATCTTAATGATGATGAACATATGGATAGGAAAGGCATGGCTCTTACTATACGAGTGTTCATACATTAGATTCCTAAGTAGGGTAATCATGCTAATCCCTTGGATTTGATCGATGTCCAAAGTTTGTTGATAACCAAGCCTTATGAAATGGAAGCACTAAGTGAGTATAGGCCAAAGAACAAGATCATCAAGTTATTTGAATGACACACCTCACTCTCCCACTAAATATTTAGAGTGGGTTTTACCCCCCTTCACAAGATTTTCTTCTTTTATCCTTGCTAACAATTCTTCACCCACTCTAGGCATGCTAATCATTTATTTTCTTCCTTCAACCATTTAATGATGTTTGATCATAGAGTGCATTCACATAGAGAAATCATTATATCAATATTATCAAGCATAAGGATAAATACATATGCATTTGCATTTTGTCTGGCATTCCTTCACTCTTGTCCAAACATTATCGAATCAGTAAACAAGACTTGACTATGATCAATACAAATGATGAGTTCCCTTGCAAGATAATATCTTTTACCATTGCTTTAAAGCATCACCAAGTCTTGATACACTAAATAAAATACATTTCTAGAGATCATAGATAAAGAGAACTTAGGGTCAAGCATAAGGATAAATACATATGCATTTGCATTTTGTCTGGGATTCCTTCACTCTTGTCCAAACACTATTGAATCAGTAAACAAGACTTGACTATGATCAAGACAAATGATGAGTTCCCTTGCTAGATAATATCTTTTATCGTTGCTTTAAAGCATCACCAAGTCTTGATACACAAAATAAAATACATTTCTAGAGATCATAGATAAAGAGAACTTAGGGTCAAGCATAAGGATAAATACATATGCATTTGCATTTTGTCTGGCATTCCTTCACTCTTGTCCGAACACTATTGAATTAGTAAACAAGACTTGACTATGATCACAACAAATGATGAGTTCCCTTGCTAGATAATATCTTTTACCATTGCTTTAAAGCATCACCAAGTCTTGATACACAAAATAAAAAACATTTCTAGAGATCATAGATAAAGAGAACTTAGGGTCAAGCATAAGGATAAATACATATGCATTTGCATTTTTTCTGGCATTCCTTCACTCTTGTCCAAACACTATTGAATTAGTAAACAAGACTTGACTATGATCACGACAAATGATGAGTTCCCTTGCTAGATAATATCTTTTACCATTGCTTTAAAGCATCACCAAGTCTCGATACACAAAATAAAATACATTTCTAGAGATCATAGATAAAGAGAACTTAGGGTCAAGCATAAAGATAAATACATATGCATTTGCATTTTGTCTGGGATTCCTTCACTCTTGTCCAAACACTATTAAATCAATAAACAAGACTTGACTATGATCAAGACAAATGATGAGTTCCCTTGCTAGATAATATATTTTACCATTACTTTAAAGCATCACCAAGTCTTGATACAGAAAATAAAATACATTTCTAGAGATCATAGATAAAGAGAACTTAGGGTCATAATTGTATTATGAGGGCTTCCTATGTGATTTTAACCTCAAATACAATACTATTTGTTTTCCACCATTGGGGCCATAGTGATACATATCACAAGTGTTAAAAATTGAATATTCCTCATACATAAAGCTAAGAATATATATTCATCTTTGTCAATTTTAAAATTTATTTTAGTTTATGTTGTCACAACCCTCTCTTTATTCTTAAATAACTAGCATATATATCTTAAATACATGTATCTAAAAGACGCTGGGAGATATTCTTATTTATTCTCAATAACAATTTTGATATCTCTATGTCATTTAGAAAGATGTATTTATTATAATATAGATTCTGAACTTATTACTAAAAAAAATGACAATAAACTCTCAACAAATTAAATATACGCAAACCATTATTTAAAAGATAATATATAATTAGTAAGATAAAAGTATTAAATTTTATTAAATTTTATATTTTATTTTTATACCTTAAAATTAATTTAAAAAAGTATTATCTTGTAGGTACTAAAATAGTATTCATTAGTTAGACTTTTTTTAATTATCTTGCTACACATCTCTTAATTATTAATAATTTTTACTTTGTTAGCTACAATATTATTTTATTTAATATTTTTTAATTAATACTCTATGTTGCCACTATAAGTAGGCCACTCGCATATTTATTTATGTTAATTAATTTATTCAAATTGAAAAATATTCTTAAAAGGAGCTTGAGGAAGATGTAAAATACTCCAAGTCAATCTTGATATGAGGCTTGGCTATACAAATGAGGTATGCTCATTTCATGTTAACATGTTTCTTTTTTATTATCTCAGTGGGTATCCTCACGGCCTGACCCAACGCCCACCCTACCTTACCTTGGTCTTACGCATTGTCAAGTTAGGGTCAAGAAGGGGCGAGCAAGGTGAGACTAATTCCACTGGGTCGTGCAATAACCAACATGGAACCCACCATGTGCGCGGTAGGGTAAACCGGCTTGAGTGTCAGACGAGGTTTGATCTTAGATCGATCGACTACTCGTCCAACAACCCAACCCAACCCAACCCAACCCAACCAACCATTGGTCACATGAAAAGGAAAGTTTAAAAAGAAGATCATTGTTTAAAGATAATGCCTGATTCCTCCATGTGAAAAAAACAAATACATAGACCTAAATAAATTCTTATTGATGTTGAATACTATATGGTCTTCCATGTAATAAACCAAAGTCCTATGAATCCCCATATGACCGCTATTTTAGCCCCCCTCTCCCCTGAAGAAAGTAAGCGCAAGCTGTGGAACATTCTGGAAAAAGAAACTTCGTTCAATTCCTGGAAACTTCAAGCCATGGTTTTGGGCCGACACATGATCTCTCTCTCGCAATTACAAGATAAAGTAAAAATGCGGCGCCTACAGAGAGACATAGTAATCAAGCAGCCTTTGGTTTCATCCATCCCTTCTCCACCCCAATAAAAACCCTCATACCAGACATTTCTTCCAACTATTCACAGCTAACGGCAAACAGATCTGAGGATTCAACACACACAGTCTCAAATTATTTTACGGCATTTAACGGAAGAAGTGATGACAGACATTGCTCTCATTCTGAGTGATGACTTCCATAGGAATCACACGCCTTCTCTCACCAGGGTTGATTTACAGAAACCCGCTTCAGATAAATGGGTTTTCTGGCATGATTTTGTTCTGCAAAGCTCTCATCTCTGTGAGAAATTTCGGGGAAAGTTCGGCAAGAAAATAACAGAGCCAAGGAGCTTCTTCCTTACGGCCATTCGGGAGGGATTTTTCTCTTCCTAGGCTGTAATTGCAATGGAGGAAAAATTTCTCCTGTTGATTTTGTACAGTGATTTCTTTTAATGTTAATAAATTCCAATTGTGTTCTCAATGTCTGTACTTGGTAATTAATCCCATTTGAGTTATCTTGAGTGTTTTGGGCAAATGCCAAATTCCCTTTTAGATCATTGTTCTTCTTTAATTTTCTGTATTTTTTATTCTACAAATTTTAAATCTATTTTGAAAATTTTGAAGTTAGAAAATAATTCTTATTAAAATTTAAAAATTATTTAGTTTAATGGTAAAGTCATTTGACATTTTCTGTTTTGTGTCTTCCCTCTAATTCACTTGCATATTTAAATCATTAAATACAGATTTGACTACCATAAAAGAGAAGTCACATTCTCTCAATAAATAGTAGGGTCTACTAATACTTTTAAG